>VXBC01009160.1:785187-938421 GCA_013399945.1 Ploceus nigricollis | reverse complement strand
AAAAAAAAAAAAAAAAGAAAGAAAGAAGAGAAAGAAGTAGAGGTGTTCCTCTGCAATAGGATATGTTTTCATTTAGTCTGATAGTTCAGCCTCTAGGCTGTTAAGGCTTTTATCCAGAAACAGCCCTCCTTCAACCACCTGACTCCAGAAGGTCTTTTGTATCCCAAAGGAAAAAGCATGATGTATCATATTGTCTTTGCGAGGTCACATGTCTTTATTCACGCTGTTACAGGTACTCAGCTGACTGATTTTGCAATAAATATGCTGAAGCAAAATTTTCCTAAAGCCAAGAGCACACACCCATGGGAGTGATGGAGTCATCTTGTGGACCCAGGGATTTCCAGATGATTTTTGCTTTGATCTTGGCTTCTTTTTAATTTTTTATTTATGGTGTTTGTCTTTGATACTAATCAGTGAAAAATTAATTTTCATAATTTTATACCCTGTTACAAAAACAAGAGTTGGTAAGAAAAGGAGATTTGGTTATGTTGAGTAGTTTAACCCTCTTAAAGGATGAAAAGTTAAATGCTAAACGAAGAAACATGCTCAGAAATTGTACTTTGTTCAAACAGACTGATTTGAGAATCCTAGTCTTTCTAGTCAGGCAAAACAGTCCAAAAGACAGATTTTCATTAAATCTTACGTACACGTAGATGTTCTTCTGATTAGGTACTACATGAAATTAGCAGGCAATTTCATAGATATCAACTGAAGTGCAGAGGAAAAAACAAACCCAAGCGGCACTTAGCTTCTGAGACTAGAGGAACAAACAAATACTGGTGGATTCCAGGGAACTGCATTTTCCATGCAGTCTCCTTTCTTCTGAGATACAAGATATGCCTGTAATATCTGTGTGTCTGCAGCACTTCTCTGCTTGATATTGCAGACATAGGTGACTCTGGGTTGAGGTGGAAGAGCCTATGTACTGTTTACAGTCCCTGCTGAGCTCTGCACTGCTTGGCTTAGACTGTGTGGCTACCACAGTCTAAACCAGGTCACAGGTACCAGTGACTAACAAGGACTCATGTGTTGGTGGCTGCTGGGATGGGGAATGTAAACCTGACCTGTGATCCTTTCTGCTGACATTTCTGATCTTTTGATCTGTTGATCAGGTGAAAGTTCTGTGTGGGTCTGCCAGGCCTTGTCTTCAGTGGCAAAGGGATGTTCTACTTTTATCTGCTTGACTTCTTGACATAAACTCTACAAAAGATTGAAAATAAAAAGGACAGTTTAGCACCAGTTGAAATAAATGCAGTATTGGTATCTGGACCTTTTTTCCTCAACCAGCTGCATGCTAAAGTAGAACCTCTAAAGCCTTGTCTTCACTGGGGAGTCATACTGAGAGCACTTGCCTAATGTGGTGCTCTGTACACACTCTGTCTTTGGGTGTTAAGACAAAAATGACGTGATGTACAAAAGTAAAATACAACAGCAGAATGAACAAAAAGGCAAGATATGGTTTATTTCCTAACTGTTTTGTAACTACATAATGTTACTGAGACAAAAATGTTTTGGAAAGGACAGTGAAAAGCTACAGAAGTAATTGAGGCAAGGCCAAATAGTAATCTCACATTTTCTGCTAACAGTTGCTGAATATGACCTACACATGTTGTGATTTGTGTAAATCATTTTTTAGCTAAACTTTCCTCTTCATAAGTTGTGGCTGCAAGAAAAGCCTGTGCTGTTTCTTTCCCTTAAGTGTCCTCTTTCACACACACTTTTGTGTTTGGCAAACTACCTTTTTAAACACACTGAGTTATCTCTATGTGTTTTATAGAGTACAATATGCTTGCACATCCACAGGCAACTCCATAGGAGACTGATTTTAATGCACTGCAGTGGTATTGGTGGCTTCTCAGACTGGCACTTGATGCTTTGATTCATTTTTTCTTGCTTTTTGTTTATATTACTTAATGAAAACATGCCCTATCAAAATTTATTTATTGGAATGTCATCAAAGTACTTTTTACTTGCAGCATTTTCACTAGTTTGTTATCATAATATTATTCATAAATATTATCATATTTATTATTTATATTATCATATGAAAACCTTTTTTGCATTTATCTCAGTAGATGCTGGTATCCAGCTTTAGTGTTCTATTTTATGGGTTTTTCCATCTTCATGTGTGTGCCAGGTGCTGGAAAAGCAAAGACAGGTCCTTGCCCTGTTGCACATCCTCAGCAAGAGAGGACAGTGAGGAAAGGAGTTCACAGCTAAGAGGTTGCATACGTCTACTCTGAGTAGCCACAATAATTTTGGTATTGTTGCAGCTTTTTAATACATATTTCACTGGTGAAATATTTACCTGATAAATCTTTTTCATAAGATGATGGGAGGGTGCTGTGTGTTAAGCTGAAGTCTGTGACCCTTTCCATTTTATGAATAAAAGTGACAAGAAGCCTCTTGCCTCACTCAATAAAATGATCAATCACAACAGTGATTTACCAACTTCATATGTCTTTACATAAAGGTTCCCTCTAGGAACATGTGCTGTATCAGTCAGTGAGAAATGCAGTGCAGATACTGGATAGAAATGCAGTTTCCAACAAAAATACGTTCCACCTAGAAATGGATTTTAGGGCAATTTAGTGATTAGGAATGCAGTATTATTATTAAATCTTATAGCTTTTATTCACATATTTGTTGACATGTTTTCTGGTAATGAGCAGGTTATGTAAGAATGGTATAATGATTGTAAATGGAGTTCAGGAAAGGGGTTAGAATCACTGCAGTCTCTTCCTGCTACACAGCACCTAACATCACCTCTATTTGCAAATTCAGTATAATGACTCACAAGCACAGGAAGCCATAAACAAAAAGGTATAAAAGGAGGGCCCCTGGAATGTACTGGGAAAATATCAGAAATTACCATTTCTGTCTTTTTGTGATGTCTGTCTTTAGGATTATATTAATAATATCAGTAGTAAGAATAATGTAATAACAATAAAAGCTCTCTCCAGGTAAGGAGAGCATCCAGAAGGATTCATTTTGTGTAGCTTTGGAAGTTTAAACTGCAATGAATGCTCCTAGTAGATTGTTCATCAGGTCAGGTTTAGATGGTTGCTTCAGGATGATACAACTTGTGTTGTGACAGCAACTTGGTTAAAATAAAGTCTAGGAAACTACTTCAGATGTAGAAGCCAATACAACAGGTACGTAAAGATTGGTAAAAGGAATCTCATTTCCAGAGCTGATTGCCATCTCTGGAGTTTCCTAGTCAGCTCTCTATACAGAGTCCCTGTAAGCTTTCAAAAATCCTGGTACATGTTTTATGTACAGGCACCTTTATATTTTGGATATGGGTAAGGAGGTGAGAAAACGTCGCTTAAATCTGCTGAGGGCCTCAATTCATTAATTGTGCTCTTTATTTCACATGTTACAGATGGCCAACATAAGCACAACTATCATAATTTTTCTTTTTAAAAGCATAGTTGAAGAGAGCATTAAACTTAACTTTAGCTTAAACACTCTGGATACTCTGGTGGTGACAAGTAAGTAAGTTTTAGGATTTATGGTAATACTTTGTTTTCTAATCCTAAATAGATATTCATCAACATAATATACATCAATACAGAAATACATTGATAGTTAAATACACCATTGCAACTATTTGTCTGGTTCCACTTGGTAGCCTCAAGTTTTTGTCTTCAGGCCAGAGTGATTGCTATAGTAATTCTAAAAAAAACTATTGTTGAAAGTTATGGGGAAGGAGTCAATCTATAAAGAACAGGAACCAGTGCCTAGTGCTATAAGGTGTATTGAAATGTATCTGTTATCTTAAATTTGCTTATGATAGTAAGACATAAGAGTATCTACTTGGTTTAAAGAGAAGGCAGAGCACTAGTCCTGTTATTCAGCAGTCTTAAGGACTAGCTCTGTGTGAATAGCAGGAGTTTAATGTTAGTTTCTAAATTATGCCATAGATGTTTAGAAGTTACATTTTACGACTTTACGAGTTTGAGATTCCAGAAAGCTCATTTTTAACGTCCCCATCTTGCTCTTTTCCTAAATTATTTCAGTGATACCAGTAATAAATTTGATTTTAGTCACTGTTGGACAGATCAGTGGCTGTTTTGCTGAATATTGTATGAACATATGTACATACGTATGCGAGTTCCCCTATACTTACTGCAATATTTGAATGAGTGCTGATATGTGCAAATCATTGTTTTCTGTATAAAGATATTTTGAAGCGTGAATGAGTGGAATGTTTTTCTATAAAAATAGCCTATTTAAATCCAATTAGACCATCTTGTTGTTTCTATACTTATGCAAATATATTGCACCTTTACTCTAAACAATGCCTTGTACAAAGTAATGTTGAGATTGGATTGCTCATAACACCTAAGCACTATTAAGTGATTGTCCTATATCATGCAGTATAATGTGTTTTATTGATGTGTGTGATGTGGTAGGTATACATATTTCTTCATTATGATGTGTGGGCCCGGTATTAGCCAGTAAGAACAATGTATTATGCAAAAAGTAAGAAGAATCTTTTAAAAATGCCTACTGTATTATCCCAAGGAATTAGCATTTGCTAGATTGCCAGTCAGCCAAGGTTTTACAAGAGTTATTGTCATTTTGATTTTCGGATGAGTCACTTGCTACATTGCCCCCAAAGGCACCTCATTATGATTCAGTGCACAGCATATAAAATTGCTTAGGCTTTCGGGGCTCCATGGAAAGCGAGTGGGGGTTGCGGTGGCTCAGCGTTGTTGAAGCAGCAGCATTATGCTTAATTGACACCTTTGATGTAGCCCTAAGACAGCACCTGCACCTCCCACTGCTGCTCTGAAGACGTCAGCCTTACGCAGAAAAGGTTTCTGCTTATGAATCCTGCATCGCATTCAGCTCACTCTGTGAGCAGCCCCAGCTATCCTTAACTAATCCCATTGCTTCTCAGTTTGGCTACAGCTTGGCTTAGTACAGAGCAGGAATTTTGCTGCTTGCTCTTATCAGGTTAAACAGTAAGATTTTGTCCATGTTAGAACTCATAGAAGGTAAGTCAAATGCCTTGTTGATATCCTTAGTCTGTAAATATTCTCCTAAGATTCAGAATCTGGGAATCTGATTGTTCTTTTTATCCTAGCACTTTACAAATGTAGACTCTGATAGAATACTTGCTTGTTTAAGAATATTTACATGTATATGTGATACACGCTTCGTAGTGTTTCTGTCAGTGCTTCAATGTGAATATTATTGATAGCCTCTCGTTTGATTACTTTGTAGTAGAATTCTGTCCTCTGCTGGCATTGTTTTGTTAACTTATTGGATAATGTCCTGTGCATGTGAAGATGCTTCTATAAAGATAGGCACTGACATATGTGAAGAAACTTGCTTATTTGAGAGAGTGATGCTTTACTGTAAGTCAGACTGGAGCAGTTATATCCAATTCATTTGCCTCCAGAAAGCCCTTCTGGGTTAAGTCTCAGGTGGTGTTTGGGTCAGATAGTATTGCAAAAATCTCTTCAAATGGTTGAGTCCTCACTCAAAAAGTGAAAAGCAGGCAGCTGATTTGCTCTTGCAAGCAATACTGTTTTATTTTTAGTGGGCAGCACTTCAAGCCATAGTTAAATGGAATGAAATTTTGTCATTTAAGGTTAACAAAACACCTTGTTCCCCATTACTTTCAGTAAGTACAGGAACAATACAGTTTAAGAAAACATGATCATGTTCTCTGCCATTGATTAAGTCTTTTCAGGTTTTTTCATTATTGGCTTTCACCCTGTGTAAAAAATTGTCTTCGTGAGCCAAAAATCTAAGGAAATAATTATTTTTTTAAATTACCTTATTTAATGTTTCAAACATTAAGCAAAAGCAAATTAATCTGTTCAGCAAAGACTGAAGAAAAATGTTGATTTAAATATTTTTTTCCTTTAATAATGCCTTGTATTCATTTTTTTCATTTTCTTGTCCTTTTAGTGAATGGAACCCCTGGTAGCCAACTTTCTACTCCCCGCTCTGGGAAGTCTCCAAGCCCATCTCCCACCAGCCCAGGAAGCCTACGGAAACAGAGGGTAAGGAAATGAGGAAACTGATTTCTGAGCATGGCTGGGGAGAATCCAGCATAGCCGTTATCCAATAGCCTTCTACCTTCTGATCCCTTGTGTGTGTGTAGAGCTATAGGGTGGAAGAGCCTGGCTACAATCCTTGTGTTTGTAAAACAACCTGAAGTGGAATACGACTGTTCTGTCTCTGTCAAAATGCTAAGTATACTGAGAACTGGTTTATCCTTGGGGGAAAAAGCCAGGGGTTTCTCTCCTTTTTCACAAAACTTTTTGTTTGTTTTACTTTCTTTTTCCAAATATTTCACAACTGAAAAGTGAAAGAAATCTCTTTTGTTCCTAACTCGCTGTGGGCATTGTCACTTGCACATCCTACAGACT
Organism: Ploceus nigricollis; assembly: GCA_013399945.1. Taxonomy (NCBI): domain Eukaryota; kingdom Metazoa; phylum Chordata; class Aves; order Passeriformes; family Ploceidae; genus Ploceus; species Ploceus nigricollis. Next base: position 932,029 of record VXBC01009160.1, on the reverse strand, counting down.
GCTTTGATTTTGAAGCAAGGTGAAAGAATGCACTGTGGAATTTAGCTGTGATATCACAGCCTTGTACAGTGAAGATAGTATCAGCGCCAAGGCAAGTAAGACCTGTCCGTCACTTGCCTGGATGAGAGTTGATAGTAGCTGTAGGTTCCCCCTAGTTATCCTGTATGGAGGAATCTACAATATTCCTAAGCATCCAGAACTAAGCTAATGCCTGTGTTACTGCTGTAACCCTCTGATAAAATATTACTCATTCAACCCAAAAGCTCCACATGCTGATTGAATCAATTTTATCTGTTTAAAAGAATAAGACTGATGTCTGTGTATTTTTTGCTATTTTCTAAACTGTGGTCAGTTCTTAATGAAAGCATCCCTGATACAGTAATCTGTATCTCATACTTGTTTATAAACAGAGTTTGAACACATGCTTTTTCTGCCTTTTCAGTTTTTAAACAAAGATACAATTTACGTCTCTCAAAATAAGGGGATTATGTACAAAATTGGCAGTGCTTGACTTTAGGAGCTGCTGCAGACCTGATTCCCCAGATACCCAGATCAGGAACAGCTGTAGCATGACATGACTCCCTTCTAGCCTGCAGACCCTTCTTCATATCTGCTGTATGCCAGGGAGCTGAGGAATGGTGCATGTCCAAGTCTTACCTCCGTCTGGGATACAGCTATGGGTTTCTGCCATGACTTGCTTACAGACACAGGGGCCAACTGTGATCTTGCAGTGTAGGGACAGCCAGTGAGCAGCAGCTTGGAGCCTCAGGGTAGTGGCAGGGTTTTCATCATCCAGTACACAGAGAGTAAAGATGTAAGTTCCAGTGGGTAAGCTGGTGCTAAAATCTTCTTGAATGCAATGTCTTCCCCACCTGTTTGTTCTTGCTCTCAAGGCTTATTAATGAATCATTAATAAGTCACTGGAGAGGGAACAAAGAGTCTTCCAAATGAATTATACATTGGTGATGTGAGGGCGTCTGTTTAGATGGATGATACCAGTTTACATTGGATTTGCATTTGCTGTAAGGCTGTCTCTTTTCATTGGTAACTTTCCTAAACTTACTTTCTCACCACTGAAGCTTCGCTCTCCACCAGGAAGAAATGTTTTTCTGTTAACGTTTGTGGATGGGTGAGTGGGAGCCATGTGATCAGCACCATTAGACACAAGAGGTTTCTAGGCACAAGATTTCTGACTTTCAGATGTGAAGAGGAGAGCAGATGGGCTTCTTTTTATGTGTAAGTGTAATAGGATCACCGAGTGGCAGTATTATGGATGCAAAGTGCTATGTAGTGGTAACAAAATCAGACTGCTAACTGTAGAGAAAATAAATATTGAAGTGTACTAGAGGAGAGATAAGACTAAGATTGTTATGGAGTTGAATTCTCTTCTCCAGTATTCGTATTCAGTCCTCTTGACCTCGGTAGGGGACCTTTCATGCTTGTCTGGCTTTATTTTGGACAGATTTATTTTTTTTACTTGAAACATGGAATATATTCATGTAAAAATAGATTGCAATCAGGTAAAATGCATTGTAATAACATTATTTAGATTACAAAATCAACTCAGAAGTTCAGGCTTGGAAACTCAACACTCAGTCTGAGAATATATTCCATCTGCTTTGACGTTTAGCTTGTGAAGTGAATGAGTTAGAAGTTCAGTGTAAAAACATATGATTGTATCATTAAAGGTTATAATGTGCATTCCAATGAGTAAATAAGGCATTAAGCACTGCTTGAAAATAATAATTTCCTTGTTAGCAGTATAAATGGTGTTCTGTTTAGTTTTAGTACAGATTTTTGTGTCTTTTTATTTAAATTTGACTTAAGAGAGGTTGTTTTATGTACCATACTGTCATGAACCAAATTTAAACCCAAAGCGTTTTGTTTTGTCTTCAATGGCTTCAGCTACAGTGCTGACAAGCCAGTTGCAGGGTGAGGTTTATTCCCTAGGAGGTTGCTGAAGTGCTGGTATCATGTGATAGACGTACAAGGGAGAAGGGATGGATTTAAGTTCCTATCTTGTCCCCTGTGTTGAGAGGTGAGGTGTTCCTGCCCTGAAGGGAGAGTGTTGGCTGCTGCAGCCATGAGCTGGAGTTGGAGGTGGTGGCTGGTTTTCTGACTGCTCTCTCTTTACCTGCAGTTTGAGGGAGCTACTGCTTTAGAACTGAAATAAGATGCTGGATCCTGGGAACACCAGCTCAGCTCTGTAATTTGTGGTGTTTTGTGCTTCTGTCTGTGCAGTTAGAGTTACAGGAGTTCATGTTCTCTCATGCCGTCAGGTACATGGGGTGCCAGTGGTAGGTTCTGGGTCTGGAAGGTGATAGGAACATTTCTTCTAGCCTAGCCTGGTTCACCTTGCCTTAACTAATCAGTCAGCTCTTCTGCATCACCATCCAGTGCTGTGAGGGAGTTGTAGGCTTGGGATGTCTCAATGCCCAGGGGTTGAGGCAGGCTGCCAGTGTTTTTCCTGGGAAAACACTGAAGAAAAAAAGCTGAGAGGAGGTCAGGCTTTTGAATCCAGAGGCACCGAAGCAAGGTACTTCCACAAAGGAAAGGATTTCTTTCTGGGAATAGTAAAGACCTGTGGGGAGTGCATTAGGCAGCTTAAAATAGGGATTAATCATCTTACTTACTGACATTTCATCACTCATCTTTTTAAAAAATGAATTCTGGCCTTTGAAGGAAGGCTTTTGATTGGTGTAAAAAAGGCCAAAAATGTGGCCTTACATACTGTTGCATACTTACTGTCCTGTGGTACATAGTCAGGAAAACAGTACTCTTGTAACCCTATAGATAAAATTTTGTACCCTCAAAAGCCAGAATACAAAAAAGATAAAATGTATGTGTTCTCATTTGCATATGTATGTTGGCTGAGTTGTTTCCAGAAATTCAGAAGTCAGTGAAAGTTATATTTTTATAATCTTCTGCGAAACTCAGTCTATATTTGAAGAAAGTAAGATTTGAAAGATTAATTTCATGGGTGTAATTCACGAAGTTGAAAGTGAACTAGGAACAATTTATCAGCTATCTTAGCTAACTGTCAACCAATTTTCAGCTTCTGAATATTTTAACTAGCAGGCTCTGTGCTATAGTTACTCTTTGGTGCAGTTTAATTATTTCTTTATTCTTAAATAGGAAATTAAGATTCTAGTTTTTAAATTGTTATGAACATAATTAAGTTTTGGGTTTTTTTCCCAGAGGATTAATACATTTGAAATTCAGGTTCGAAATAGCAGATTGAAGTAGAGTTACTGTGTTACTCACAAATACAGTTACTACTGCAACAGAGTGCAGTTAACTGTGCAGATTCAGAAAAGGCGGCATGGCATTTAGAAAACAATTTAAATATTTTTTCTATGTTCTTAGACGTTGCAACCTACAGAATAATAAAGGGTTAGATTTAAGGTACCTCTTGACTGATTATACAGGCTGAATTCTATCTATATAAGGATTTTTTTTGAGTTGCATGTAGCCAAGAAGTCTGATTCGTTCAGCAATTTTTGTCTTCTTATAAAATCTATGCAAAATAATAAATAGATTCTCCTCATAATTTCAAGACACACAGCTCTCTGGCTAATTATAGGTAAGAAAAATTCTTTCAGAAAGGAAAACTTTTTAAGACTTTTAAGTATTTAAAAACAGGTAAAATAGCAGAGAAAATGACACTGAAATCTGGTGAATGATTTTGCTTTAAAGCAATCATAGAGTTATGAAAAGAAACACAAAAATATTCTCTAAATATTAAAATTCAGAAATACCTCATTTGTCAGTTCCAAATGCGTAATTTTTTTTCATATTCAGAAGCAAGAGCAGTCACCTGGGAGATACTATTCAAAATTTTGGGGTGTTACCCTCTCTAGGAAATCAAAAGATTCCATTTTCCTGTATGGATTAGAAATTCCCAAACTGTATATTCTCAAAAGAAATTTTAATAATTAACTGACTAGTTAGTATTCAGAATAAGATGGTCTTGTCTGTTTAAAATTGTTCTCTTGTCTAGATTGTTTGCAACATAATAGAAATGTATTTAAGATGTGATTTTCACTCTGCCAGTCTGTCTTCTACTGTATGTATACATGCCCATTGGCTGAATACATATAAAATATGCATTCTAGGGAATCAACCCCCCTTTAAGGTACTTAAATGCCTTTTACATCATGCCTACAAGTAAAATATGAACCTGCATTGTTTATTGAGATCACAATTTGAAATTTGTGAAACATTCATTTTAGCTGGTCCTTTTTTGTAGTATAGCTTTCAGATTTGTTCATTTCTTGTCTGAGTTATCTTACTGTGATTAAAAAAAGCAAACAAATCCATTCAAATTCAACCCAAAAGCTGGCTCCATCAGCTTTCCCATTCTCATGTTTTTTCTTGTACTTTGTCTTACAGGGATTTTTTGTTGCAATTTGTTAATGTGTTCTATATGGAAAGGATCCCCCAAAACACCTTAAAAATATCAGGGAATGGCTATGAGATGTGCTGGGCACCTGCCCAATCAGAACCCCCTCTGAACCATCAGTTATGCCTAAATCACCTTAAAAAGACAGTGCCCTGTCCTCTACCACTTCTCTTTTTTGAACTTTCATTCTGTGCAATTGTGTGTCTCGATGAGGGTTGTTGTGCTGTGTAGGTGGGATAGGGCCATGTATCATCCCATAACACCTCTGGCACTTGAGGATTGTCTGATCCGTCAGAGGATCAGTGTGTTGAAAGAATGAAATGTACAGATCCACTCAGACTCTCCCTCTGCTGTCATGAGCTGGTTGCTTGGCTACCGACAGAAAGAGACGGTGATGGGGGGACAAAGTGTAAAACATGCTGTCTTTTTATACATTCACATGGGCACAGAGGAGCTGTGGAAAAGGAACACCATTGTCAGTACAACATAGGCAACAGCAGTATTCAGTGTCAGCGGTCCAGGGGTCAAATGTTGCTGGATCCATGCTATATCACCAGTGGGTGGCAAGTTTTTATTACCTTATGTAAGGTAAGCACTTACTCTGCCGCTCTGCTACTGCGAAACAGCCGAAAGGGAAGTACATTCCCTTTGAGATTAAATTAATGTTTCCAGGTTTCCAAACCATTAAGAGATTCTCCAGAACAGACAAATACTGTTTGAATAGTGTTTAATAGGAAAGACTCAAAGAAAAAAAGTAATTGTCTCTGAGAATATGTTGTACATTGAAACTTTATTTACTAACCATCTATCTTTTTGATTAAAAAATAGTAATATGACATTAAGACAACAATATGAGCATATAGAACATGTGTATTTTGTGTTAAACAATGTCTTCTGGTCCACAGTAACAAAAAGAATATAACACAGTTGCAGTGCAACAAATCAAACAGAATAAACAAATCTATACTGCACTTCATCTTACAGGACCTGTATCGCCCACTCTCTTCGGATGATATGGATTCAGTAGGAGACTCAGTGTAAAAGAGAAAATGGAACAATGTTTATGGTTTGTGATTTGATGAAGGTTTAACATTTTTAAAGAAAATAGCTGCTAATTTACAGTAATAGTGTATCACACAAAAGAGTTTTGCATATTTAATATTAACAACATGGGGCCAAATTAATTCTAGTGTGTGGGGGGGTATTTTTTGGCTTTATTACTGCATTTTAATGCAAGAATTTGTAATGAATGAGCCATTGAATATGTCCATCAAATCCAGAACAGCATTGTGCATACTTAAAGGCACAAAGATTGGATAAGGTGAATATAACGCACAAATCCATAGTGGGCACATTTATGAATAGCACTATTTTTATCATCGAAGGTACTGATTATATGTTCTGTTTTTACCATATCTATCTTTATTCATTTTGATATGAACAGTTAATGGGTACTTTGCTTTTACCAACGAATAGGTAAAATGCAGAGAAGAAAAAACCTGCCATATTAAACTGCTTGCACCACGCTGTCTGATCCCAGCACGCACATTTGAAACACCCTAAGTTTAATCTTTTTATCCAAATGGAAGTGAAGAAATCCTGCGTGGTCGCAGGACAAAACTAATTCTTTCAAAGCGGTGTTCAAATTCTCTTCACTGCTTTGCCATCTGATGACTGTAAACAGAAGGGTGCTCACAGACATTATGAATGTTTTACCTGGCAAAAGCTGTTAATGCTGATCATCCATGTGTTGCAAGTAAATAGGGACAGATTTCTGACCGTGGAAATAAGAGGGCCTGCTGTCTAGCAGCGTCATCTGACATACATATGATGACATCTTTTGGAAAAATTTATTTTGCCTGAGAAAGTAGTTGATTATATTCACTTATGTTAAGAACGGGAACATCATTTTTATTTCCTACAAGAAGACATTTTGTGCATTTTAAAAAGAAAGCCAACAGAAATGTTGATACTGTAAATCATCCTCCTATTGACCTAATTTTTCTGTTTTTGCAGTATCTAGAGGTGCTCTTTTTTGTACAGCATGAATATGCAAAACTCCTTTAGTGTTAAAGTAGGTCATGCATTAGAACCAGTTGCTTAACAAATATCTACTAATTTTTGTTTGTTTTCTGCTGCTTTATTGTGAGAATCTTAGTCTACTTAATTTACATAATAGCAATATTTCCCATCGTGTGTGGTATTAAAGTCTGTAGTGTAGTGATCACACACTTTTGCAGTCTTATACCTTTCCTTTAATTTTCTCAAATACTAGTAATTTAAGAATTAGAAATCAGTGTTTCTGATTCTCAGCAAAAATCTATAGAGGTTATATTTTTGAGCTATTTAGTGATGATTTAATATATTTTGAAATCAGGAAAATTTACTTAATTGAAGAAAAGGTTTAGCTGCCACATGCCAGCTTCTAAATGTAGTGAAATAATTCCTTTAGACTGATTTGTCCATAATAAAACTCAGCAAATGGAAAATTTTGGCATGTGATGTTATGGCTTTACTATATCAACGTAATTTTCTTTACAGAGGATATTTGCAAAAAGAAATAAAAGGGCAGCAGAATACAAAACTTACCTTCTCTGTTTCCAATATGTGGTTCCAGTATCACCTGGAGGGCAAGTCATTGGTCTGGCAGGTTTGCTGAAGCAGTCAGGTCATTCCCTTTTGAAATGCATGTTTTGCCATTCCTGCCTCAGACTTCAATCTAAAACTGTTCCCAGCCATAAGAGCCGTCCATCCCTCACCCCATACCATAATGCATAGGCTGCCCTGTTCTACTGAAAAAGTTCACAGCCGTGAAGTTACTTGAATTTTCGGTTGTTATGAGGGAATGTCTTTGCAAAATGTGTTACTTGATCCTGAGAAATGCATGTTATATAAAGGTGCATTGGGATCAGTTTCCAAAAATTCAGGCAACTAGACCAGATTGAGAGAAATACTTACCGACATTTTAAAATTTTTTTTCCTGTAAAGATAAATTCCAGGAATTTTATTTTCACTCCCTTCTCCCATATAGGCTACTGCTGCTTTAGGCAGTTCATTAAAACTGTTCTGCGCAGGGAGCACAGATTGCCAGCAAACCTGAATCCCACAGCTTTGCTTAGCTGTGGAAAAGAAAAATGGACCTTATATCAGTAATTGTTATCATAGTGAGTTCTCCATCAAGACTGTTCTAAAAAAGATTATGCTAGTCCATAACATTTAATCATTTCAACATATGACTTGTATTAAGGGGCTATTCAGGGGCAAGACGTATCATTAATATTTCATTTTAGGAATGAAAGTCCCTTAGAGATTGAAAAGGTACACTGTTTATAGACTTTGAGATCCTTTTTTGTGTGGAATGTAATTCCCATTATATATGAGCAGAAATGAAATGTTTCTTTTGAGCAAGACCAGAAGGTTTCAGTTTATGGGTGGAACTGAAATTGTGTTCCTTGATGCTATAATTCTGCTTGCAACAGCACAGATTTTAGTTTGTTCCTAGATTTCATCAACTGCATTAAATAATAGAATAGCTTAAGCAACTTTATATAGTGTTTGAACCTCTGAAAGTTCTCTGTATGCTGCATTATTTGTGCCTACTCCAAGGTGATTATGATGTAGCTAAAGAGTCTTGTATAGATTGTGAAAGCTTTGCTTCCCTTTGAGCTTTATGAATATTTGTGATTATTTCCCTAATGCTTTCTGCAACTTTGTTTCATTTTGGTTTTTAAATCTCTTTTCTTCTTTTGTGCAACAAGCAGTTCACATGTGAAGCACAGAATGCGTATGTTTATACTTACATGCACATGCACACGTACATAGATTAATGGCTTTGGAACCCATGCGCTGTTATGTCACATTTGTGACTTTAAACAAATAAATGGGGAAAATGTTTTAACAGGAGGATGCTCGTCTGGCAGGATTTACTACAGCTCTGGTAAAGTTGGTGGAGCTGCACCAACCATTACTTGCTGAGCAGCTACCCCAAGGAATTCTGTACAGTTTTAAGAGATCACATCTATGAACAAGGGCTAATTTCAAACTGGCCAGAAGTTAGTGGCAAGCCCACCACTGAGTCCAAGGTGGGAAGGATAGAACCTTACGCACAAATACATACACACAGACAAAACATTAATCCTAAACTGAAGTTTGAAATTTGAATATTTGAAATGGTATTCTTTTGACATGTTCAGTCTTATGCCTCCTCTTCAATGGTGCTGTTCTACATTACATTGTCATGCAAAATTAGAAGTTCTTTTGTTGAAATCAGTAAAATCTCTAGCGTTCATTATGCAATGTGAAAATTGCTCTCCAGTTTGTAAAATAATTCAGAGACAGCACATTATATTTAGTTATTTTTCTCTTCAATTCATTTTCACAGAGCATATTTGGCTGAAAGATGAAAATTCTGGGGTATTAATATTGTGGCTGTAAATGTATATTACAAGAAAGGATATATATAGTTCAACACCCTAGAGGAACAACTGGATTGAGATTGTGTGGAGTAAAAATTGAGATAAATAATAGTGTTTTCTTCTGCAGTTTCATAATTCACACTGCTGTGTGAACTTTTATATAGTGCATATGTTACAAAAACTGCACTCTGAATGTAAAATGAATTAACAGTAACATAGAAAAGAAACTCTGATCAATTCAATTTTAGTGTTTCTGTCAAAAATGTAGAGAAATGAACAGACAGAAAATCTTTATGGTGCTAAATTACCTCATCACTTGATGAACGCATAGATTAATGTTGTCTGTGCTTTTTTTTGTATCCAGTTAATGGTGTGCAACGAAATACAAGATCGGTTTTCATTTAATCTTCACTTTCAGTCCTATCTGCTAGTGACAAGAGCTTGTAACTATGAGTGATGAAAAGTAACTTTACAAAGCACAGACAGCAATACCTTTATGTGCAGAGCAAAGCAAGGAAGTGGTTATCCCCCTCTTTGGAAATGGGTGTGCTTCCCCCAGGAAAGCCCTTCCATCCAGAAAACCAGGGTCTGCTGAGCAGAGCAGGGGCTGCTCTGAGCTGTGCTTGCTGCCATGACAATTTTGGCCAGCTCAGCTGGCTTGTCTCCAGCTGGCGGCTGCCCCCAAGCAGGCAGTGGGTCTGTAGGTGACACCTGAGCTGTGTCCGTGCAGGGCTGAGCACACAAACACCGTGCACACGCGCTCCCGCGCGGTTTGTGTCCCTGATTGCGCATGGTGATTGTCCTCCAGTTCGCTTCAATTAACCCTCCGCAGTGAAGTGTGAAGAAAGCTGTACTATATTCAGCGTGTCCTTGTTGTCTGGTGTTATATGGGGTAATTAGGTTGTGGTTTGCCCTGCAATACAGTGTTTTGGAATTTGGGCTCTAGTGAAAGAGGAGCTAACAATGTTTGTGTTAAGGCCTCTTTGTTTTCTCAGTTGCACTATGATATTGTAAATATTGGCACATTTACAACATAAGTTTAAGATTTTACAAAGTTATGCATACAATTATTTTTTTTAATGAAAAGTGCTTGGATATTTGCTTTTAAAAATATACCATTTTTGTATTCATGTGATGCAGGAAACCAAAAAGAAAGCTGTTGATTTATCAACAAAACATGTAAAACTTGCAAAATAAATACCGATGAATGTTTTATTTCTTATAATCAGCTGACGAAAATCACCTTCATTTTTGTGCCATTGTTTCATCATACTGTATTGTACTTGTGTTTCATATTTGACCATGTCATCCTGGTTGCAATTTGTTATTTTGCTAGATTTAACATTAATGTAGATTATTGTAAGTGATGTAATAAATATATATTAAAAATACACACTGTTCAGAGAATTTATTTTGGAAGCATGATTAACAGGCTTTAACAAAATTCTTGCAGTTGGTGTTGCTTGTTCATTTTGGATCAACATTGTCCATCTAACCTTAGTGTAAGCATGTGGAATTCATGCATCCTAATGGGTTCCTTTAAACAGTAGATGCATTCAGTGTCTTTTTTTAGAAATAAACTCAGGGCTTTAGTGTGTAGATACAAAAAAATGCTTCAAGGAGGAATTTGGTTTGTAGTGGGTGTTGTGAAGACAGTAAATATAACTGCCTGGAATTGCTTGCGGGTAACTTTGTGTGTGCATGATGGGCTAGATTTGAAGCATGAAGTGGGGAATTAGTAGAATATCCAAAGCAAGCTACCAGCTTCCTGCCAACAGCCTGAGCCCCAGCAGCACTTCCCCTAAGACAAGTATTAGGAAAATATGCTTGTGAAAAGCTAATAGTACTGAAACATACCTGGTGTGTTTTAAAATAAGTACCTAATTTTCTGATACATTTTTCCACTCTTTAAAAATGCATCTCCACATATCCATAGCCTAGTTTTATTTCTTGTTTGGCAGAGGTGGGGGAAGAGAGATGTTACAAATTCTGACATGTCATCTGCCAGCCTGATGCTTCAGCTGATGTTCCTGGAGGAAACTGTGGGCCTGATAAATGTTCTAGTTTTGAAATGTCCTTGGTTGCTGGTAAATAGTTCTGCCTAAAAAAGGTGTACACACATGGAAAGGAAGACAATATGATAGAAATGGGGAAGAGTAGAAACAAAATAACTGAGATTTCTGTCTCTACCAAGAAACAGATAAAAATACCATGAGAGCTTTTAAAATACAGCTAAATAATTTAAAGTGAAGTGGTTTTTTGCTGTGCCAAAATTAGGTGAAAGAAATAAGAACCTCCTTCAGGTTGGTAGCTTTTCAAGTTTTGTTCTGTAGTTGAGTGGAAAATTTTACCTGTGTATAACTTTAGAAGAGGTAAAAGGAAACCCTCACATTGCATCACTGTACATGTAACTTTTTATGTTAACCTCAATGAGGATACAGAAATGACAGTAATAACTTCCGATACCACAAATCTGATATTTCACTTTTTATATCATCAGTCTTTTCTGAATGATGTCAAAGGCTGAGTGAGCCTAGAGTGAATTATGGCTCAACTTTGGAAGCAGCTGTTAGGAACTAGTGGAGGTTAGATTTAAATTTATTGTTAAATACCATGTAGGAAACTATATTTGTCTTTCTGAATTGTCTTGTTACACAAATCAAATGAGTGTATAAGCATCCAATGCTGCAGCTTAGTCAGGGGATCTTAATAAAACTAAGTGCTTCAAGCTTGCAAATTTAACTTCAGTCTGTCAGCTCCATTTCCTTGCAAACTCTCCCATTTGTCCCTCTATCCCTCAAAGAAGAAAACCAACACAAGACCCAGATAATGCGCCAGATAATTGCTTGTGTCATTTGAACTTATCTCTACTCCAAGCTGTGCAAATCCTGAATTGCATAAATGAACAACAAAAAAATCACTTCCCTGTGTAGGGCCTCTCTCAAGTCAAGTGTCTAGCAAAACAGGGAAGGATGTAGAATTGTGAATAAGTTTGTATGCAGGTTTGCGTACATTTTTTACTGTTCCTTTCCAGATGAAACAGTTTATAAATAAATTTGAATCTCATGTGCCGGTTAGTGCAGTATCCAAACTGGAAAAGAAAACAATTGCATCATTTCTCTTTCTATACATTGAACTCCATTAGTTTCCATTCTTTCAGCATGAAGATTGTGGATTTCATGTTTCTTTATGAAGTAATTTTTTTGCCAACTCTGTACTGTTTACATGAAAGCTTTTTTTTGCTGTCTCAGCTGGCCGGGTAGAAAAATGTAAGGTTAAACAAAAGAAAATCAAAAACATTTTTCGCTGGATATAGTTGGGAGAGGGTATTTCAGTGTAACACTTTGCTTCTCTCTAAGTTGAATAATAAAAAAATCAGTTTATCTTCTTGAAAGTTACATCAAAATGTATTACTTTATTGTTTTAAATCAGCTGTCCTCTGCTTTTTATCTCTGGTAATGTGCCGTTTTGCTGTTCATTGACTCACTTATTTCTTGCTTAACACTGTTACATATTATGGGAATTTTTTGATCTCCTTCAAAGTCTTTAAAAGCTAATACCTGTATTGGATGGTTATCTTTATTTTACCATTATTCATTATCATCTTTATGCAAAGGAGCTAAGCCTATCAGGAAGCCATGACAGCTACATTGCAAAGGTTGTTTTATTACCAGACTGAACACTAGTATGGGCTCCAAAAGAGGTGAGCGTGGGGGCTAAATGCTTAGTTTTGGGTTTAAGGCTATTTTTCCTTACTGAGTTAAACTTCTTCTTACACATATTACTGACATGCTTATCTTTTTGTATTTTTTTAAAAGATTCTGTAGAGTTCTTTGGAATAGAGACGTCTTAGGAGGCCTAATTTTAGGACATTAATAATTCCCTTCTCCTGAGCTTCCTTCCTGAACTTGCACTTTGTTTACTAATTTTAATCCTCACTTCATTGAGCCAGTTTCTAAAAGAGTAGAACTATGCATGAGATCCAAACTTAGCATTACACCTGTGTGCTTTTCTGTTACTCACATTTCATCCAGATGCTTCCTTCATACTGGAAAAATACAAAGGAATCTATTGTTGAGTGACATTGTAGACTCCACATGCACTAAGAAAGGTTTTGAGAGGTTTAGAAAATAGAATGCAGTGTTTGGGGTTGAGATTCAGGAGTCTGAATTGCACTAACAAACTTCCTAGTTAAGTCTCTTTTCATAACTGCTGACACTAGTAGTCCACAAGAATAATTCCTGCCGTTTAGTTGGAGTGGGATTTTAAGATAAATTTAGGACAAAGGTGAGTATCAGGAGAGAGACATTGCAGTAATTTTGATTTTGCTGCCTTTTTTTTTTCTTCATGAATTTAGCAGTTTCTACTGAGATACAAACTATTTACCAAACAGTTGCAAAATAAATCTCCGGGTGAGACATGGCTGAAACTCTATAGTGCTAATGTTTCCATTCACATCAGTGAGGTGTGTGGTGTGTTGGCCATCTGTTATGTAAGCCTGAATAGGATCTGAAATCCTTACACCAAAGACCTGATTTTTTTATGCCATCACTTTTATGAAGGTGTGCCATAAAACTGGCCATGTGCTGGCAACCTGTGCTACTGGACCCCTTTAAATCTGTGTAAAAGTGATGACATTCCAAGCACCTCAGCATCTCTTAAAATTAAAACAGCTAATTGCATTAAAGTCTGTGTGTTGAAGAGATTATACTCTTGCTTAGGGTTTGTTTTCCCCCTCCCCATCTGCAAGATCCTGATGGGGTCCACATCTGTGAGAGCAACAGCGCGCACGACAGACTGCCTCACGATTGGCAAGCCAACTGGAAGGAGTGCTGAGACCCACAAGGATTGCTGGACCCGCAGGGCTCTCAGCTTGTGAGAACAGCGAGCTAATTAAAGTCTAAATAAATGAAATCTCTTTCTAGCTGAAGTAAAGATAAATAAATAAATGCCTGTGTGTTGTTAGAGAGGACTGAATAAAGATGAAAATATTTGTGTCATGTTTATCCAGTAACATCTCTTTAATTGTGAAAGGAGCGCTGCCAGCAGACTTGGTGAATATGTGCAAATGTCCAGTTCCTGATTTATTTTCAATCTGTTGTTTTAATAGGAGGGGTTCAGCAAAGGTAATGAAGAGTATGTTTTTGTATATTTTTCAATAATTATTTAAAGTTTTAAAAGTCTCAGTGTGTATTTTTAGCACATCTTCCTAGCTACTGCTTCCTTGTCACTGGCAAGTTCTGCCTCTGCCTCCGTGCCAATGCTTCGCAGGCCGATGTCACCAAAGGGGCTGTATGCTTTGTTTGCAGACCAGTGGTATGTTATATGCTACTAATGCATTATTTCAGTTCTTCTGTTAACAAGTAACACTTTAACCTTCCCATCTTTAACAGTAGCAATAAGAAAAGAAGTAGAGCCACTTGAAACATCAGTATGAAGTAAATTTTTTTCCTTTAAATTTTCTGTGGCCCACTTTTTTTTTCAGTCTATTGGACTAAACCTAGGTTAAATATATATTTAAGGAGTTTGCCCAAGACATATTTAGAAGTCAATTTAATTTCTCTCATGTGTAGACCATTAAGATTATTTGTATTTAAATTGAAGCACTTGCTAAAATGCTTTGTTTAAATGGGCCTTTGAAGATATCTAGTTTTGGAAGGACTGAGAAATTGCATTTCTCAGCTAAGCCTTGTTTTAGTGTCCTGGAAAAATTCAGTTCTCAAATAGAAATTTGAGTGTCTCTAGGCACCCATTCTGAGAAGATGTGGCCGCTGAGTTAGGTCTCGATTTTCATATCTCCCATTCTCACAGATGAGAGCAATGACTGCAAGACTGTAAAGAAGCCATTAGGCTGCTAAAGGAAGCTGCAGTGCTGTGCAATCAGCAGCCTTGACCTAACATCTACTTAAAAGTGTAATCTCACTATTTAAAGTGCAAAAAAAATGAAAAAAAAGTAGCTGTTAAATAATCTCTTGAAAATCTAGCACTAGCGTTTTTGTGATTGTACTCCTTAAATGTTGTAATGATTCATTCCTGATCATAGAAGTAATAAATATTAAACATATTTAAATTGTAATTCCTTTCAGAAAATACTATAGAGTGGGAAAATAAGTAAGAAATTGGATGTCTGTTCTAGGAAAACAAACAAACACAGCAGAATGAGTAGAGAGAACATGTTTTTCTGCTTATTTTACAAGCAGGACTTTAAAGGAAACAATTCTCTCATTACACGTGTATAAAAATAGGCTTTGAGACTGACTTCTCCAGGCATGAGAACTCCTAGCATTTTCCCGTTACCTTGATCCACATCTGCTCATTTGTTCAAAAATGAACCAGAGGTAAGTTTTTACGGGGATGTCACACAGAATTTAGTACAGGAATAGAACATATATAAACACATCCTGGCCATGAAACAAGAACAGCAATATCTTAGCAAACTGAATAAAATCACTCAGTGCTGACTTCTTTTGTCAAGAGACAACAAAAACAGTCCAAAAATTGATTAATGCATTCTTTGGTTCTGGTCAAAGCTCAGAAGAAATACTTGTGTGGATGAAAAGAGGGAACTAGGGTTGATTAAAGGAAACAAGGGCAAAGAATCTCATGGTAGATGGGATGTGCAAGCTCTCAGGATTATTTAGTGAAAAGTAGGCCAAATTCAGACTTTCTCTAAGTCATCTGACCTTTGTTGTGGGAGAAATTAAAAGTTATTCTGTTCAAATGAACTCAGCATACTGGCCAGATTTTAAGTCTGCTGACTGCATTTCCCCTGGCTTTGTACTCAGCAAATATCCAAACTGCTGCAACTTTAGTTATTCTTGCTCCAGTCATGAACTGTGTTCTGCAGTGTCAGACGAAAGAAATAATTCCAAAGTAGCTGTATTTAATTTGTAAAGTGGATTGGCACCATGATTGTGTGCATCTAAAAACCTTGCAAACACTGATAAGGAAGTGATAGTGTTAGTTACATGAAGTACAGCCTGCAATCTATGTAATATATAGACTGAAGAAGATAATGAAATACTGCAGCATTTCAACATGTGAATGACGGGAACCCAAGAAAATTTTAGTTTTGCAAATCCTCTGAATATTTTTCACTTAAGTTGTGATAGGAGGACCTGAGAAATGCTTAGTTTGGCTTTAAGTTTGAAGGGCCATCATTACATTTGTAGCTTCTGGCTTCCTCTGAAGATAGGAGAATCCTGAAGATGAGTTGGTATAATTGTTACGCACCCCAGGATAAAAGTTTTGGGTGAAATCCGGTCCATCTCAAATGTCTGTGAAGCTTCATCCATCTAGATGCATGATGAAACAGTTTTCCTAAAGTCTGTAGGTAACTGATAGACATTGATAGGTGCTTTGGAAGGCTTCCCTGGTGAGATCCTGCCTCCTACACTTCTGGCATCCAAGGTGGGTGGCTACAAGTTTCCTTCGAGGGGCCACAGAGACACTGCCCTCCTCCCATTAGCTGTACAGACAAGCTCAGACAATTGCAGGACAAGAAATGCAGCACAAGAGCAGAGTCACTGCCTCAAGTGAGCTGCCCCTAATGAAAGGAAACAGCAAGCATTATTCACCCTGGCATTTTATTTTGTCCATACATTACCATAATGATTTCTCCCTTTTAGAACAAAACTGGGGAGGATTTCAACAGAGGGAGGTTTGTAAAATTGAGGAATTCTGCCCATAACACAGCCAGCTAAAGACTTAGGTTCGTCTAGTGCCTGCTGAGTTAATAGGGTCTCTAAGAACACGGTCTCTGGCCTGCAGAGGGCGTACGGCTCCTCGGTTTTCCCTGCCAAAATGTACGTGGAATAGGGAGAAACTGTTGGAGCATACATCAAAGTATTCTTGCAGGCACATTGCTGCACTTGATGGATCAAGGATCTCTCCAATAATGTGAGGTTACCAAAAGTGTAATTTCAGTGGAAGAAATTGGATTCTTCCCAAGCATCCACGTATCCATCGACCGAAGTAAATAAATACATAGGGAACACTGAAGCCTCTCCAGGACATGTGTCCAGCGGGAACGTGCTGTGGGTACTCGTGCTTCTTAAAAATCATCTGTTTTCATTTGTGTCTCCATTTCCAGAGCTCCCAACACAGTGGCTCCTCTACCTCATTAGCATCCACCAAAGTTTGCAGCTCTATGGATGAAAATGATGGCCCTGCAGAAGGTAACATTTGGAGGCTGACATTTCAAAGCAGTCAGTGTTAGTGATAACAGCAGCTGTGTAGGAAATGAGTCATTCTTCCTGCCAGAGAAGGTGGGAGCATTGCAGGCTGGATAATTTTCTGTGAGGAAGCTCCTCAGCCTTAGCAAACCAGTTAGGTTCATGCTGGATCAGAGTTGATCTGGACATCACTCTTCAGAGGTATTTTTATTGCAAAATAATTGAGGTTTTATTTCTGCAAGCAACACAGTGCTGACTGGCTTATTTCAGTATTTTTGTCTCATCTGCCGTGGTACTAAAGAACACACTGCAGTCCTAGGTCTTTACTCAGAAATGGATAGTCTTACTCCATGCTAAGGCTTTGAGCAAGTTGGCTAAGGGACAAGGTCTGCTCGAGCACTGCTGGCTCACATGCGCGTCTACGTACGTGTGTGTATCTGTGCCCCTGTCAGAGAACATCTCTTCATGCTGTCTGTGAATTCAGACAAACCCCAGCCTCCTTGTGCCCTAGCATTCCTAGCAGTCACTTTTAATACTAAACTGGAACAAAGGACAGAGTAGTACACAGTTAAATGCACTGTCTTAAAGAGTGTAAACACAAATCACATTTCTGAGAGGCTATTTTTTTTTACATTACAATATTTATATAGTAGTTTGTATCAGCTGCAGTTTACAGTCAGCTTTTAGAGGCATGTTAGGTATTTGTAACACTATTTCAAATACATTTAAAAATAATAGTGCAGGAATGAGCACTAAAACACATTAAACTACAAGCTTCTCGTATGCTTAGACACTGTGTAATGCAATTTTACCTAAACATCTGGTACCCAGGTTGCATGCGAGGTAGTATTATTGAGAACATTTGTTTAAAAACTAACTATTTGATATTGGGGGATGGGGAGAACTAGCACTTAGCACATGAGGAGTTTTATGGATGTCTCAGTTTACAGGATGTAATAAAATAAGCGCTTGAGTGTTGGGCTTCTTTGGTACATATATTTAATCATGCTGTGTCAAGGAGTTCCAGCCCTTTTTGGAGGCTGGTCTGCGCTTGTGCAGATCACAGAGGCCTTTTTGTAATTAAAAAAATACAATTTTGGTTTTGTCTTGGGGGCATATTGCAATGGCAACTATATAACACTCAAATGGTGGTATGTTTGAGCCCCCAGAAGTCTTATTTTTCATTATTGTATCTGCATGAAACCTGTTGAGTATATACAATGTCAGCAGCATGGTTTCACTGTACAGTAAGTGAGATACTGACTGAATGGTTTCCAGGCTCCTAAACCATGGGCTTAAAATGCATGTTATGTGCAACATCTGTGTTTCCTTCACTAACAATAAAAATGTACTAATGATTCTTTCAGAAGTGTTGGAGGAAGGTTTCCAGGTTCCAGCATCGATAGCAGAGCGATATAAAGTTGGAAGGACTATAGGAGACGGAAATTTTGCTATTGTGAAGGAGTGTATAGAAAGGTGAGGAGGATAATATGCTTATTACTGTAAAAAATAATTATTAATGTCATGCTTTTTCCAGTCATATCTTTATTTGTGGAATACAGAAATGTAATAAGGTAATGTCTCAATGCCAGATGGAAAAACTAATGTCCTTTCAAATTAAAAAAAGAGTGAGTTCAAGGGGCAATCTGTGAGTTTAATTCTTTGTGGGGTTTATATGGGTTTTTTCTGCTTCACTCCACATGATTTTACCAGTTCCTTGTGTTAAATCTCTCTTGTTGCACTGAAATAACATCTTTTCTTGCAGTATGTTCTTGCAATGCTCCTTTTACATTAGACCAGTGGAACATTTCACATATAGCAGCACTCTGTAAAGATGTCAGGAAGTTCTCTGTTTGAGGTGTAGTGGCAATGGTCAGCACAAAGAGGTAATTTTGGATTCATCTATTCTGCCATCTGACACTGAGGTGCAGTCTCTTCCACATTTATTTTTAATTTAATGGACGTCTAACTCCTGCTTGCCTGCTTTGTGCCATTATATTTGCTCCTTCCAACTTTATGAGCCTCACTGCAGACACCAAAATCTAACTTCTTCAGTGACCTTTACTGTTAAAAGGTAAAAACACTAATTGATTTTAGATGTCTACTCCAGATTAGAGAAGTCACAAGTCATCTCAAGTGTCAGTGTTGCTGAAAATGTCCAGGTTGACTAGTTTATGTGTCTGTTTCTAAATCTGTTCAGGCTTGAACTGGTTCTACCCAACCTTAAGAGTGTGAAAAATAGGGAACAAAGCAGGAATGCTCTAAGCAGAACTGTGGTTGCCTTTTAGTGGTATTGTTAAAAATAGGAAACTATGGGATATAAAAGACAGAAGGTATTTCACCTATATGTGAAACAACTGTAGGACTGCTCATGTTAGATAGTAGCAGTTCAGACAAAGCAAAAAGCTGCTGGAGCTGGAGATGTCCAAAAGAGAGGACAATAGAGATGTCAAGGTTTGAAAATGAAATTTCATCAGTTAAGTTTTCTATCCGCTATTACCATATCCTGGAGAGGAGACTCTTACAGAGGACTATAACTTCATCTTTGGGCTCAAAGAAAAAACTGTTCTTTAGCCTGTAAGAATATGATATAAACCCTGGAGAGTAAGATTAAATCTCCTGACAGACAATGATAAATTAGCTTGGCCGGTTTTAAACTAGTCTCCTTGGAAAAATACAGGTCCACCTCTGCATCCAAAAGTGCAACTTGGAGATTGTGAAGACAGCTGTTGGGGAAAAGGGTGAGAGTGGATTTCATATCAGCTGACAGTGTGCTTGTGGGACTTGGCCAAAGTTCTGGTGAGGCCTTTAGTGTTCTGCCAGAGTGAGTTCTTGGTGGAGCTGGTCATCCAGAGGGCAATAGTTGTTCAGATCAAACCTCAGGGTCTGAGCACTAAACTGTATGGAAACCTAAAGGAAGCAAAGCAAAACGGTATGAAAGAAAGGAAACACTGTAAAACCCTATGGAGGGACATGACTAATGAAAGAAATGGGTAAAAACACATAACTAAGAAAACAGAAAAAGGCACCTTAGGGTAAAGTGAATAGTGACTGGGCAAAGCAGATTAGAAGCTAAAATAAAGAAAAGTTGTGGTTTTAATAAACTCATTCAGCTGAAAATGCAATTTGTGCTGAGAGACACTATAGATGTGCTAGTGTGCATGTCACAATTCTTTCCCAAACTGAGAGAAAATACATGAACAAAACTAATTCTAGATCCCACCACACCTAAAAATAATGCTGATTACAATATCCTGGAGAGCTTGAATGAAAAGGGTTTCCTATCCTCTTTCTATCCCACTGGTCCAAGAAGTATCCAGTAACATGGTGTGTCTAATGTAATCAAATAGCATTTTTACCCAGGTATTCCCAGATATATAGTCTCATGGTCTCTGAGATGTACCATTCCATAGATCCCATTTCTATCAGAGAGCTACTACGTTGGGAGATCTTGAAAATTAAAGTGGAATTGTTTCTGTTAGTATATAGTTCTAAAGCAGTATATCCTTCCCATCACAAGTGTATAAGGAGAAATTAAAGATTCAGAGGGTAAATTATACCAGTACCTGTGAAACTCCTTCAAAAATATTCTTTTCAGTCATTTTAAGTCTCTTTAACCACCTCATTTCAAAGTCTGATATGTCCATCATTGCAGAGACAGAGTTAAGGGGGTGATACTTGGGACAGAGAAGTTTTCCATTTCCTTGTGAAGTACAATTCCTGTGTGCATTAGACTTCAAAGGAATAGCACCATAAGGTGTTAAACAAGTAGGAATGGGTCTTGCTGCACAAATTCACTGGTTGCATGAATACTCCTTCTCCACAGCTGTGAGATCAGTCTCTGAGCACTGGTTAGTACAGGTTTGTGAGCACTTCAATACATTCACAAGCATTTTCCTCTGACAATGAACAGTCCAAATAAAAACAAAAAACTATCTCCAAAATTTTCACATGAGGACTTCTAAATCCCGTTTTGAGCATCTGTGAATGTACAGGCACACTCTCTTAAATACATTTAATACATGCACAAATACAACAAATTTTTGTCCCCAGTGCAGTCTAAATCTCCGTGAAGTTTGCAAAAGTTTAAAGAGCCAGGGAACGTGGCACCAAGCCCTGTTATGAGCAAGAGGTCTAACTGTGTGGTAGTGCAGTGGGTCCTGACTCCTGTCCAGCCATAACATGTTGCCTTCTTTTTGTGGTCCCTTTTTGTTGTTTGGAGTGAGCAGTAGGTGAGAGGTGAGATGCCTGTTTCACAGTGACTTTCTGACATGGCCATGCGTATTTTTTGGTGGTGTTTAAGTTGCAGTGCTGCTGACAGGCCGCGGTTCTGCAGCTTTTCAGGGGAAAGGATTTACATTATCTTAGCTTTAATTTTCTTTTTACCAAAATAAAGAGCAGTCAGAGTTGTCATCTGCTTGTTACATATCTGCTCCATCGTATGCACAATTTGTCCTGCGGTGTTTTTATATGTGTTCATTTTTAACTTTCAGATACTTTCAAATGCTGACATTTCCTCACTAGCTCAGATTTCCCAGTGTCTTGGAGTACATGGAGTCTCCCATGGCCAACAAAAACCATCAATTTCCTTTCTCATGACAGAAAGGAAGCATTCCTAGGGCAACCAAGCAGCTTGAAAGAGACTGCTATTGAAAGAGGCTATATTTTGTCTGAGTTTGAACCCCAGATATCTTAATTTCGAATATTTCTTGTTCAACCTCCTCTTTCTAGACCCAAAAATAGTGTCCAAATCTCTTCCTGTCCCCTCACTGAGCTTGGACTGTAGCCACTGAAGAGCAGCACTGGAAAGGAGTACCCTGCATGGAGTGCAGCCCATTTTGGGGGGCTGTAGCACTAAACCCCTGTGTGGGGGAGTACAGATAGGAGAAGTTTTTGATTTTGATTTACATAAATCTTGAACAGATACGCTGTAATTTCCCCCCCAATTCACAAACCTTCTTATCTTGGATGATTTCTTTTAATTGATGTACTAATAGAGACAGTTTTAGCTCTTTGCCTGGGAAGGTAAACAGAATGAATATTTTGGTGGTATTTTTGCTTTTTACTGAATTACCCATTTTTCCTTAAATTAAAAATTGGTGGTACATCATTTCCAGCGGAGTTCTCCATGTTTTAATATGGAAACGAAAATGCCCAGTTGTTTTCCAGATACAGTCCATTCAGTGTATTACTCACTTTGCATGTCCTGTTTGACAGACTGAGCAGACTTTTAGACACATTGATGTCTCTGTTGAACATACTCTCTATCAGTTTAATGTATCAGTTTAACTACTGTCTTTTTGTGGAATGAGAAATGAAAAAATGACCCTATATTCTTGAAAGGTTTTTTTTTCTTAATTTTTAATCAAACATGCCTAAAGGCAATGTAATAGACATTTGTAACCTATTTAGGTTCGTATTACAAAATGAAAATATTTTAGTAAGATCTTGTTCTTAAATTATCCGTTTTCCATTTAATCTTATAGTGAAACTGGGGCTTGTAGGCAGAGCTTCTTGTTTTCATTCTTAGTGCCATCTTTTGGACTTGTAACTTAATTAAGAAATGGAAGTTGATACTGTTAACTTGTCTACAAGCTAATTTTTCTATGTTAATATTCTAGATAATAGATATATGTAGTAGTAATAAACAGTATAAGGATTCAAAACAACACAGTAGTTAAAAGGAAATGTCTTCTCATCCTGACCTAATTTCTCTTACTGTCTCCAGAACCTTCCACATTCTGCCTAAAAGCCAACATATTTAACTCTGCTAAATATCCTATAATTACTGAATACATAAAAGAGCATTCCAAGGACTGACCTTTTTATCATAGCAGTTGTGACTGCAGATATGCAAACAATTTCATTTTAAGTAAAATTAAGTAAGTATTTTCCATGGGTTGTATTTTTTTGTAGGATAGAAAACAAAACTTCATTGTTTTGAAAATATTTGAACCTGTGACCACTGTATGGTATTTTTACATAAAAATGACAAAGTAATAACAATTCTCATTACAAAATGGAAGAAAAAGCCAAGCAATTTTTTTTTTTGTTTTGAAAACACTGAAATGCTTTCATTTTAAAACAAAAAAGAGAGATGTCTTTTTCCCAGGCATGCATATTTAATAACTTTGGCTCAATTGCACAACACCAGTCAAATCTAGGCTTTGTTTCTTAAAAAAAAATAATTTTACCAGAACTCTTCACTACACTTATTATACTCATATAACAAATATAAACTCAACTGAGAAAAATATTCAACGTGATTGAACATACTTTTTTTTCGTCTTTCCTCAGATCAACTGGTAGAGAATATGCTCTGAAAATAATCAAGAAAAGTAAATGTAGAGGAAAAGTAAGTACAAAAAAAAAAAAGAGACCAAAAGATTTTTTTTCCAAGAATTTTTTTGTGAGAGATCACTTTAAGAAGCTGTTGGTATTTGTGTCCTTCCTGACAAAGTGTTAGAATCTCTTTGGTTGAAAACTTTGCCTACCCTCTGGAGACTCTTGGAGTTTCAGGAGAAAAGGCAGTCATGTGCTGTTCTAGACCTGTGTGATGATTCTCCAGTTGGTTGGTTGTGCGTGACTCCTTTCTCTTTATCCAGGTAGTTATGTCCTCTCATTTTCATAATTCCAGGTGTTACAGAAAGCAGAAAATAATATAAATAATTATAACAACACTGGTCACTGTGTGTAAGGCATAGGTAAATTAAATTGATGTCAATTTTGCACCAAGTGACTGTTAGCTTTTAAAATCAGTAACAAAAGGTTCTGTGAGAAGATGCTATCATGTAATTAAATCTAAAGATTCTGCATCAGAGAAAATTTAAAAAGCTTTCATTTTTCTCTGCACCAGAAACACATCTTTTCTTCAATTTCTTTTTCTGTGTTCTGCTCTCTCTTCTTTCGGTTACCACATTGATGTTTCTAAACATGTTCCTTCTCTGTTGCTGGAGGCAACATCTGTTAGTTTTCTCAAAAACCCCAGAGAATCTGTGCAGCTCCCAATTCTCTCTGCTTTTTCCACTGTGAATTTTTTTCCCAGTAACCCATATTCATTGAAGATTTTTTGTGTGTCAGGAACACATGATCCAGAATGAGGTATCTATTTTAAGACGAGTCAAGCATCCCAATATTGTACTTCTGATCGAGGAGATGGACATGCCAACTGAGTTGTACCTTGTCATGGAACTTGTAAAGGTGAGTGTTTTGGAATCAAGCTGCTTATTGTATCAACCATATTGAAAACTTCTATTCCTACTTAGGCTTACTAAAAAACATGGGATCACAGAATAATGTAGAGTGGAAGAGATCTCTGAAAGTGGTCTAGCATGCTACTGAAAGATGTGTAACCCACTGTCAGATTTTTTTTTATTAGCTTTCAAATATTTCAAATATTTGTCTAACTTCCTGTAAGCCACACTTGGAAATGTTCTGTTGATAGTACTTTGTATACCACCAGTTTTGTTTGCTTCTTCAAAAGAAAACTCGTTAAAAATTTATAATCTGCCTTGAGGTGAATTGAAAATATACCCAGTCCAAATAGCCATAAATACTAGCCTTCAAAATATAAAAAGGTGAAACGGTTTCATTAGTTTTTATTAATTTACATTAAATCTAAACAATATTAAAAGTTTCTTCTCTATTGATTTATATTAACACAATGTCAAACTTGCCTCCTTGATAGCAATCTAAATTTAAGCTGAAGGAACGGGAAAGTGAAAAAGAAAAGCCTGCTGTTTAAAGTGTGGTTCTATTCTAAGAAGTAAATTTGCTAATGAAGTAATTTATATTTTGGACCCTATTTCTTCACAGTGACTTAGAGAAAAGGCTTTTTGGCAAACAGGATTGTTAATCTGCTTTGCTCTGGTTGTAGGTGGAGGTTAGAAGGTGCTCTTAATGTAGGCACCTCATTGAGATGTTAAATAGGGCAATCCCAGGTCCAGGTGTTTCTTAAATACCCTTTCAGTCTCAGGTCTGGAATACAAGAGCAAGTAGAATGAAAAGGTTTTTTGGTTTGTTCCATTATCAGCCATGTTCTGTGGCAGCACCAATGGCACAAGCCGTATTCCCAGTCCAAAGCTGGAAGGCTCTGTGTGCCTCATGGGTGGATGCCCACAGATTTTCCCTGTCCTTGTGGCAGTCTGGGAAAGAAAGTCTTGTCATCTGTGAGCAGCTCAGGCCACGCCCCACATTTTAGGAGATGGCAACATTGTCCTCATCGGTTTGTGCCTGACAGGTGCCCTATTTGGCTTGAGTAGTGCTGTGGAGCTTATGGTCCCCCTAACCCCACTGCCCACCATCTCCAAGCTCTGAGGAAGCACACTAGGAGATGCTGGTACTAAGGAGCTGATATATTTTCTCTGATGAAAAAGTTAAATCCTAAGACAAAAGAAAAGTACTGGCACTCTTTCATGCCATGAATCCCTTTGTGTAACCAGTCTCAGAATAATTTCTCCACTCCCTTGACAATCACAGCCCTCTCTCACTCTTAGGCATGCAATGTGAAATAGCACAGCTTGAGTTCAGATACCATTAGCCATCTAACACTGTTTTAATCATAATTCCTGCTCTATTCTATTCTATTCTAAGTGAGCTCACTATGAGATCCATGCTACTGTCGGTTTTCCTCAGTGTCTGCGAGAGCTTGTTCAAAGGTACCTCAATCCCTTTGCACAGCACTGTAATCACATGTAGCCACAGCTTTTAGCCTGCATTGACAAATCCTTCATCTTGGCCCCATGAGGTGTGCTAAGAACTAAAAGCTGTGCCTTGTCTAACCTGCCAAGATGTAAGCACAGAGCTGGTTTTATGGGTGAAACCTGCTGTGCTATTCATGACTGAAAAATGTGTAAACTGTAGTGTCCAATGGATTTTTAATTGAAGTCCTACTCAGCTAAATGAGAGAGGAGGGGACTGAAAACTCTTAGAAAATAATTTAGAAAATAAGCCTTAAAGATGTATATTAAAAAAAATGCATTGTATTCACTTTCTGCAGAAATCTGGGTTTTTGTGCTCTTTCTTCTTTACTCTTAAAGATTGCTGCACATATTCTTTTAGCTGTATTATGGAAGGGCTCTATAGGAATCTGTACTTCTCATATCCTAGACAGCACTGTTCTAATAGTCTTTATTTTATGTAGAATAATAGAAGAAATGTAGAAGAAATAACCTTATTCGGGGAAGTCAATTTTGTTTCTCTGATACAAACATCTATTCCTTAATATATAGTTGGAAGAAAAGCCTTGTTGCACTCTTTGGGTACTAGGGAAGGCATTTCTGGAAAGACATTAATTGTTAATTCACCAATTGCTGACTGTTACCATTTCATAGCGTGCACTGCTAGAATTGATTAACCATCTGTTATTGACTGACTTTTGAAGACCTGGCTTTAAATCAAACTCACAGACAGGAAAGAGAGGCAAGGAGAAAAGGCTTGATAGTGCAGAGCCCGGTTTCAGTTAATACCACCCTGCATTAATTGGCAGTAACATGTTTGACATAAGTGACTGCTGCAAATCCCGCCCTCACCTCATGGCAGATAGGCCATTCATTGCTTTGTAAAGTGTAAGAAAAAGCACTTCATAAATACAAATATAAACACATTGCAAGTGGTGCTTGTAAAAGGAAGCAAAGACCTGGTTTCTGGCACATTGCCTTTTTACACAGCGAAACAAAATTGTTATTCAAACCTAACAGGGGTTTGGCCAATTTAAGAAGCAAGATTTATTGCTGAGTTTCCTTTACTGCTCCAGGATATGATTTCACTTTTGCAGAAGAAAAAGAGAGATCATATCATTTACATAACAAGGTAATAAATAAATAATTGGTTACTGTAGTTCCAAGTACACTTCCTCATGTGCACAGATGATAAAAACTGCATTCAGATGTTGCTGGTCCTGTTTCATTCCAGAACAGGGGATTTAAGACTGAAATGTCATCCTGAACTCACCCCTGGTGCCTGAATAAATGATAGTGACCCGCTGTGTGAATCGGCTTAGCAGAACCTTGCAGGTTAAAGTGCTCTTTGGGGAGAGCAAAGTCTGAAAACAATTCTGCCTGATAGAGCTGTCAGCTCTGTTAACTCTTTCCAGGATATCACCTCTCCTTTAACCGCAGAGAATCCCGCAGACTAAATATATGCTCTCTTTTCTTAGCAGGATACCTGGTAAGAAACTTTACTGACTACAGTAGATGCTTAAATGGAGAAAATTATTCTGCTTCCGATTGGCTTGACTGTTAAATTGCTCTGCAGCCTCTATCTTTTTCTGAGTTTATGTTTCTCCTGTGCGTGAACATTTGTTCCTTTTCTTCTGACTTTGAGCCAAAATTTTCCTTCTGTTTTTAAGGCTCAGCGTCTTTCATTCTTGCTCCTCATAGCTCAGACTATTTTCTTTGTTTGGAGGCAGATGCTTTGCCGATGTTATTGACACTTCTTCTGAGCATCTGGAACATATTAGATAAGACCAAAGATCTGTCTAATCCACTGCCTCATGTTAAAAAGCAGCTGGTACAGGGGTTTCACAGGAAGGAGCTTAGGGAAGATAGATTATTTATCTCACATACTTTGCCACATGCTGATATCTAATACTTAGGGATCAGATAATACCATGAAGTACATGGTATTGTACTTTTGCCAAATATTTGGCCTCTTTCTCTCTAATCCTCTATCTGGTTTAGTTTGGCCTTTTGTTCTTCCTTTTCCTTGACACTATGTATCTTGATGTGTCTTGAACAGTCACCAGCCAGGGCAAGAAGTTCGATGTGGTCCAGATTTAACAATGGTTGGCTGTAAGCAATTTCCGAAGGGCTGGGATTTTGTATCTACAATGGGAGTTATCCTGCCCTGGCATATTCAGCTGCACCTCAACAATGCAAAAATTTTAATAGTTTGTTTGGTTTTTTATAAGAAGTTAAATCTGTTTTATCAGGTTTGAGTCTTTGGTAGTTCTCTTTTCCTACCCTTTTCTCTGTAGCCATCATTCCTGGAAAAATTCTTTTTTTTTTCCCTGCCTCCTCCTTCCTCTGAAAAGTGGAAAAAGTGTTTACTCTGGACTTGAGTCTTAAAAAAACCCAGAAAATATCTTGAAGCTGTTGATAAAACTATGAGAGCTGGCAAAGCTGGGACTTCTCTGTTACCTTCAGAAAATACCTGCTTTTTCTTTTAAATACAGTCCTCTGTGATTTTTTTCTTGATGTTTTGACTGCAGCAGGGAATTTTTGCATTGCTTTTGCAGAGTTATCCTTGGCCTTCTTTTTTCTTTTTTTTTCTTTTTTTTGGGTTCTTGTTAGGTTGTGTTTTCTTTGTGATGCTGCTTTGATTTTGGCCAAATGCTCAATACCTCTGCGTAGAATCTCTCAGAAGATCACTGCTTTTTCCTCCAATCTGTCAAGCTCCCTTCTTAATCTCATCTTTAAAATTACTCTTCCATCTTTGTCCAAGCACTTCCGTGTTCCCTCTCCCTGCTTCCCAGCTCACCTCTGGAAATACAGTCATGCTGCAAATGCTGGTGAAGATCATGTCAACTTTGAGGACTTCCACTTAGTTTTCCTTCTTTCCTTCATTCTCTCGTGTTTTCTTGTTTTTCTTTCACTGACAGCAGCTTTTAGCTGAATTAGGCAGCATGATGAGCTGAAAATGGCACAAGCAGCCACCTGTGTCTCCCAGTATAATTGCCTACATACACATGCTGTAAAGTTCTTCAGTATTAACTGCAAGAGGCATCACACTACCAAAAACCTCACATCTTGTGTAGAGAAAGTGGTTTCTAAAATCCATGTTTGCAAAGCTTTATGAGATGGAAACAGACTTTTAAAATATGATAGCAGTGAGGACAGGTAACTTTGAGTTCTGAGTTTTACTCAGAGTTCCTTCATCTTTCTGGGGTTCAGTTAGGCACTGGACAAAAGTTTGATGTCAATCTGTTTGTGATTAATATAAAGAGTGCCAAGGGTTGGTAAATGATAAGCGAGTTTGTAGTCTTGCCAGACATTTACAAATGGCAGGCTCTGAACACACAGGTTGGCAAGTGCTGGACATGTTACAAAAGCAGCAGCAGGTGGGAATGGTTTGCAGTAGAAACTCCAGCCTCTTGGCTGACCAACTCAGCCATGACCAATGGTTCTGAGTTATTGATCTGTTTACTTGGCATTATGGGAGATGTCATCTCAGTACCCATAGTTTATAGCTGCAAGGAAACTGTGCTGCTCCCTCGCCCTCCTCCTCCTCCTTCTATAAAAATGTTCCTTGGTCTTCCCTAAATTTTTCAGTCATTTCACAAGCAATGTTGCTCATATCTCATGGTAATTTTGCTCCAGGGAGGAGATCTTTTTGATGCTATTACTTCAACCAACAAATACACAGAGCGGGATGCCAGTGGGATGCTTTACAATCTGGCCAGTGCCATCAAATATCTTCACAGCCTGAACATTGTCCACAGGGATATCAAGCCGGAGAATCTACTGGTAAGTGAAGAGTCATCTTTCAGTATTGTTAACTTTGTAGTGTGTGAGAAAAGGTCTGCACTTCCTCCTTCCACATGCCTGCCAAGTTTATTTCAGTCTTTTAAGTCACTGATCTTTTAATTTTAACCTTTGCAATGTAAAGCTCTCCTAAGAATAACAGCTGTACCAGGAAGTACAGTAACATAAGGTGGTATGTCTAAACTGTTCCATGGGACACAACAGCTGTGTAATTCCTGGGATCACTAGAAGTAAACTTGTAGTAAATTGCAGGAAAATTTCAAGCTTCTCATAAATATAAGTGTTCTGTCCTCAGCAGACTATTCTGTACTTCTGTCACTGCCTAAATAATTAGCAACCCTTTAGTTTTACACAAGTATGGTGCATGTAAATGCTCAGAGCAGAGCTGGGAAGAGACTTCATCGTCCTTCCCCTACTGCATCACCCAAATAATCCTATAGCACTTTTTATTAAGCCACTTTCACAAACAGACAATCTAAATCTTTGTTTTTCTGACTAAATCTATATGAGCCTTATCCACTGAAGACAGTGAAAAACGTACCCTGGCAATTAGTCTTCTGAGAATTTTTCACACTTGAATGCAGCAGTTGCATCCTCCACATAGTTTTATTTCTCATGAGAAATTAGCTTCTCCTGATTATTTCACTGTTCTGAGTTTTCACAAATTTGCTGACACGTTCCAATATCAGGATGTCCCAATTCTCCATATATTCTGCAACCATAAAACAATGTTTGTAGAATCATAGAGTATCAGTTCTCTCAGCTGTGTGCTCTCAGCCATGACTTAATGCATTTAGTCCTGCTTGACAATGAAGAGGTTTTATGGGAAAGCTGACTCCAGCAGATATTACTAAACTTCCAGGCGGTGGATTTTTACAGCTGAAGTTCCTCTAGTGGCAGGTTCTGGGTGAGCAAGTGACCTGCCCTCATTTTCCAGAAACTGCTGAAAACACACTGGGTGGAAATTTCAGTAGACCCTAATGGCTGATACACCCTTTTGCTCCATTTTAATTTCTGGTGCTGGTGTTCATAGGTGGCTGCATGCAGATGTTATAGCAATCCCATGCCAGGATTCATTAATGCTGTTCCTGGAGTGTGCAGGAGGGTCTTGGTCTGGGACAAGCTTTGCTCTGCTGCTGTCTTGACTTGTCTGTAAATGCCTAAACTCTGTTGTTGTCAGAGTTAAAATTCTGGGGGAAAAGAGGTGGTCAGGAGGTATGGGTAGGAGGTGAGGACAGCAGGGCAAGGATTAGATTTGCCTGCTCAGCTTTTCTGGTAATTACCCACTAATGGGAATGATCACATTGTTCACATTGTAGCTGAATTATTTCTGAGTGACTTTTCCAGAATTGTGCATTGATTTTGAGACTGAGCTGTAAGGATGCAGCGTTTAGTCTCTTGCAGCATCCTAATTCTCAAAAGCCAGCATTTGATTCAGGAATCACATTGATTTTCTAAGGTTTATCAGGTCCTTGAAAGAAACAAGCACTGCTTCAGAAAAGTTCTTTGGAACCAGCCTTACCTGAGCTCTGACCTTGGCTCTGACATTGGCTGCCTGTGGCCTCAGTGTGTCTGAACCTTTCTGCTTTTTTCTTAGCTGTCAAATGAGATGTGTGGTTCCTTGTATCACAAAATTGCAACTAGCGTTATTTTCCTGGCATTTGCAAAACACTTGAAAAATGCCACATGGGTCTCAGCATTTCTTTTGCTAAATACCTTCCACTTGCCTTTTGTAGCCTGCCCTTTTCCTTGCAGATCTCTAACCCTTCACCTAAGTGGTCATGGCGGTATTTTTCCCCTGCTGTTCTTGTGCTGTGGCTTTCCCTCTGTTACTGTCACAGTGCTGCACGTGCAAACTCTGGTTGTGTTATTGCTGGTTCTCCTGGCCCACCCTTTTCCTACTCATGGATTGTAATTTTAGTTTTAGAGGAGCATGTCCTGAGGATAAACAACCTCATTAGCAGGAAAAAGACAACAGGGAGGATGAGCAAGGCTGTAGAGTTGCTGGAGGAGAACATGGGGAATGAAGGGAACATGCTGCTCTGGAGAAGGAGACAAGAAGAGGTTATTCACCTGGAGCTGCTTTATTTCATCTCTTCCTGGCTCCTTTGTCTCTTTTAATTTTTCCTTCTTCCCAAAAGTAATTTTCAGGCTTAGAGCTGATGTGTGAGACCAGACCTAGGTCCTGCTAATAAATCTTTGTGTATGTGAACCTGTCCTGTGTGCAACACCCATTATTTTTTAACTGTTTAAATATTCCATATTATCCTCAAGGCATGTAAAGTCCATCTAACAGTCAACTGTCCAAGAGTTTAGGGTGTGCTGAATACCTGTGATGTTCTGTGATGTTTTAGCATTTTTGTTTTTTTTTTTTTTCTCTAGGGAGTCTTCCATGTTTTAATTGGAGCATTTTTCATAATTGTTGCTATTTAGAACGTTTATTTTGTCAAGTCATGGGATGTCTTTATAGCCATATAATAAACCCTAGAGAACAACTTCTCTGACTGTTGCCATCTGCACTGATCACAAGAGCAGCTTAGAAAATACTGACAGTCTTTATACTAATAGGATACATATGGTGGCATACAATTATGTGTGGCTGCATTCAATTAGTGTAGTACAATTACACAGTTTTATAGCTTAGTTAAAACAGTGAAAGCACTACGTAGCAGGCAATTTGCACTAATCCCCATTTCTTTAATTGCCCTTCAGTATTTAAATGCAGGAACATATATAGCATTTATTCTGAATAACATAAGCATTAAATTATCTTTCCCATTCCTAGACTGGCAAGTAACATACCACAGCTTCACACTGGGCTCTTTTTTATATGAAGTTGTAACAGGGTGAGGAAAAGTTACTTTCTTCATTTTTACAAGTCAACTGAAGTAGTTTTCCAAGAAAAGTAATTCCTCGAAACAGATGAAGCAGAATACTAGAAAATGCACTGTACCAAACCTTCTGCATTGGTGAATATTGCCAAACAAACCTCTTCTGTAATTAATTTCTAGTATGGATGAGTCGCACAAGGTGTGGTCTACTGAAGGAAGGAAGTTATGAATGTTTGCTAGGTTAGCACAGCTCATAGAGGGCTTGGTAGAAAGATAACTGCATGAAACAGAATATGAAATACTAATTAGGCTAGATCCAGCTCTTCATGTCTAAGTGCACACTTTACATATTTCAGCAAGTGAATATTTAAAGCCCTAGTCTCTAGACTTTAATTAAAACTGTTGTTGAAATTAGATTTATTACTGCCATTTCAGAGAGCACTTTCTTTAGTTTCAGGAACCAGATGTATTTAACAATCTGTGTTTTGAATAAAACCATAATTGCTTTTTTTTTTTTCCCAGTGCTTTTCTATAAACATAACATTTTTCTGGCTTAGTAGGAGAGAAATGTGAATCCATTATAAATTGCTGGTCCTCTTAAAGATCCAGTTGAATTCTTAAAAATAACATAAGGAGAGGAGAAGAATTTTGTGTATTCTGAATGTCTGCTTGTGGCTGTATCACCTGGTAAGCAGGGATTCAGGACAGAGAGGGGTTTTCTCTCTAGACATGACTAACATTAACAAATAAGAAACTGGGGGATGGGGGCTGTATAATATAACTTATTAGTATGAGCTATAACAGATCTGTAGGAAACTGTGGTGAGAGACTTCAAGAATTTACTTTTGCTCCAAGTAAAGTATTCAAGGGTCCCATGTAGAATTTATTGTATTTTTATAAGAAAAAAAGCTAGGATTTTCTTCTTAAAGCAGTTGTAGATAAATGTGATTTTGGATGTAGGAGTACCTGGTCAAGATATGTATATAAAGGATTATTTTGGCTTTGATTAGGAAGTGTGATACCTACTATTTTTGCACAGTTTTGGTGCAAATTGTTTACACGATATTACTAATGGTGATCCAGACTGCATAGAGCTTTGGTTTGGCTTGCAAAATAATAAAGTGATGCATATATATTATAAGAAGGTCTCCTGTAGACTGTTTCCATTTTATAAGTAGCTGTTTTAGAAAACATTCCAAAATGGGAAGCAAGAACTCAAAGCAGCACATTGATTAAAGATAAACTTACAGTCTAGTGTTTAATTTAGATACATTTTTATAGTTTTTATTTTAAACTTTTCTTTATTGAATCTAGTCTTAAAGGAACAGAACTCATTATCTGGCATAAGCAGATGGTGGGGGATGCAATACAGCATCATAAAGTCACCCTAGGACATAAGTTTTCAGTGTTTGCAGGTTTGGGGCCCTTCTTTTGCTCTGAGCCAGCTTTTAAAATTATGGGGTTTTTACTGATGTTTCTAGCTTTTTTTTTCATGTGACTACATCTTGATCTCCCTTTGCACCCATAAAACCCCATGAAAGATCACGCTGCCGCTGTGAAGGCCTGGTTTTAAGACAGGATTTTCACGTATCCCCATTAGCAGCCCTAACTGCTTATGTCCCATTGATCCTGATGCTACCATGCCAGTGAGAAACTCATTGGTGTGTAAGTCATGCAAGGAGAGGACACTGTTTCTAGGTGAAATACTCCAGTCTTGTATTGTGGCTTCAGTACACAGAGAAGAGCCTGGAAACTCCTATCAGTACAGAGTCACTTTCCTATTATCTAAGTAGCTGCAGTTCCTGTGCAAACCTTTAAGCTCTCTGCAAGTAAAATGAATAAACTCAACCCGCCTACACTGTGAGTTCAATAGGGAGTTGATGTAGGAAAGCCACTGCTGGAAGGTCACGCATTTGCTTCTGGGCTTTAGCACCTAGCAAGTGATATGTCTTTTGTTGGACAGGTAGCAAGACAAGTCTTTCCTAAACATCCTGACTGTATTCAAGGAGGGTTGTCCAAATTGTCTGAATTTGCAAAGCATACAGAGAAATATTTTAAAGGTAAGGAGGAGAAAAAAACTGTAAATAAGAAGGAACATTTCAGGCAGTTAGGAAGTGATTATAGTAGTTGCCTTGACGGTTTTGTGGTAAAGCTTTCAATTTTCCCTCTGATTTAGGTTTATGAACACCAAGATGGAAGCAAGTCCCTGAAGTTGGGAGACTTTGGCCTAGCAACAATTGTGGATGGACCTCTATATACTGTCTGTGGGACCCCAACAT
Organism: Ploceus nigricollis; assembly: GCA_013399945.1. Classification (NCBI taxonomy): domain Eukaryota; kingdom Metazoa; phylum Chordata; class Aves; order Passeriformes; family Ploceidae; genus Ploceus; species Ploceus nigricollis. Next base: position 897,446 of record VXBC01009160.1, on the reverse strand, counting down.
ATGTAGCTCCAGAAATCATCGCTGAAACTGGGTAAATCACTTGTAGTGGTGATCCACTGATGTGTACTCAGCAGAGCACATTCTTGCCATTGTGCCACACCGGAGTTCTTGCAATTAAGATTTTTATGCTGCCTTTGGTTGGCTATGATGCAGAATCATGGCCTCATAGAACAATTCCCATGGAAGGGACTTCTGGAGGCTATCTTACCCAAACCAGTTCAGAGCAGGCTGGCTTTGAAGTTATATTGGTCAACTTCTGCCAGTTGTTGGCCTCAAAATTTTCAGCTTAACACTGAACTACTAGCTAGCCATTTGCAGGTACAGTGGAAGTAATTCTATTCTCTAGAGACTGCTAACTACCATTTACTTAATTCTATTTCATTATTACGCACTGTTCTCTTCTAATTTGTAAATGCCTGCTGGCTTGAGCAGCCTGTGTCACCTTTGCAGACTTCATGTTGACAGGCATCACTAACTCAAGTAAACTCCATTTGAATTAGTTAACTAATTGAAGAATACAGTCTTCTGTGCACTCACACATTCTGATCTAATGTGATTTTAATTTTAAGATGTAAATGTAAAAAATATTTGTTAGCAGAATGAGGATTGGTAGGTAGACAAAGTTCGGATGAGAATTTATAAGAAATTATTAATGATTCTGAACATATTACCTCTGTTCTTGCACTGTAGTCCGTAATAATCAGATATCTCTAACCATGTCTCTCACACTTCTAGATATGGCTTGAAGGTGGACATCTGGGCAGCGGGTGTGATTACTTACATCCTGCTCTGTGGTTTTCCTCCATTCCGTGGGTATGGACTGACCTATTCAACCATCCTTGTTATGTGAATTGGTCCCTGTGCTCCTTTGACATTAAGCACAGAGATTCCCACTGGTAGAAGTTCTCTGCTCATAGGGTTTGATGTTTTTTTTCTGTGCTCTGCATAGTGTTCTACACAAGCCCCGTAAGTGTCTGTGATTTTATGGTAAAATCTCTGTCTCATGTTTGTTTATTGTAGTTTAAACTTCATTGCATTGCAAAACAAGAGCCTTCATTACAGGTTCTGCGTGCCTTTGCCTGAAGTTTTAAATACACTGCGAAATAACCATCTTCTTTAATGAACAAAATGCAACATATTTTGTGGTTGGTAAAAGGTAATTAAAATGTAAGCCAGTTAATAAGGTCATGTCAAATATTTTATCCCCTCAAAGCAATTGCAAAACTGTGGACAATCCTAAAGACAAGCAGAAAGAAAGAGTGTACCAAATGCACTGTGTTTTATGATCTCACCATTAACACCCATGGTTGCATGTTTGGGGCAATCAACAGCTTCCAAAAGCATACTAAGGCATGAGCAATGCAAAGCAATTTTAAGAAGTCTATTGAAACCACATCTGAAAATAATTTCTCTTTGGGTTTTGTTGTTGGTTTTCTTTGGTTTTTACTTTACAGAAGTGGAGATGACCAAGAAGTGCTTTTTGATCAGATTTTGATGGGACAGATGGATTTTCCATCTCCATATTGGGACAATGTTTCTGATTCTGCAAAGGTGAGTTTTATAGTTGGTGCTATTTTCTTCTACAGTATTATTTCCAGTGGGAGTGCCTAATGCATGTTGTCCTTTCACAGTGTTGTATTTGATATGTCTCATACATCTCCTTCTACACCTATAAATTCCTCTGGGTCACCAGTTATGTTTCATTTGGTTACTGTCTCTTAGACTCCAGGTGGTTCTGAAATGGACCCCATTCTGAAATGGACATCATGTCTCTATATGACTTCTCACACAACAGAGACATCAGCAGCCCTTATTGATTAAGAAAAAATTAAAGTTATTCACCTCCTAGCTCGAAAGCTCCGTTGGACTGTGCTTTATATGTACTTATGAGGGGCACCAGCTACCAACCTGGAGCCTTTGAACATTATCTAATAATATTATGGAGAGGTTGATTTCCCTTATTGACTCCATTAGATGTTACGTCTGTTGTTTCTTCCTGTCAAAGAACCAGGCCTCCCATTGCCTTATTGTTGCAGAGTGGTATGAAATACAGACTTGTTCTGGTCACAGCTCTTGACCTGCAGTCTTTGGTGTGCTAAAGCAGATATAATTATTTGCAGATACAGACCTTGACAGAGTTCGTTATACTTGCAGAGCAGATCAGGTTTTTTAACTCTCACCAATGCACTAGAGCAACAGTTTGACTCAAAGATTTTCTAGGGATCTGGCATTCACTGTAGTCATGTGTATAAATATATGTGGGCAGAGACATAATAAATATGTGTATGGAAAAAAAAAATTAGTATGGTCATTCTGTAGATAGATAAGTGCTTACTTTCAGTCAGTTTACTTCTCTGTTCTCTAAGACAATCTATGAAAAACTGTCTTCCTGTTTCCTTCAGTGTAACAGTGTTTGATTAATCACAAGAAAAAAAAAGTTAAATTTGGAGGTGGATGCAGGTAATAAGAGTAGCTCTGAATCTCCATTCTTTGGAGAGTTGCATCCTGCTTTTACAGTTTTGTGGAGGGTGATCAGGACTAGCATTTTAGCCTGGTAACTAGTGATGTGAAAGAATGAGATACAGTCATAGAGTTGGAAGTCCTCTAAACCAAATCATGGTGTTGTAGCAGGCATTATTTCATAGCATCATTAGTGGGAACCCTGCAAGTCCTTTGCCAGTGAGTTTTCCTGTGAAACTCCTTCTGCCAAATAGTTCTGTCTAAAATTTCTGGTTTGAAGCCTTAGCCTATCGATTTAATTTTTTCTTGTAACTAAGAATTACTAGCTTTGGTCTTTGGTGATATTTGCTGCCATATTGCCATACTGTTTCCATGCACTCCATTCTGTGAATAAAATAATCTAGGTAATTGCAGAGAAAATAAGAGGATGAAAAATAATGGTTTTAAGTGTTGAGGATTTTTTAAAATATCCTCTATGTCATTTATACAAGGGTTTAAAGTAAAACTATATTTGCTGGCTTTTTCTTTTCCTACAAAGGAATTGGCTTCTTCTTAATGGGAAGCTAACCTAATTTCATGGGACCATCTGTTTTGCACATTATGTGTTAAGTGCTTTTCTTTTAAACAGTGGCTTCAGAACTGTAACTCAGAACTGTCTTCTAGCTTTTCAAGGTACTGTCAGATATTGATTTAAAAGTTCAGCTGAGAGTTCATCAGTTCATAGTTTTTCTATTTTTTGAATAATCTTAGTGTATTTCTGCAGTCAGTAGTTCACTCTCTCTTTGAGCACTCTTACAAAATCAGTTAAAGAGTTCTTAAGTGTATGAAATATTGATTTGTTCTGTGAAAGTGTTCTTTAAATTCAGCCCTGTATTCAATTTCTCAGGAACTTATCACAATGATGCTTCAAGTAGATGTAGATCTGCGATTCTCAGCCTTGCAAGTTCTTGAGCATCCATGGGTTAATGTAAGTATTTTCAGATTTGTAGATGCTTCTTGCAATTTGGCACCTTTGAGCTCTTTTCTGTCAAGCCCTTGCTATGCCCTTTTGAAAGCCAGCACATTCTAAAGATGCCACAGATTTAACTGGAAATAAGCTGAGTTACAGGCTGATTTAGTGCATTGTGTACCTTGGAGTTGTCACTATTTTGTGTGTGCTCAGCTACATTTTCTCTGAAATGGACTTTCAACAAATCTCAATCCTATTTGATAAATGTATATCTCTAACTCTCAGCTTGCAGGTTCAGTGACATATTTTATTCTCCTGAGATGAGGTGTATTCAAAAATCTTACAGTCATGATTAAGACTAGTCCATACAGTTAAGCCTATTTGATCCAGAATGGAACAGGGAAACATTTAGAATCATATTTAGCTTCTGACGGTATTTAAGATTTGGTAATTATTCCAGACTATTTAACACGTTTTAAAATATTTGGATGACAAAAATAAAAATTTGGGATAATCTATATTCCAATTCAGAAGAGACAGCTGAGCAAAGAAACACAATTGGGATGAACAGTGAAAAAAAATACAGGAAGAGGAAATAATGCTTCATTTTGTTTGTTGCAAGTTTGAGTGTGCAGTCCTCCCTGGAATACTCTTCAGTCCCTGAGCTTCTGTGTCCAAAATCCCTTTCTCACTAAAAACTATTCTAAAAATTCAAATACACGGTCACCTCAGATATTAATTTTTTAATGAAAATGTCCTCCATATAGAGTAGTAGTGATCACTTCAGTATTTTCCAAGTACATACTTTAAACTTGGAGGGCTCCCTTATTACCCAAACTACTTTTTAAATTGTAAATGCTATTAACATGCAGAGCCCTTCTGTGGTGTATGAAGAGTGCAACAATCCAGGACAATGTCTGATGAAAATCTTTTCATTTTGAAGATGACATTCAAGCAGCTGAAATATTTATTTTCCTTGGTGCCAGGGGCTATCCTTGGACATAGTGTTCTGTCACAGTTTATAATGCCTTATGGTGATTGAGGGGTCTCTGTCTTCATGGGAGGAGGATGTGTGGAGATTTCTGGAGTGCTGTAGAGGAAGAGATGGAAGTGACTGATCATAGGCCACAGAGAGGCCAAGTCACCTGCAGTGCCAGCCTGCACGCTGCTGCTGAAATTACTGAAATGTCACTTGCTTACACCATTTAAGGAAGTGGTCACTAATCTTCCATTTTTTCTGAAAAATATATTTGAAATGTTAATGCTTAATTAACAGATACTTATTAAAAAAAAAATTGTTACGCCATTATGTGTTTTAGAAAGCCATTTTAGTGTGATGTATAAAAAAGAAGAGGTGCAGCTCTTGGGCAGTAACCCCATGGTGGTGGTGTGCAAGTGACATGAGGATCTGCTTCCCTGCCCTCAATAGTACCTGCTGGTGAGGATAGCAGGGGAAAGAGGCTGGGGGCTAAAGACTTTTAACACTCTAGGGCTCTGCTAGAAAAGCCTGAGCTCTGGTTACTGAAGCACCTTGGCAAATTCCTGAATTTCTGTGCAGTAAGTTAACATGTGGAACCCTTTGCCAGAAGGTGGTGTAGAGAACTGGTGTAAATGGACTCAAAAGAGAATTTAATACATTTTTGGAGGATGATCCCATTGGTGCTTATTAAATATGGTGGTCTGGATAGAACTCTTGGCTCACAAAGTTCTTAAGTACTTGGTTGGCATGAACTAGATATAGCAGGGAAAGTTCAAGATCTGCTTGCTTCTATTAAATATACGACTTCTTAAGGAGTGACTGTGAGGTGCTGTTAGAAGCTACATGTGGTGAACAATTCATCTTTGGTCTAGCTCTGCTGCACTTGTAGTTTTATGCTGGTAAGAATTCTCTGCAATCAAAACCTGTAGCAGTTCTGTCTATAAGTAAGTGAAACAAATATTCCATGACAATTCTGTAATTCCTTTTTTTCTGCTGCCTTTAACAACGGAAACAAATCAGTATTTTGTCCACATAATTACACTAGAGACAGTTCATAATGGAGATCAAAACTGCTTTTGAATTGTCTTATGTCCTCCATATATTTTTTCCTAGGAGGAAAAAGTCTAGCACTGAGACCAGTTCAGGAAGGTGCTTTAACACATTCCAAACATTGCTCCCATTTCAAGGCATCACACATGGAAGCACTTAATACTGGGCATCAAATTAACTAGATGGCACTACAATCCAATTCTAGTTCACACTGGAAGAAATAAGAACATGGCTGAGTTGAAACAGCTGCTTAAATGGTTCCATGAGGAAGGGCACTTCCCTGAGGTGTGTCTGGGCAGTATCAGTAGATAAGCTAGCAGGGGCAGCCTGTTGATGCACAGAGGCAGAATGTACAGTGTCAGATCCAACTACACATGCCTCTGCCATCACTCTCTGGATCAGCTGCAAGTCTGTCACACAGCCTCCCTGGACCTCATTTTCCCAGCTTCAGGACAGAGAATTAATGCACTCATTCCTGTTTTAAAAAGGCTCTGCAATCTATGTGTTGTAATTACCTGAGCAATTACGTGTATACTGTCTTTCTGAGAAGAAATGGCACATGGAATGTTCACCTACACTCCATTTTCACAGGTAACCTGCTTAAATACTTTTCCATGGTGTCAAATGCTGGAGTTTACTTTCTCTATTAGTTTCAGCTGGGATAGAGCTCACTACAACACTTCCCTTATTTCCGTTGTGAACCTATTCAGAGTGTTAAAGCTGCAGCTAAAATACCAGATAGAACAGCTGGCTTGAAAAGCAGGCATGTGTTTTCTTTGACAATTTTAAGAAACATTTTTCTCTCTTTGATCAAACCTTTGATAGAAGTGTTGTAACTGCTTACACTGTATAAAACCATTTTGTAGATTGTAAATAACCATTCTACTTTATAGCTGCTTATTATGTGATTACTTGGTAAATTGCTGAGATTCCTGGAATGTGCTTTGACAGTTTCAGTAGGAGCAAGCCCTCATTTCAGTTTAAATTTTTGCTATAAAAATATCTGGATTCCTCTTGGAAACTGCGAAACTTGTTATGGTCGGAGTCAGACCAGTAAAGCAGTTTCGATGTGAATAATATCCCAGCTGTTTTCAATTCAAAAAAACAAAACCTGAAAAGATGTTGGCTACATGCCACTGCCACAGATGGAGATCTTGAATTCTAAATGCAATTCAGCAGCAGTTCTTTGCCCCCTCCATTTCGTTTATTTGGAGTCATCTCTCCTATGCAGTACACTAAGACCTGGAAACAAATCCATTAGTTTATACTTCCCCTAGAGGGACCCCAAATCTTTACTTTACCTGCTCAATTATTTTTGCATAGCCAAAGAGTTATAAAAGAGGCAGGAAGCTTGAGGTCTGGCATTTTAAACTTTGATGTTATCGATAACCTGAAACAAGTTACAGGACAAACTCATTCTTCTTTGTATAATTAGTAAGTGTTTCCTAATACATCACTGAGCAGTGAATGCTGAAAGGGATGGCTTGCATTCTGTAAATCCTTCTCTGTTAAAATAATCAATATAAAATGTGTGTTGTTGCTGGAAGAAGAAGATGGCACACACCAGCCTAAAATGAATTAGAGAACCTGGAGCTTTTATACTTTTCCCTCACTATGTCTGCCTTAGAAATTTGTGCACAAAAGAAATTAATAACCAAGCAATAAGTATCATTAAGCTAAACATTTGTAAGAAAATTAATTTTAAAAGATATTCCTTATTTTGCAGCTGCACTACTTTTGGTTACACCCTAGGACACTGCACAAAAAAAATTTCCTTAGAATCCTTAAAGGAAACAGTGTCCAAAAGCTTTTCCAGCACTTCTATTTACTCTAATTTCCTGCTATTACGTGTATAATGATCTATTCATCTGACGCTTTCAGACCTGGAAAGTAAAGCTCTTGTGACCTTCTTGTGAAATGGATCTAAGTGCTCCAGGGCAATAGGAGTCTGGGAATCCTGAGCTTCATTACATCTTTATAACACTTACTTTGAGTGGCAATGTCTCCTGCCACAGAGAACAATCTAAATATGAAACCAGTTTTTATAAATTACTGGAATTTCTCCAAGACCTTGTGCCTCTTTTATTGTTTTTTATTTTGAATTCTTGTGAATAGACCGTGAAAGGTATTTTGTAGAGGCTGATTAAAAAAACCAGCCAAACAAACAAAAACACCCCAAAACAAAAAACCAAAAATGTGTTAACATTCCAAGCAGTTTATATTGTCCATGTGAAAACTCAAATTCTGGGCCGGAGATTTCAAGCTCTTTTGACTGCTCAGCTTCTGAGGTATGCACAGGAAAGCTCTTCTTTCAGACTCTTAGCAGTCAACATCTTCTGAAGCTCATGAGTCTTTACAGTTCCCAGATGGAGCAGCAAAAATCACTGGTCACCTTTAGAAAAAAATCTTGTGATTAATTCTGTGATCCTAACCAAAAGCAAAGACTTAAAATAGGAGAAAGGAGCAGTTAACCTCTTTATGGTTTGACATCCCTCCCATTTCAGCAACTCAATGAAATTCTTGTCAGCAGTGTTTACACTGTTCTCCAATTTTACAACTTAACCTGATGATTCTGATCAATTTGATATTTGATAGGTGTTTTTTTCACTTCTTAACTTTCAAAACTGCAGAGCAGCTTGTTTTGTATTTAGTTAAACAGCTGTCATCTCTCTGCCTCAATAGCTATCTTATTGTTGACTGAAGTAATTCTAGGAACCAGTTTAATATATATTGATTTGTTTATAAAGCATGTTTGAATAAAAGAGAACTACTAAACATCAGGTGGCACCAACAGTAGTAATAAAAACTTAGTAACAATAGAGGAATTCTCATATATCCCTATGCTGCATCTTAAATTGGGCTGGAAGGTATTTCATCTAAAAACTGGAGCCCAAACTATGTGTCTGTGGCATGTTGCCACTGGAACTGTGGGTGTGGTGCTTCACCAGTAAAATATGACCACAGTCTTGGTAACTATTGTCTTGTCTGTAATTTAGTCTTTTGACAAGATGACATGAACGCTTGGCAGACTTTCATGTCAAGAAAGCCAAGAGAATGATTTTATTTTTCTTCCCTCCTCTTGTGAGGAGGAGTTCACTTTACAGACTGGCTTTCTTCTGGGAAAGGCAAGGTCAACGGGAAGCAGGTTATTTTTAGGGGTCATATACCACCGAACCAGGACTCCCCAGTGATAGACAATAATCAGCTACTGGGTTGTATTGTTTTGTTTTGTGTTTTGCAGCTGTGTGCACTTGACCATATTTTGCCAGCTGAGACATTTTGTTAAGGGGTAAGGGATCTCTAAACACAAACTCCCCAAGCTAAATAAATAACAAACCCTACCAACCTCCCTAAAATTCCCATATGCTCACTGAACTCATGATTTACTGCATCAACTCTGTAACTCTTTAAGGGCACTCATAATGGCTGAAAAGAAAAGAAAAAAGTGTCTGTCATCTCTCTTTATTCTGATATGTTCATGTTTGCCTTTATTCTGCTAGGATTTTACCTAAGTGGAGTTTAAGAATTATTTCAGCTGTTTATACCTATACACACCATACAGCACCACTTAGGGATGACTATGGCACATAGCCCTGTATATTTTGCCTGTTCTACATTTTGTTTCCTATTCCACATATTCTGTGTATTTGTTGCCTGAAATCCTGCGTATGCTACTAGTGAGGAAGTCTCACTGAGCAGTGGCTTTTTGCACGTTTTTCAGGCATAAGGATCTTTTCTGCAACTTCTAAAAAAAACTTCTCTTTTCCTGGGCTTGAATTCCGTCTGTGGACTTGTGCAAAACAACAAACTCCATTCTTTCTGTCAGGGTTTCTGCTCAGCATGGAGGATGCCAGCATCCCTAGGTGCAGGTATCCAAGTTTACTCTGCAAAGTGAGAAGTCTCAGCTGGAAGGAGATGTCCCAACTCAGCCTCTTGTTTTTGTAATATCTTGGATGCTTTTTACTTTTGAGGTCATTATCATTAAACTTATATGATGAGTAAAGAGAATCTTAAATACATCTGAAATCCTCAGGTTTTGAAATATCAATCAGCATAAAAATAACTAGGTAGTGGTAATTAATGAAAGAAAATGGTAAGAAATGGTAAGAAAAATGAAATGCTTTATTATTATTAATGAACATTACCTAAAGTTTGAGAAGAAAATATTGGGTAAAGAAGAAGAGAGAGACTTCTTGGTGCCATAATATGTTCATCTTGTAAGTACCTTAAATATATTGATGGAGACAATGATTTTAATATAAAAATTTTATAAACCTTTCTGTATTGATGGGACCTATCAGAATCACCTCTCAAGTCCTTCTTTTTTCATCTTTCCTCTCTGAAGTTTTATTTTGCTTTATTTATCTGCAGGATGATGGCCTTCCAGAGAATGAACATCAGCTCTCAGTAGCTGGGAAGATAAAGAAGCATTTCAACACAGGCCCTAAGCCGAACAGCACAGCAGCTGGAGTTTCTGTCATAGCAGTAAGCATCTGAAATACACAGATGAAACAGATTTATGTGCCCACCAGACAGTTTCATGTTTATGACATCAAAAGAAACCAGAGAGGGTTAATATTTAGATAATTGTAGCATTTAATTAATATCAGCATAGTTAGACTGGTATCCTGCACATCTTCTCCTTTGATTCTCCTTGTGAGTCACATTGTTATTTAACTGCCCTAGGAGGTATAACTGTACACGCAGTACACAGTTCCACATTTTACCAGAAGATCAGTGGACCTAACTCCAACGTAAATTCAACAATTTGAACTGTGGGATCATGACATTTTACTTGGAAGCAGACTCATTATATGGATTTAGGCCACACAGAGACTGTAGCAAGACAGCACCACTTTAAAATGGAAATTTCTTCAGAATTTAACTGAAAATCTGTATGGCAGCCTAAGCCTCTTCTCTCTGGAGACATGAAAGAGAGCTGTGATGCCTCACTGCTGCCTTCATGGTTAACATGAGTCTAGCCACTTCAGATTTAGCTGGGCAGCAGCATTTTATCATAGTGCCACACACAACCTGCTTCCCTGGCAGCAGAAGTATTTAATGGGGTAAAGACTTGATGGAACTTCTTGCTGCCTTCTGTCACGTTGCAATTCCAGTGGAGCCATTCTAGGTTTGAACATATCGGAGTGTCTGAAACAAAGCTTGGCCAAAATTTTGTCCAAGCTTTACTGAGATTTCAATGGCATCCTCAGTGGAGCATACATCACATACAGTTGTACATTTTCCTCACAGATGAACATGTGTATTACATATACATGGACACAGGATATATTCAGCATATGAAGAGATTATTCATACTAATGCCATTGAATAGTAACATGCACATCCTTCACATTTTTGATACATCTGCTTGTGTTTGTAAGCTTTCCTTTATTACTCATAGTAATGTGAACACTCCAAAGAGTCACTAAAAATGTGACATGTTAAACGTAACCATTCTCATATCAGATTACTCAGTGTTCATTCCCAGCTTCCATAAATTGCAGGTGGTGTGACTGCACATGTACACTTTCTTGTACTGTTTCCACTTTCATGTTTCTCAGCTCAGCCCCTCTAGTGTTGAGTTAAATCAGCATGAAATAAATTCAGCTCAGCACATGCAATCTGGCTCACAGGTGTGAAGTGCTTGTGCAGCAAATGGGATACTCTCTCAAAGTTACTTGGTATAAGTACTTAAAATTTCAAACTGTGCCTCTCTCATATTTTTTCTTTACTCTTTCCTACCCTGAATGTCCTCAACATGGAAGCAAGTTGTTCCTCATGCTTTTCCTAGATTTTTTCAGTCATCAGCTAACATAGTCAGCATTTATTTATTTTCATTTTTAAGCAATAATACTGCAGCAACTCTCCCACAACTAAAACATCACATACCCATTGCTCATCTGAACTGCAGGTATGTTCTTTATAGACTAGCTGAAACTGTGTTCCTATTGAATGGACTGCCAGCACGCTTGTCCATGAGAATTACTGCTCAGATCCTCCATGCTAATGACTTCAAAGCTTAAAAGCAAGAAATGATGCCTCTGTCCTCATCCATCCCTTGCCTCCTTTATGTTTTTAATTTCCCTGCCCTCCTCTTTTTTTTTATTTGCCCCAGTTGCTTTGCCAAGGAATTGTTTGCAACAGTTTAACACCTGAGTAATGAAAAACGCACTGTAGTGAATCTGTCCACTGCAAAATATCAGGAAAAAATAATGTATGATTAATTATATTCTTAATGACTTTTATTTATTTTTTAGTGTTTGGAAATTTAACAGATTATTTTTAGCGATCATCTCTGTGGGCAAACTTCATATCCTGACATGATTGATCCTGCAACTTGGCCTATAAAGTAGAAATGTTTAGAATACTTTTACATAATTCAGAAAGTGGTTTGATTATGGGAAGAGATGGGGAAGTATAGACCTCTTTAGTGCTTTGGTAATGTTTCATAATGCTAGATAATTTCCATTTTATGAATAAATTAGTTTTGTTTTCTACAAAAATAATTTAATATGTAAAAGAAAGCCAAAAGAAAAACAACGTCTTTACATGTTGTTTCTGCATTTGGTAGTCTATTTAATATACATTTGACATGCATGTCACCAGGGTTTTATGTTTGGGAATCTCCCTTTAACTGTGAAATCTCAAATAAGCTAAAATTAAATCCTATTAACAAAGGCTGCTCTAGATTTAGAACTTTCAAAGTATATATAGATGCTGTAACACATTGTTTGGCACTAAAGACATGCACTAACTATATTTGCTATAAAAATACTGGGGGTTTGTGCCTGCCTGTATGTTCACATACTTTTTGAGAGAGTGCTTGTGTATATAATATATAGAGTTGTTGTCTGTATATTATATAACACATCTGTGTCTGTGTTTGTGAAAATGTGTTAATATGTGCTTATATTTCTATAGCTTAATAGTATGAAAGATAAATATTATCATTATTTTGAGTATTATAACCCTGTTTATGTACAGAGCTCGCTAATATGTGGTATTTAGTTCTTAGTTTGTCCTCACATTGGTATGATATGATATGATATGCCTGTTTTCTCTGGTGGTAAAAAGTAACACACCTCAAAGATCTCAAGGAGTATTTACCATATGCACCAATTAAAACTATAATATGAAAATTAAGTTCCTAAAGATGTGTCTCTGGTCAGCTTGACTGAAAGGAAGTTTGAAGCTACATGTGTTTTGCATACAGCTTCTCTGGCTACTGCTTCCTTCAGCAATGTCCAAATTGCATTGATTCCTTTGGTTCAGACTTATGTCTGCTTTATTGATGTGGTAATGTCAGTAAAAATTGTCTCCGTCTACCCAAGGCAGAGACATCCTACTTCTTGTGCATGTGTCCAGACTTCAAGTTTGTCCACATTTGAAAGGATTCATCAGTTTGGACAAACTACCCTAATGAACATGTGCATGCCTAGCAAAGCAGTTCCTTTGCTGATGTAGTAGAATGATTTCTCAAACAAAATTAACTATACAAGCGAAGAGACTTTTCTGTTGATGCAATAATACATCATTAAAAGTTCTGCCAGAGTAACTATGTCAGTTGGGAAAAAATTCCCCTGAATCAACATAGCTTTGCCAGCAAAATTTTAATTGGAGAGCTAGCTTTTAAAGCAACAAGAGAATTAGCAACTCCCTAGAAAACACTGCTTGCTGATGAGAGACTATGTAGGAGAAATATCACTTTACTTGCCCTGTTCTTAAACTCTTGTCACAGGCGTTGACTACCGGTCTCTGTGGGAGACCGTTTGGGCTAGTGCCCTTCAGTCTGTGTCAGAATGGCCACATTACTGTTAAACATGTGCCAAAATATTTGCAGGATCATATTTCTCATTCAGCTTTTCAATAGGAGCAATATTTTTCAGTTCTGTGGTGGTGTTTATAAAAGGTACTGCACTAAAAACATAAAAGCAGGCTTATATTAGCTAGCCTTTTTAAAATTTGGGGGTAGATTTTATTTCTCAGTTCTTCAAGGGTGTCAATTCCATTTATTTTGGTTTGTCCACAAAACAGTACCCTTGTGGCTGTACCCTTTAGGCTTCAGTGACAGTGGCTAGAGTGACCAAGAGCGCAAATCACTTTTTAAGAATGCTTCTGCAATCCAAAGGTGTGCTGTAATTCCTTGTATGAACCGAGCATCGTTTAATACATGTCCTTGTCTGAAGTGTTTAATCTTAGCCTGTATGTCGTCACTTTGGTGCTTGTACTTTTGCCATTGTTAGGATAGAGAAAAAGACTAATGTTAATCTGCTGTTAAGGTTGTATGAGGTCTCTCTCTTGGCAATGGGAGTAAACTCCAGCTGGAGATGCAGAGTAAACAAGTACAACAGAAAAAGAGAAAAGCTGCTTAGGAAGTTGGTGCAGCTCTCTTCTGCTTACAGGGTCCTGGGTTGGGAGCCTTGGCAATGGACAGGCAGCGTGTGGGTATTTGCCCTGCATTCTGCCAATTTTAAAATAAAAATTACCCATGCCAAATGGAATTTTTAGTCCTGGGATTTCTTGGGTGGTGTGGAGGAGAAGCCAAGCCTAGCCTGTAAGTTTTGCTTAAAGTCTTAAAGCTGAACCTGTGTCTCAGCTATCTTTTCACATCTATTGTCTGTGTTGTCCTGGGGTCATTGTCCACAGTTGGGTTTCTCATGACAGGATTTCCACACCACCAAAATTGTTTCAGATCTTGTTAGGGAGCGACTTTCCCCATTTTCTCTGACTAAATTTTTGGCTATTCAATTTTAGGGCAATATTTTTGATCTGCTTTTTAGGAAAACATCCCTTTTGTGTGTTTTATGTGCAGCATACAAGGAAGCCAGTAGATGGCAATAGCAGACCAGTGTAGCTAAGCCAACACAACTTTAGGTACAAGGTTCCCATGGTTTTAAACAGGAAACATCATTTAAATAATTCTAAATAAGATGAAAGAGGCATTGTTTTAACAAAAAGAATAAAATATTAAATTCTACACTTGTAGAGGAGTCATCAAGAAAAAGTTAAATTTGCAGTTAGTCCTAACTCCCCTTGAAGTGGTTGGTACCTGGAAATGTGTTGTACTGCTATTCTGAATTTAGAATTAGAAACTGTCATCAGTATTGGAAATATATACCACAATGTTATTGAAGCCCAAAATGGCCTTGTCCCTTCATAGAGCAAAAATCTGAAAATCATTGCAACAGTTTTAGAGCAGAGTGTCTTTGTCAAGATTTTTTCCCCCAAAATTTTATGTAATTCAGCTAAATTATGTTTCTACCGTCTGTTAGTGCAGCACAGAAGGGTTAGGGAAAAGAACGCACTTTCTTTGTTCTTATGCACATGATTTTGCTAACGATAAACTAAACTTGAAAGATCTATATTCCTTAAGTACTATCACCAGCACAATTTCCTGGACACAATGTTAAGTTCATTTCCATTTTGACTTTAATTGGTGCAATTTTAAACCAAATAGTTTTGTACGGTTATCTTTTTGAGCATGAGGTGTAAGCTGAAATGATAAACAATGTTATTCATGGCTTTGAGTAGTCCTACTCTCCAAGGTTAACGCATTTTTAGAAATGAATTACCGTGATTGATGGGGTATCAAAACCTGATTCTTTTCATCTTTACACATTCCATGATTATGAAGCAGTCTAATTTAAGCCTTGTGTAGTCTGTCTAGCCTGCTCCTTGTGATGGTTGCACTGCATTTAATTTTTTTAAAATTATTATTATTGAACTTCTCAGTTTAATTGCAAAAGATAATATTCTATTACTGGTATGTGCAACTTAAAAAGGCACTACTGTCTTTGGAGGTAACGAGATATTTCAGACTTTTAAATGAATGCATTATGCATTAACTAACGGATTTGCAAACTCAAACATTTAGTTTGAATAAATTGGCTTCTAATTTGGCAAGACCAAATCTAGGATTAGTATCTTTTTCTTTTATTTCTTTACATTTTTTTTTCTTTTTCCTCTGCGGTACATAGCTTTAGGATGTTAGATAAGAGTGAAAGTGAAAACAGTAAATATGCACTAAATAAGGAACAGCTTGCTCTGGAGTCTGAATTCTCTAGCCTAATGTCGATCCACTGAGTTGCCCCATTTCTCTCTGCTCAGCTGGACCACGGGTTTACCATCAAGAGATCAGGGTCTTTGGACTACTACCAACAACCAGGAATGTATTGGATAAGGTATGAGATGGTGCAGCGCCAACAGTCAGTGTTTCCATGGCAACGTGCTGGCAGTCTCCATTAACCAGTTCCTTCAGTGGATAAACATGCTTTTTGATTTGTTATCCGGTCCATATGCTGCTTTATCAGTTTCGTTTTAATCTTGATTGAGATGCCACACCCCCTCATTCCCTTTCTTCACCCATCCCTCACACCCACATTGCCAGCTTTCTCTTCATTGCACATGCTCAGTATCAATCTCCTCTATAGTTAAAAGGACAGTGTATATAGAAAATCTACAGATATGCTGAAGTACGCACCCTCCCCCTCCCTTCTGCTTGTTAAGGCATCTGCTTCCCCTGTGCTCCTGTTTCAAAACACACGGAGCAGCAACAGGCTCTCAGCATATATTTTCCTCTTTTTCCATGCAAGATGTGGAGCTATATACTGTCATTTTAAACCCACTAAACACAATCCTTACCTTAGATTGAACAATGCATTTGCATAACGCGGGCATAGAAACTCTCCCAAGTTCACTGAAATACAATGCATTGTATGTGCTGGTAAGCTTGTGTTTCTAACAATGCATTCCTTCTCTTTTCTTTTTAAAACCCTTCTGATAACTATTTATTTTGGTTTGATTTTTTTTTTAAATATTGCATGAGTCTCTTGAATATATTTTTCTTCATTGTGTAACTGTGCCAGGGTTGTCTTAGCTGGCTTAAAATGATATGTATGATAAAATGGGGCTCTGGGCGGGAGGGGCTTATTCTGGAGCGGGGGCAAGGAGGGTTCCAGGTCTGATAGCCCACAAGAGGCCCACACACCTCCTCCATAAATCCTGAGTGCTGGAATTTCCATCAAGTGGTTACTTGCTGTCTTTTTCCTTATTACTCACAAGACCTACATTTTGATAGCTGGAGAAATTTTTATAAGTTTACTATGAGGCCTGTATTTTCTAACACTGCCTTTAAGAACTTGTCTGTGAGGGGTTTGTAAAATCTCAGCAAAGTAACCACCTTAGCAAAACAGCAGAGATGGTCACTGTGAGTGTTTCCAGTAAAGTAAACTCCCACCCTGGATCATTTCACCGAGTGCATGGATTGGGCTGCAGCACGCTTTCCATAAAACCCAACGGTTCCCTGAGCGCACACTGAGGGCTAAGTAGTTTCTGATATGGATGTTCTGGGGAAAGAAAAACAAAACAAACCCCAACCCAAAAATAAGCCTGATTTTCAGGCAAAAAGTAGAAAAGTCAATCCTATTCATGAGTTGAATGCTGGCTAGCAAAAATTAAGACTCTCACTCTGAGTGCTGGAGTGTGCAGCAGTACCTGTAATTCATCTAATTCCACCCTATTGCACTTGTGGTGGTGGCTAAAAACCGACTGTGACTGGCTGATCTGTCTTGTCACTTGGCCTCCTTCTTTGTGCTCCTTGGTTTCAGAGAAGGGGGAATGGGACCTGAGTGCCCAGCTTTAGATGGCTGTGGGTTTGACAGTATTAGAGGAATTTTCTGCTAAAGAAGGAAAGATGGCATTTTCTGTCAAGCAGAACTTTGACGAACAGTTGCAAATTTAATGCCTGGTCTGTAAAATGGCGGGGAAGATCACATGAGCTTTATTTATCTTCCTGGAGGTTAATTGCTATCCATGGTCAGTTTACACTCTTTCTCTGATTTACTTTTTTTTTTAACATTAAAAAAAAAAGCAAGCAATGAAAGTCTTTCCATTTGCTATACACAATATTTGGATCTTTTAAAACCTCTGCTTCAGGGGGAGTAGATCGCCAGAAACAGGATCTTGTGAGAAAAGTGAACATCTCCTCAGATTGGCCTTGACTCAGTTTAACTGCATAGCCCGGGTTTTTAAACAAACCTATGCATTTTTAAGAGGTAGAGGGGAAGGCTCTAAGTCTGCAACTTGGTAAATAAATAAAGCTATTAAAAAAAAGGTCATTTGACTAAAGCACTAGTAGTGGCTGCCATCAGCATACAAAATGACACATCCCTGAATAATGGGCTGGAGCAGATGGGCGATAATCTCTCTTATTCATACATAAACTGCTCTGTTTTCCAGCTGGGGGCAGTAACAACAATGTTTATAATTAGGGTTTTCTAAACTGTGCACCTAGTGTGGAAAGGCAAACTGGGAGATCAGGGCTCTTAGGCATGGATGCTTAATTAAGAAATCCTCTGCGAGTGGACCAAGCACTGCCCTGTGTTTGGGCCTCTCTCATCGCCCAGAAACATGCAGCTGTTGTTGTGACCAACATTTTCATCTAAATAAAACCATTTTGATGTAGTAAGTGTTTAGTTTTTAGTAGCACAGATGCAAAGCATATGAAAAGGTTCATCAATTCATGTCTATAAAACAAATAATTTATCACAAGCACATGAAAATTAATCTGAATTCACAAGTACGGGGAAAAATTAAACCATGTCTCAAGGAAAATGTAATGTTCCCTTGTTAGTGTTAAACTACTCGTTTCTTCTGCACTCCTCTTTTGATTTTTATCTGTAGTTTCTAGAAGTCTTCTGAAATACTTTCAAAATTGCACTATTTCCTCCTTCAACAACCAGAAAACCTTGTCCTTTCTCTGCCTATAAGATTTCTTGGTCTTATAGACCAAGAAGTCTTATAAGTCTTCCTATAAGACTTCTGTTTTCAAAGTCCTTCAAAATCCTATTTTTTCTATGCAAGAAGCTTCAGAGATTTGCATTTTCCTGTGCCCTTTGTACCGTGGCAGAGGTTTCTCAAGTAAAAGGTTAAAATTCAACACATAATTCTACAAGCTAAAATTTAAATGTTTAATTTATTTTGTTAATTTAAGTGCACTCTAAAAATCTCTATTTCAGGAGCACATTCTGCGTCTTCTTTTATTCCCTTTCAGTGGAGTAATATATGCAGAAGTGACATGATTTTTTTTTTTAGATACAGCAGGAGTTGTTGTAGCTGGCATGAGCCTGAAAAATCTTTCACAGTTCCTATGAGGACCTGGGAAAACACAGGGCCCAAATCAGTAAAATCATTTGGACCCCAGACTAATACATGTTTTAAAACCAATCCACCAAATGTTGTTGGAACATCAGCCCTGCAGTCAGAGGTGCAGTAAAGGGCAAAGCAGCATCAGCAGGGGACAAGTCTTGGAGGTCCCAGTTAAAACCGTGTAGATTGGGCTGATATAGAATATCAAAGGAGCACCAGAGTGGTTGCATCCAACAGAATATTAGTAGAAAATGTCAGTATGTGTAGTAGTATATATATTATATTAGTGTAGAATATTAGGGTGCGTTATTTTCTATATATCCAAGACACTCTAGAAAAGCAAAATGGGCAAAATAAAATCTAGGAAGCATGTGGAAAAGTCATTAATGATCTATGTATATAATGACAATAGAAAGGAGATGAGTTACATTGGATGCTTAACAAAATTATCAATCTAGTCAATACTAAATTCATAAATACTAAATTTTTAAAATACAGTTCTCACTGTCACAGTTAAAAATATATCTAAATAGCTTATTTGAAAACCCATAATTCCATCCTCCGTGTTTGGTTCCTAGTTCACATTACTTTGCATCTGTCAAGTTACTTACACCTGTCCCAAGTGGATATAACACACCTTCAAGTCAAAAGTTGCAGCCAGACATCTTGGTGATGGGACAAGGAAGATGGGAATCAGGCTTGCTATCTGTAAAGTACCATTTTTACTAACATAAAACCTTCTGTAAACTGAATATTAGTAAATACAGGCAGATACCTAAAATACTTTAAAATATCTTCTCCCAATCTTTGAGTGAAAAACCCACAACTGATTTACAAACTATAAATAAAATTCACTCACGCAAACAACTTGGCACTAACTCTCTTCCACATGTAATTGAAACCAGCTGAGGAATCGTGTCTCTAAAAAGGGGGATGTCAAAGAGTAAACACAAACTTAAATACACCAATATGAATTCAACAGTTATGTATATAGAATACTTGTCTTTGTGTTCACTCACCAATACAGTACAAAGCATATATCAAATTGATTTGGTTTTCTTTTTTTTACTTTCATTTTAGCTAAATTTCATGCTGGAAGTTACATGGTGTGCTAAAGCATCGGGCTTTTGTATTTGGAGGTCTGGGTTCAAATCCACTCGATTAATTTGTCTCCTCGATGTGGTCATTTGCACGTCTCCAAATCACCGTGTAACTTGACTTAGTTATACCTTGTGCCTGAGGGACTAAAAATACCATGAGTGTCTTGCTCCTGGACTGAGGTACATTGCTGAGTTTGAAGTACTCTCCAAAAGAGTGTCTTGATTCATGAATCAATCACACTTTTTAATATATGTGTATATATATATATATATAACCTGAGAAACCCATGGAAAAGAAATTTTTAAAAAGATGAGACTGAAGGGCTGCCTGGCTTGTGCCACAAGCAATGTTTAATGGTAATTTTTACAGCAAGGAAACCTGTCAATGTATAAAGGTCACTAGCCAGAAGTTTAAGGAAATAAGATAAACTTATCTAGGTGTGAGCATTTAAACATGTGCATAAAACTGTGGATATAAAAGAATGTACTGGAAGAAAAAATACCAGTGTTTCAATATGTGGATTCATCTAATTCCACACGCCAAACAAAGCTTCATGAAAATTGCTAACAAATTGCAAGTATGCTCCTGCAGAATAAAAGCGAGCGAAGGGAAGGGTTTCTTAGATTAATGCATGAACAGCTGCATCCCCAGTTTAGTCTCCTGGCTGGTATGAATAATGTATGGACTAAGAGGCAAAATGCACATTAATGTTCTTTTATTAATGAAACTAATATATATCTATATTTGGTGGCCAGCAGTAAATTAAGACAAGTGAAAAGAATAACAGTCACTACTCACTTTCATAAAATTCAGTTCCTTTAATCCAATAATTACTGACCTGACAGAAAATATCAGCCCACAGCTAAAATAAGGCTCTTCCCATTGCAAATCCACCATGTATACCAAAGCGGTTGTAGTTTTTGAAAATCTGTTCATAAATACACAGTGCAGTGTTTTCCAAGATAAAAAATAGATTTGCATGGCTCATGAGTCCTGTAACTTCAAGTGGTAGAAATCAGTGGTAGAAATGAAGACACTCTTTAACGAAAAATCCTGGAAAAATGCTAACTGCACCTTAATATGTCAATGACAGTAACAATGATTTTAAAATAATGCTCTGTTATTACAAATTAAATGCATTTCCAGAAATGGCTTGGTAACCATTTGATACTGGATGTCAGGATTACTAAATGTTGATGCAAAATACATTAGTTCTTAATGAAGTCCTTCAGACTCATCACCACCAAATTATTAGAGGCAATCCACTTATCTTCTGCTGGGTAAGAAGCTCTACATTTTCTCATATGGATTGCAGGAGGGCAGCTGCATATCTTAAATAAGAATGCTGTCTTTACATGTTTGTTGCCCTTATTCTCATATAGTTTTCAAAGTTCTCAATCTCTAACCTAGACCTGGGAAAAATAAAATGTCAAAATGTGATAATGAAAATCTGGGATTTGCAGCCCTGTGAAGCATAAGTGCACTTCAGAGCCTCCTATTATTTATTGAAAGAGTAGCTTGAAGTAGAAATGCCCTGGAAATCCATAATGGACTGGTTCAGGCACCAGCGAACCACACAGATGAACAGCAGGTGAAAGAACGCATCTGTTAAACCAAGGCAATGTGTGTAAGAGACCTTTGTTACAAAAACATCAATGATAATGAAAAATCTGATTTTTGGAATATGTCCATGTGCACAAGAAAGTACAGTAGGTGAAAATCACACTTACAAAACACATGCAGTCAATACTCATACGTATCTATCTTACCATCTTCTCTGTGTTCCAAAGGATGGATCTATCATATTTTGAAATTCTTTCAAGGTAAAAAGTAACCATGACATTATTAAATGGAAAGTAGCATTTTTGCAGAATGCAGAGCCACAATACCATCAGCAGTGTATTACACACTGGAAGTGTCAAATGTCATTGGAACATTGGGCAAATGAGCCTGTTCTTGCAAGTTCTATAGGACCTGAGCACTCTGTTTGTGGCCAGGAGCACCCCATTTCATAGTTCTAACATGGTAAACCCTAAACATTAGACTATGACCTGTGTATCTTTGCTTTCACTAGATAAATACTCTTTGACTCTCTGTGGCTTTGTAACTTTTTATTCAATAAGCTCTTTGGCTGAGAAAGGCTCTGGATGTCTCTCAGCCCCAGAGAGTAACCACAGTAATGCCCCAGACTCTAGAAATATGTCTTTACAAAGACTGATTAGATCAAATCCGGGACAAACACTAGATAAAAATGTAAAGAAAGTAACAAAATATCTCAGGAAGTTTCTGAAGGGTTAGGAAGCCAGAAATATTTGGCCCTACAATCTACAGCAGCATAAGGTGCTAGTTTAGGTGAGACTGTCATGGGGTTTTTGCTTAATATCTTTCATTACTGAGGGAGTACTTTTATGTATATTTAAACAAATAGATTTAAAGAAGAGTCTCTAAAGCTTTCCCAACAATCATAGAAATACAATATCTTGGGATTTATTTTTACAGACATCTTTGAAAAGATGTTCTGGTACCTACTTATCTTTGTTCTTTATAAAAAGCAATATCCTAAAACCCCAGTTTTCTTCTACATTCCCTTATATGTCAGTTATCTAAATTTAAATACCTTCAGATTTTACATATATATTTGCCATTCCCACATAGTAGGTTTTAAAAATAAATTCTCAATTTAATACAAGTATTTTTATGTATTCAACAAGAAATGTTTAAATTTCTCAGAGGAGAGTATCTATTACCACAGGATGATGTGATGTGGTTTAAACTTTAAATAAATGCCTATTTCCTGTAAGCGTAAAAAAATATCCTTTAAATGGAAATCTGTATTTTATAGAGCAGTAATATATGCCATTCTTTTCAATTTTCACACAAAATTACATACTGTAAGCAGTATATTCACTGTGTGTAAAAGATCTAGGTATTCTTCTGTTTCACATTAAAAATAATCAAAAACGGAATTGGTTCAAGGCTAAGAAACATAGAAGGCATTGAAAATACTAATTAGAGCTCTTGACCAAAAGATAGCAGTAAACAAAAAAAAATTGGCAGATGCAAAGTGTTGGATTTTGTAGCAATTATTATTTATAGGGATGAACTTAACAAAGTGGATCACTTTACCCTTTTAAAGTAGTGCTATATGGTTTCTAGACGCAAAAATAATAGTTCATAACTAAATCCATTTGCTATAGTAGTTCTGTACTCCTGTCCATTTTTCTATCTCTGTTACATCATTATTGAATGCTGGTTGCATTATTTGAAAGCATGGATTGCTATAATGCTATTCTGCACCAGTATGATGGATTTAGTTTTCATTTTAGTCTCAAAAATATGTTGGCTATAAATACATCTCTGCTCTCCTATGAGGCTCACACTGTAACTGGTAAATTTTCTAGAGAAATCAGTCATGCATATCTTAAGAGAACGCAATAAATCCTTTGAAGCAGAAGAACCTTTTGTCTGCATTCCTTTAAATATACCTTTTCATTATAGGGACAAATTCTACAAGCCTTATGAGTGAAACTTATTTAGTTCTCAAAGTTATCTTTGCTTCCAGTGCCATGATCAGATATTTGGTTGCATTTTGTATGTCGTCTTACTGGTAACCTGCCTTTTCCCATTTTGCTTTTTCCAAAGCAGTTGTGGGTTGAGATTTAAGGGGGCATCCCTGCTTCAGAAGCAGCTAACCATGTGTCAAAGTGCTCTTGCTGAATCAAGGCCATCCTGTTGAACTTATAATTTTACAGTAATTTCAGGGATTGCAGTCTAAGATCTCATAATCGAGAAGACAGCAAAACCCAGTCTTGTGCTTGAAACTGATAGTCAGACTAGGGCTACCTAGTTGGGTTGAAGTTTCACCTCGTAAATGTGCCAGAAAAGCAGAAGAAAGAATGTGGCTAGAAGTTACAGCCATCTTATTAAGAATTGCTTTCTCAATAATGCCAGAATTATCAAAAATTAATGCCCATCAAGTAAATATTGCTCTTTCCCATTCCCGGATACCTTAGCTGGACATGGATAAAATTAGCAGAGTATTGAATTCAGTAGACCTTGGTTAACAGGATGAGACAGTGTGGTCAGGCTAAACAGGTCTTTCCGTCAGAGCTCTTCAGCGTTCTCCCTAAGAACATCCATTGAGTGGCATGATGTGTCAAGGAGCTGGGCTAGCTCCCTTCGGTGTTTGTTTTTCTCTCTTGTCTGACAACTTCATCACAATCCATCTTTGTTAGCTGATTGCACTGACTTGAACACGGGTGAGTGTGTATCAGCCTTCATTAGGTCAAATCAAAGACAAGTGTACATCTCTGCCTTGCCTGTAGAAACAGATTTATACTTTGAGAAGAATGGGGGGAAGGTCACTTGGTATTTGGCTTGAAATTTGATCCTGTTAAAGGATAAAATTAATAACATCCAGAAGTAGAACATATGGCATCCATATATACGGCACTGTATCTGCTTGATGATGTCACACTACCTCTTAAGGTTTGGGAAATGCACTTTTTAAAGTGTTTAGCTATGTTGTGGGCTCAACCTTTCAGACCTGACTGAGATAGAGCAGGCTTAATTTGGTCTGAACATTTATTATCCCTGGTATTTGCAGGCCACATAAAACCTCATGGTTTTCATTATCTTTGCATTTCACACACAGCCTAATTTCATTTATTCTTATTTTATGCCCCTGCCAGACCACCGCTCTTGATAAGGAGAGGCAGGTTTTCCGACGAAGACGCAACCAGGATGTGAGGGGACGTTATAAGGCTCAGCAAGCTCCACCCGAACTCAACTCCGAATCGGAAGACTATTCACCAAGTTCCTCCGAGACTGTTCGCTCACCTAACTCACCCTTTTAATAAAACACTTTTTCTCAAAAGCCTTGGCTTTAACCCTTTGAGACCCTGAAACTGCTTCAGGCCTGTGTGGAGTGAATACAACTGATCTATCCAGCAATAGAAGCTGGGATGGTGGAACACAAAAGGGTGCTCATAGAATCTTTGTAAGAATAATTTCCTAATTGATTGAAATACTTGTTCTCTGTTTAGATTGCAACTTGCTGCTAATAAGATCCTCAAAGGGTTAAGGCTATTTTGCTTTTTTATTTAAAGATAGAAGCAGTGAATGTTTTCATCAGTGGAGCTAGGAACTGCAGTATGTAATTTTAGCACATGTTAACCCTCTGAGTAAATGATCACCTTAAATCTTGACAGCCCATATTAGGGTTTTATTCTGGCTTTTTTGCTTTTATACGCACATATCTTTTATAGTATCCTGAAGTTTCTTGCCTGTTTCTGGCCAAAAATATATCAAATGTACTATTGCTTAGCAATTATAAATATAGGCTTAAAAATGAAAATAAAATTAAACAAATGGTATCTTCTGCAGCAGCTCATTCCAAACCTGCATCATATTTCCACATGGAGTGACTGTTATTGGAGGATATGATGCAGGGCTAAATGGGAAATTCAGTTTAGGTCATTCTCATGGTTTACAGAAGATGACATGATGATGGCCACAAAAGATTGCTTCCATATAGTTTGCTGCTAATGATAATGTCAAGTTTTGGGAAATTGCTTGAGGACACATTCTGCCATGTAATGGTATGTAATGATCTAGTTGAGAAGTTCCTGATTCTTTTGCATCACATTCAGGAATGTACAGGCATCCTCTCGGCCTGACCTGGTTATTCTGGCAGAGCCATTTAAAAAGATTAACACTGATGAGCATTACCCTTTAAATAGCTAGAGTACTTCTAAATCGGGGAAAATACAAGTAATTTAATATATATGTAAAGCCTAAACAGAATTAGCAGAAGTTTTGTCTTTAGAATGGAGAAACTAAAAATGATTCACCAGTTTTATTTGTAATATTTAATAAAATGGGCATTTACACAGAGTATTTATATATTACTGGTTTGTTAAAACCTCAAGACAACATTATAGCCTTTTATTTGACCATTATCATAAAGTTGGCTTCCACAGAAATATAACAGTGTGTAGACTTTTGCTTCAGATGTGATAATTTGAAAAAAAAAAGTTGGCTCAGAATTTCACTTGAATGAAAGAAACAACTTTCAAAATCATGTTCTAAAATAAAAAACATTGTGAAATTTATAGTTTCTCTTATTGCTCATATAAAATGGTAGTTTTCTCCTCTAAAGTTAAAGTTTTCTCACAGTGTTTTTTAAAAGTCACATGTGGTTTCCTCTCTGTCTCTTTCTCTCTCACTCTTTCTCTCTCTCTCCCCCCAATCTTGTCCTTCATCTTGCCTTTATTCTTTCTTCCTTCCTTTCTCTTTCCTGTTATACAGCCAGAAGTATCAATATACTACCCAAAATGACATTCAGATATTCTCAGCTTTCCAGGAAGTATAAATAAATTTTTCAGGAACAGGGCAAGTTGCCCACAGTATCATTCCCATTCTGAGTGGTGTTTGTTCATGGAACTGTCCATATGAGCAGTTGTGATAGCCAATGTATACCT
Source organism: Ploceus nigricollis (assembly GCA_013399945.1). NCBI lineage: Eukaryota > Metazoa > Chordata > Aves > Passeriformes > Ploceidae > Ploceus > Ploceus nigricollis. Next base: position 871,276 of record VXBC01009160.1, on the reverse strand, counting down.
GCAGCCGGTGGGGGCTAGTGTAAAGCTGTTTGCACATCTAGGTGAAAGTATCAGTTGAACTGTAGTTCAAGAAACATTGGAATTCTGTTTCTGCATCCTACGAAGTGCATCTTTCATTGCCTCAGATATGAAAGTTTATATATTGAAAGCTCTGAAAACTTTCAACACAGGAATTTAATCTTGTGGATCTTCACACAAGTGGTATAAGTATTTCATATATATATTTTTTTTTAATCCACCTGATATTGATGATCTAGAAGTGAGATATAGTTTTAGTAGAAACTAGTTCTCCAGATTTCCTGGGTAATACAGAGAGATGAGCATTCCAGGTTTGATTCAACTCACCTGACATGGGCACACATTTTAGGCAGGACTCGTGTTTTGATTAACCTGTTGGTCTCACTCCATGGACTGTAGAAGGAACTGTAGGTAGAAGCTTACATCAGACACCAACTTCAGATTATGAGTTTACTAGAAAGTCATCTAAGCCATCAGGAGACTGATCTCTGAATGCATGTCCATGGCCAGAAGGCCTGTTTATGGCCTCAGTTACTCTGTCTGGAACCTGAGTAACAGCATGTTAAAGCAAGTGAAGCAAATAAGAGGGCTCTATTGGGGCAGGAGGTGAGGGGACAAAGGAACTACCATACAAATGTTCCCAGATTTTAGGTTTTGGGAAAGGGTTGTATCTGTGTGTCAGATCCTTCACTATAACCATCCAACCCTTGACTCATTGTGGAGAGAAGATGCTCAGTAGATAGGGAACAACCACTGTCATCTTAATGGTTGTACATTCATAACTTTTGGATGGGACAAGGATTTTTTTTTTTTTTTCCATAGGATCAAAACCTCAGTCAAGATAAAGCCTTCCTTGTCACTTACCTACCCTAATTTACAGTAGGTCAGAATCTGGCACAAGTTTGACCAGCACTGACCTTCCCACATTTTATCACAGCCTTCCCTTTCGAAGAGATACAGCTCAGCTATGTAAATGTAAGATATACATGTGGTAATAAAAAAGTGTCCATTAATACCACATGCTCCTTGACTGTTGTGAAAATTTGGCAGTCTTAAAGCAAAGGCCAATGTTCATTCTTCTTAATTAGAGAAGGAAGTCAGAAGAAAAAAAATATGTTTCACCTTATGCATGAGAAATATTATTCAAAAACCCATCTGGGATTTTTCTATCACATTTTCTTTGCTTTGGAATACAGGGTTATCATTAAAATAAGATGTTTGGCTTCTTCATCTTAGACCATCTTGTATTACTTAAAATGTATGTAAAAATAATCCTAGATCCTGAAAATCCTACTCATCCCCAACATCTTATGTTTCTGATTGTTGGTTCATGTTTTATGAACATAACCATAAAAATATTTCTTTAAGTTATTTTTAGGTTTGTGGGAGACTGGGTTTCAAATTGCTGATATCCTATTTTAGGTTTCAAGAAAATGTATCTGAATATTTGAACTGTTTCAAAAGAGTTTCCAATGATGATTTAAAATATATCCATATACCCATAGATATATATTTTAATGTATCCATATATATGTATATATATTTATGGTTTCATGGAAGTTATAATGGTTTAGGCTTGTTTTGCAGTGGCTGCCAGTTTTTTTATTCTAACCTCTGAATTCTTGGGGGTAAGTGAAGACAGAATATGTGGCCCTATAAATATTTGAAACACCAATGAAAAAAAGAAATCAAGCATAGTAGACTATTTCTAATGTGAAAATCTGGAAGAGTACACAGTGGTCATTTTACTGTAATACAGACCAGTCCTTCTGACTTCTTTCTTCATTTCCGTTTTGAATCATTGGCTGGTATTGCTGCTAAATGTGACAACAATTGTTTTAGTTAGGAGAGATGGATGGCAGTTGTGGTAGGCACCATCTGTCACCAAGGAGATGGAGACAAACACTTCCAAAGGGTGACTCAGGTCATCTAATGTTTGGTCTCTGGAGATGCCTGACAGCCTGATCTTAGTATTAGCAGGAAAGTAGAACAGGGTCACTTCCAGCTTAATTCCTCTCAATTAAATATAAGCAGGGATAACGTGGACTCTAACCTAAGTGGGATATTCTAGTGAGCTTACATGCAGTAAGCAAACTTTGATGTGAAAATGTAGTACTGGATAGCGCAGGATTTAGCTAAAAGGTAGTGAGCTGGGAATTGTCTCATCTAGATGTATCTGTCTAAGAGTTAAGCATCTAATATAGGGCAATAATCTAAGCTTCCCATATAGATGCTAGAGACTGGTTTCTCTAACAGATAATTAAAATTCTAGGATGGATTAATCACTCATGAGATGAGGTGCCTAGCCCAAATATATTTAGAACATGATTTATTAAGTCATGACATATAAATTAGTATTTCTGTAAGTTAAAATTTTCACAGCATTAATGTACAAAAAATCCAGAATACTATGGTTCTACTCAGAGGGTTAACAGAAAAGCACTAGGCATGCTGATTACATTGGTGTATCCAAACTGCTTTGCTTTTTTAGCCAGTGTTTGCTGATTTTTTCAGAAAATTCTTGAAAAAATTCAAGTTTGAAATAATTTAAGTGTTGTTGTTTAAGGAATTTCTATAACCAAAATAATATTATTTTTAGCTCAAGTTATCCAGGAATAATATGTATCATTGATGCAGTGTAAGTCTGTAGTTACCAATTTTATTAATTCCACAAGTGATTCCAGAAATCTCTCTTTTTTTAAGTACTTACTATAGAGCTTACAATGGTGGCATAGGTGACTGAGACTGTCTTTCTTATTGGTAAACAAACAATATTGTAATTTCAAGAAAGTCCTAAGAATCAGCTTTTTCAGTTTGGTAGTGTACTAGTTAGGGGAAAGCTATCTCATTACATGCATTGTGTAAATCATCTTTGTAGATGAAGATTGTTCATATTAATGAACACATTCTTTTTTCCTTGACATTGTAGCAGAAACTGTTTACTTGTTAATGAACAACCAATACATTAATTTGCTTCAGACTGTTAGAGGGGAAAGTGAGATTCCAGTCATTGACAATGTTATTGCTTTACAGTAGCCCTCATCTAATTTAAATGTGGTGCATACTACAATAAGCAAAGCCAAACCTGTGAATAAACTCCTGAAAAAGCCTGGTGGGTCTTTATTCAGTTGGGTGCTCGCATACAGTAGCATGTGACAGCAGGAAGGCTTTCAAGAATTGTTGAAATGAAAGCGATATATCCACAAATAAGAGCTAAATTGCAATCCTTTCCCTATGGGGCATATATGTTTGAAAAGAAAAAATAAAGAAAAGAAAAGAAAAATTGGCTCAGAGGTTTGCAGTGGTACTATATTACCACAGGGCAAGTACATTAAATCATTGTTATTTGCTAGCCTGGGGTATATGTTGGAAAATGGCATCTTTTTTATTTAGTTTAGATTGTGGGCAGGGAGAGCTTTCCTAATATTATTCCAGTGCCTGCTAGTGCTGCCATGGTTAAGGCTGTGTTAGTATTTCCATTATAAACTCTTAGTCTCAAAGGTTTTTAATTTGATTGTAAAAATTTGCTTCAGGCTATAACTTGGCATACAATTTTTCAGCTCAGAGCGGTTCTTTTCCTAAAATATGAGAGAAATCAGCTTGACCTCTTCAACATTTATTTTCTAAGTGTACACAAACATTGGTAGACACAAAGGCGGTTTTTATGCAGCTCATTTCAGATGTGTCACATTCTCAAGCATATCTCACAGGTCTTAACTACAAAGGTGACAGCTCAGAACTTTTGGGCATTTTGCAAACCAGGAGGAAAACTCAGTGATCAAGAGCAAAAATGTTCCACATGTGGAAGAGTTTTATTTTGACGTGACAAGCATTTAAAGTTTGCACAGTAACGGGTATGTATACGCCCTGCTGAGTGCTCATGTAATTCCTAAACCCATTAGTTTAAGTCATTCTGTGTAGAAGATGCTAAATATGAATGTGCTGAATTTCCCTGTAAGACTGGGAAAATAAGCAGTTTTTTCTTGTGTTTTATAGTAGCACCATGGACAAAGCTGACACCAGTGAAAGGGATCCGGGAAGAGAAGAATCAAAAGGACATGTTTTCTCTTAAGGGGAAAAAAAATTGTCTGAATAAGACAAAGTTGAAAGCTCACACTGAATAAGATAGGTATCAAAAGCAATTTAAAAAGCATAAGTATGGAACCATTTGAAAACTATAAAAGTGCAAGGGAGCCGTGAAGTGTAGTGAATTCATGCGTGGAACCAATCACCTACTAATCTGGAGCAAATTTACAGCTACAAACAGGCATAATTAATACACAAATCAAACACACCCAGCAGCAGATGGAATTGAAATCCTAGTCCTTTTAGCAAACATAATGCAAACCTTTTCCTCATATATTCACTAAATGAGACCGTGTGTAGCTGTTTGAAGTAGTGTTGCATACAGGCTAGTGGGGAAATTAGGTGTTTAAAAAATGTCTGCAAATTAATTGTTTTTAATAGCAATTCTACCTCACTGGGTCCTTTTAGGAAATGATAGCTTTTAAAAAGTGATGTCTATGCATTTTGTATTTGTGTGCATATATACTTGGATAGCCCATGCCAAACAGCTTCAGTAAGAATTGAGTTGCTATATTGAAGTTTCATGTTGCCTGAAGTTTTCTGCAACAGGGGCCAGAGGAAGGGACAAAAATCTCCATGAAATAAAGAATTTGTGGATTGATCCACCTGTAATGGAGATGTCTTCCTAATCCTTCTCTTAGTGATCAACTTGGGTGATAAACCACAGTGCTCAGTCATGTCCAGAAGTATTCTCCCTACCTCAGTGGGTGGGAAGGGGACACTGGATAGAGCTTGGCACCCATTTTTTTGGCACCCGCCTACAGTGCTGCACATTTTGTCAAGCCATGCATAAATATCAGGTTGGAAAAATAACGGTTTGCACCAAATGACAGAGCCAGAAAAAGCACATCAGTAGTGATTAGCCATGACAAGGGTAGGCTGACATTTGGAAGATGGTTTCCACCCAACTGATCAGTCAGATTTTTGAGAATTTTTCCAATAGAACCATTGGAACCGAGAAACTCCAAGTGATTGTTAGGTGCTACTTGATCTGTTCATGAGAAACTTTCTTCTTGAGGTGTTTCTGATACGTCTTCATATGTGTTTCCTGATGTAGGAAGACTCTGGACACAAAAAGCCAGAAGACAGCTTTATTTCTGTGTGTCTAAAAGATTTGAATGCTAGTGATGAGTTATTCATACACATAGAATTTTAGGTGTCTTGAAAAAAAAGCAGTGATGAAAAAGCTTAGCTTACTTGTCTAGAGTTACTCTCAGGAAGAGCTGACATTACTACCACAACTGTTGCTGCTGCTGCTATTACTATTCTACTACCACCACCATTGCCCTTCAGAGGTAATTGCTTTATTTGACCTGTGCATCTCCATTAGGTGCCTGGAATGCTTCAAACCTGCCAGTATGACCAGCAAGGTCTTACATGAGTAAGAGCAGCCATAAATTTGTTTGCTTTTCAAACAGAATGCCCATAGCTATTGAAGCTGGGTTCCATCATATGGTGAGGGTTTGAGAACTGGAAAGAGAGGTATTGGTAAGTTGAAGGAGAGGATTATTTGTAAAGTGTAAATACAATGTCCAAGGGAATTCCTGGTGCTGTATCTCACAAAAGAGAGTGATAGATTTATTTTTTTTTCTTCAGCAAATTCAAGCACGTAGGAAAATGCAAATAAGCCCTTGAGACATGAACTTCTGATAATTTGGTGTTTATTGTTAATCTTAACAAGGTGTAATCTTTGTGACATTGCTTCATGGTAATAGGGAGATGAATTTAAGGTGATGTTAGATCTTGGCAACTTTTGCCATTGCCAGTTAAGGGGTGGGAGGTATCAAATTGACTGACTGATACTAAAACAAGCAGTTCTGAAGAGGCATTTCCAGAGAGTTGATGTGAAAAAAAAGGGAGGAGGAGGATTCTTGAGTATTTCCCAAAGGCCAGTTTATCACTTGCCATTTGTGCTGATCTTTAATGTCTTGTCTGAGGGGAAAAAAATTGCTCAGATTGGTCCAAGGTTAAAGACATAGCCACTATAACTTTTGTTTTATTTTATTTTATTAAGGAATTAATAACAATATTTTATATTCTGCCTGAAAGGAAATTGTTAAAGGATTACTGGAGTGTGAAATTAAATAGCACTTTTCTCATGCCTGCTAAAAAGCCATCTAAGGAAGTGGTGGCCTTTGAACAAGTTTCTAAGTTATTTGAATTTAGAAACATTTTAGGATTCTTTTAAAACTCATAAATTGCTATGTATTTGATTGGTATAAAGGAATCTTTACTTTTCAAGATACTAATTAAATAAGTTCTATATGCTACATATTCCTGCAAAAATAAGGAGGAAATACAAATTTTTCAAAATGTGAGTGAATAGAAATTACATCTGATATTATCACCTTAATTTATGAGATAAGTTTTTAAGTTGCTGCTTACTCTTACGTAAAATATTTGCTCTAATTAGGTAATAAAAGAATAGAAAAGGAAAAATCACTTAATACTTCAGCTCTACCCTCAGCTTCTAATGAGTTCATGTTTCTTGAGCAGAGAATCATTACAATATATTTCAATTCAGTCATCACAAGCAAGCCACCAAGGAGTTAGATCCAGCTGCATTCCTGAGAAGCTGTGCACAACCTTTAAAAATTAGTCATGCAGCCACATCCTAGCTTTCCCACATAAACTTCTGTACCACAGTGAGTCTTGAAGAACACGATAATAAAAAAAGGATGTAACTATTCAGAAAATTCTCACTTCATGTGTTAATATCCCAGCACAGGAGGTCAGTTTGGATAGAGGTATGGAAATCAAATACTATCCAGCTGTGGATGGGCAGGCTTTGTATCTAGTGCCCTTCAACACTATACATACCAACTCTCATGAGAAATGTGAATGGTATTTAACAGTGGAAGCCTGCTAAATCCCACTAATGATTGGAAGTTTGATTGTAAATGGCTGGATTTTAGGAATTAGCTGGTGAATTAAGAAATAAAGGACCAGAGAATAATGCATTGCATTGTGCTCTTTCATTTGTTCTGACAATTGATTTAATTTTAATTTTGTACTTCTTTCACTATCAGCAAGTGTGCTGATAATGTTTAAAAATTATGAGTAATAAAAATTACAAGATCCCACCAGGGGTCTCTGATTATTTTTGATGAAAGGCAGGAAAAGTGCTATTTTATCTGTGTTGATAAAAGCATGTATTTAACCCTACTTTCATTTACAAGCTAATAGTTGCAATTTAACCACTGGTTCATGGAATGATTCTTGATGCAGGACATAGCTGCAGAACTAAAGAGTCTGTTAGATGTATGTCTGTCTGTCTGTCTAGAATATTGATTTTTTTTTTCCACAGGGATTATTTATTGACAACTGGGTTATAGGCATGTGGTACTTTCCCTTTTGGATTTTGTCATCCCAAAGAGTTTGTCCTCCATGTTACTGGCAGCACAAGATTTTGGCATACCAAAATGAAGGCTAATGATTTGTGAATATAATGATCCTTCATAAACCTTCACTGTCAACCCTTTCCTCCTCTGCTCCTGTCCACACAACTCCAGCCTGTCCAGGACACTTGTTTCTTTCTCCTTTCCTACACTTCACTTCTCTTGTGTGGTGCAAATATTGTACATCTGTGTGTAAAACAGAGCAGGGAAACTGCTCCAGGGGAATAAAAAAGCTTTGCCCTGCATTAATTACCTGGTTCTGTTCATTGTTCCCATGCACCAGCATGCAAGGAAATGGGGTATAAAGAAACTGACTGCTGCAGTGGGACGATGGGACTGCTTTCAACAGCAGTGGTGGCTTAAATAGTAAATGACAGTAAGGGGTAAGGGCTGAAAGGTGTGTCTTGTGTCTTTAGGGATTAAGTTCTACACTGTTGTTCTTTATATTTGGACTTTCAAAGAATTTTTTGTTTTGAATAAACTGAAAGAGTGGGGAGCTGTGAAAAAATATTACAATTATGAAAGAAGAAAGACTTGGAGGAAGTTGGAGCACAGTATGTTTAAATATTCCATATACTCAGTGGAAAGGGAAGTAAGTGGAGAGGAGGCATCATGTGTTATCTTCAGATTACATCCATGCTTTAGGTTTTTGCAATGCTTTCTACAGGACAATAATGGAAGACAAGCACAGACTCTATCTTGCAGGCACTTGTCCCCAGGTGGTAGATGACATTCAGCTTTATTATTTGTTGCCACTTAACCTTCAATAGGTTGAAGGCAGTTGCTGAAAACCCTAAGCCTAAATGCTGCCCTGGTTGTAGCTTCTTGCTCTGCTCCAAAGCTGCACTAACTGGGCTATGTTTTCCACTTATGGTGTAGGTAGAAATCTAAACTCTGGCCTGCTGTGTGCCAGCATTTGCACTGCTGGTCTCTGCCAGAAAACAACAGCAGTCATGAGGCTCCTCTGCCTTGCACAGTCAACAGCAGCTTCTGCTGATGCCTGAAGTACCATTTACCATTTGCTAAATGAAGGCCAGTGAAATCCCCTTTTTGAAAGATACTTGAATCCAAGATAATCTTAAAAGACATGCTTCTGCAAAGGGACTAAAGAGTGCAGCTGTTGGTGCTGGTTTGTTGCCTGTGTACTCTCTGTGAGCAGCTGCCAGGCAGCAAATGGGGCAGCAGACATCAGGAAGCAAATGGAAACCCTGTGGGCAGCTTGCAAATCAGCAGTACATAGTCATAACCAAGACTTCCCTGGAAAGCAGTTGGATTTGGGGTTGGGTTTTGCTTTCATTTTTCTAAAGAGGAAACATGTTCAAAACTCCAACTTTCCTCCTGTTACTTGTTTCAGTTATGTTCAGGGAAACTGGACTTTGGAAATCGGGGTAAGGGGGGAAGGAGATTAGTAGCATTACATCAAAGAACTATCCAAGTCTTATCATGGTTCTCCTTTGGGCAACAGGTAGATAAGGAAGATAAGCTCTCAATTATGTCCAGCTGCTCATTCTGAACAGCAGACAGATTGCACTCCAGGCAGAGAAATCATCTGAATGGAAATCAGTAATTCATTCTTTATTTCCCTTCATGTAACATGGAGTTTGGTATTGCTATTTTACGTGCAATTACATACATACCATAATGTTTCAGGATACTCCCCAGATTGTAACCCTTTTATATCAGCTCTAGGTAGGAGAAACAAAATCCACAGTAAGGAATTAATAAATGACATTACAATTACAAATTTGAACTTTTAGCATTGGGACAGTTGTCTCTTATCAGGGGTTGTATACTTTTGATCAAAACCATGGATTTGCATATATTTGTTTGAGCAGATAATGAAGTTTGAAATACAGTAAGTTTAATTTTGCCATATAGTAAAAAACTGACATATCTGGTCCAAGACTTCTCAAATTACCTGCATTGAGGGAAATCAATTTATTCTTTTTTGTTAGATGCCTGAAAAGATAAATTCACTGACCCTGAAAATATATCTCTCTTTATTCTTGCCCACATCCATAATCCTTCTTTCTTAATAGATGAAAGTCATAATTAATATGCCACTAGAGAGTTTTCATTATTTCTTCTGAATTACCTCTTAATTTCCTACATTAGCCTGATTAAGTAATGAATTCGTCATTTCCAGTTTTTCCTTAAGAATATGAAATATCTCATTTTTGACCAGGCAATACTAAACTAAACTGCAATTGAGGAAGATATTTTGGCCTAGATCCCTTTTGCTAGAAATTCTTTCAAATTCTTTCCTTAATGCACACCTAAATACTGAGGGCTGCAGAGCCCCACAGGCCCTCTCTGCCCGCAGACCTTGCAGCCACAAGGCTGGAAGCAAAGCACTGTGGTCTTACAAGCTGTCCCCCCTGCACTGAGAACCACAACAAAGACAGGGGAAGTGTGCTACAGACCACAATCCCACTGTTGTGGCACAGCAATTTGATTCTTTGCTGAAATGATGGGTTGAACTGGCTCTAGAGATGTCCCATCACATTCCTGCAGCAGTGATCCCTTCCATTGACTGAAGGAGGAGAAAACCCAGATTTTTCTTTTTTTTTCTTTTTCACAAAATTCTACAATTTTCTATGCATCACAATCCTTCCCTCACTTGTGTGTGACAGAAAACTTTGGTGATTTTCTGCATTCATTTTTTGAAAACTGTGGGTGTTTTTATTGTTGCAAAGAAAGCACCTTTAGTAACTACTGTATTTTCTTCTAATTTGTCTATTTGAAATAAGAAAGTATAATATTACTCCCTTTTCCTCTGTCAGGAGAATCTGGTCTTCATTCCCTGCAGTCCTTCTCATATAACCCCAGAGGCTCTGTTAAGTAGCTAACTCACTGACTGAGTGTATTAATGTGCTCAGTAGCCTAATTTATGTCAAATATGCACTGGTTGCCATTAAAAGGTCAACCTGACTCTATACCTGTATATATATATATATATGTGTGTGTATATATATATGTGTGTGTGTGTGTGTGTGTGTATATATATATATATGATAGATTGAGAAAGCCAAATCACAAATAACAATGGGAGAGAGAGAGAGAGAGACCTGACAAATTCAAAGTACTTCTCCAGAAACTGTTACAGGAAAAAACAAAACCATGTGAATTTGCAGTAAAATGGCCATACATTTCAATGTGAGCCCACAAAAGGCAGCAAGTTCTCTCAAGCAGCTCTTTCCCTGGGACACCAGGGCTGTGTGCTTACCCCTCCAGTGAGTGTGAAGGTAATGGAGATTTAGGCTTGCCAGAAAATGGAACAGGATAGCTAGAAATTAAGAATTAAACTCTTTGCTACTTACCTACTTGAAGTCTAAATGTGGAAGAAAAATCTCCCATAAGACTTTCATTCAGTTTCATGTGTCTCATGTCTCTTGTATGTGTCTTAAATTACACTCCAGTGAGGCTCCTGTGCCCCAGAGCTGTCAAGGTACCACCACTTGCCTGTATCTGTGGAAAAAAATCACTACTTTAAATGCCAGAATACTGTTAGTTTAACTCTTACCTCTTTTTGTCTCCTCATGTCCTACTGTCATCCTCGCCCACTCCTCCCTTCACAACTTCTGAGCCTGTTGGCTGATTTCAACCAATCTGGAGAGAAGAGGCAGAATTCTCAAAAATAGTTAAGAACATAGATATTTTGTGAAAATCAGCAACTCAGTAGCTGAGAGAAGCCTAAATTAGCTGTTGGCCCTTGTGCCAAAGAGAGGTGGATGGGAGCCTGCAGTGCTCCTGCCCAAAAGGGCAGCTTGATGGTTGTACCTGGCTGCCTTTCTGCAGGGGCCTTTCTTTCAGGGCTGTGGTCACTGAAGGGATGATTGGAGAGCTGGCTTGATGCTGCTTTGATCAGCAGGCAGTACAATGGACCTTCAGGAGCCTTTTCCCACTTGCAGCTGGAGGACTTGATCTCATTGTTCTGCAACATAACTGAATAAAGCCCTGAGAGGAAGCAACAACACCCTCATCTTTTCCTCATCTTTCTCGTACTTCTGCTTCATCCCGGAGTGTGAAGCGCTGCAATTATCCTTCCTCTTTTTCAGCAAGAGAGAAGTACCCTTATGCTTTCCTTTTTTTCTATCTTGATGCACTGAAATTAGAGGTGAAAATGGCTGCTACTAGGCCTCCTGTGCTAGGTTGAATTGTATAATTTTAGTCTTTCCAGCACAGAATGTGCTGTTATGAATTTTTTTGACCATGGATGCAGCTCTTGTTGAAAGACCTCTTAAATATTTGAGTCCTGTGAGTATTTTTGTGATAAAAGCTTTCCCTTGTTTCATAATTTTAATTTTCTTCTTGAAAGAAATGTTGGTTTTCCATCTAGCTTTCCTTAGAAGCTACCACTCAGCCCTAACAAAGAAAAGAAAAAGGTCAGGGAGGGGAAACCCAGAAAACTGAACCCCTGAATATTGACACATTTAGATTATTTTAATTTTTATAAAAAATCCGCACCAGCTGACTACACAAGTGATACTGCCTTGCAAGCTTATATGAACAGCTCCTTGGCTAATGCTCATCAGTCTGAGGAAGGAAACCAGGCAACACACTGTGAGATGCTGACCCTGCTGCTTGTCTCCATGCCATATGGCAGCAGAAGCTCACGTTGGCACTTGGACCTGGAAGCTCTTTGCCCCAGCCCACTGCTGTTTACAGAAGCAGTGCTTCAGCCCTGGCCATTGGTGATATGCATGTGTCAGATGACAATGCTGTAACCTGCACTAAACTTGTAAACCTGGGCCAGGCACAAACACTCTGAGGACAAACACATTGCAATGTTTAAGTATAAAAAAGATTGTTTGATGTGCTTTAATTTACTGGAAGTGACTAAAAGAAATTCCACTCCATTTTTAAGAGAAATTTGGCTGTAAAGAATCACAACTCTGTCTAGTCTGGGCTTTATCAGGGTGAATTCATCCCATACAGAAATGTTACAAGCCTGTCAGTGCTCTTTGCTTACCGTTAAATTCTTTGGTAATTGTATCTTTAGCTATTTCTCTTGGCAGCCTGTCTTTAGCCCAATAACATTTTGAGTCAGAGTTTTTTTTTCCTGTAATCCAGTTTAAAGCTCCTCTTTCTTAAATTTAAGTTGGTTTCTCTCTCTGTTGTCCGTTTTTCTTGCTGAGCCCTCAGGTTTATGGGCTGAATCATTCCTACTTGAGGTTTCTATCCATTCTTTGCTTTGTTTATTCTGCTAATTTAAGCAGTATGTTTCTCTTACAAGAAAAGAACTTAAAATTTAAGTGTACAAGAACTTAAAATTTAAGAAACTCTTGTTATCCTCACCACTCCTTTTCCAATTCATCATCTATATAACCTGCTATGTAATTCAAATCTTCTCCAGTGGCTTCAGTTGGTTTATATGGAAAAACCATGTAGGGGATATGAATGATCCAGAGCTTCAAAAGCAAATTCTTGAATATTAATGATTCTGCTTTTTTATCTCCAGGATGGATAGATTGACAATATCCGAGTCTTTGAAATCCTTCCTGCCAGTAGGTTGCCATCACTTCAGCTTGCCATTAGTCGTGCTAATTTGATGACTTCTAATTTAAATGTTTTCTTGTTTGTTTGTTTGCTTAGTGCATCTTTTCCCCCTCTCTCCCTCCTTTTGTTCTTGATTACCCTTTTGATCAGCTGATGGATTAATTAGACAAGAATCTTCTTCTGGCTTTCAGTAAACACTCCATTTTGGAAGCATGATCCAATAGGTACGTTACACAGACATGGGAGCATTTGACCCTATTCAGAGTTGTATAACTTAAGCATGTCTTGTACCTTTGTGCCCCTTTTTTTCTACCTTCTGTAAGGTGGGAGGTGTTCTACAAACCTAATCTGAACCAGTAGACAAAAGTTATTTTGGACCTTAACCCAATTTGAGCAAATGATTGCTGTCCTTCACTAATGCTCTTTAACAGAAAAGGACCCCCAATCCTGTCTTGTAATCTCCTGGTGTGCAACAGACTCCTGGTGTGCTGGTCAGAGCACCAACTTCAGTCTCATAATTAAATGCGTGCAACAAAATATACCTTTACTATAGAGGGAAAAATAATAATTGAAGTAGTTAAATCTTTCTGCGTAAAAGCAAACAGACAACCAATGAAACTGATTTTTGCTTCTTCTAGATCAATGAGGACCAACAAAGCAGAGAACATGGAGATTAATTTTCTCATTCTCATCTTCCTTTTGCAGGTCCACATGCAGATCTATGAGTATGTGCCACATCTTTCTCTGTGGAGGTTCAGGAGCAGCCACCCAAAAGGTGTTTTTGCTGCCCCACTGATTGATTGCTGTCTGCTCTAGACAAATATTAGTAATGAATTATCTGCAGCCAGTGTGCTACAAGCACACAGGTTCCTGAGAACAAAATGATGGAGAATGCAGGGTTCAATAAATGTAGAATGCATTCCTCACTGAGTCCCAGCACAAAGCTGCTGAAGGGAGAGGACACAGGATTTAGACCTCATTTAGCCACAGTCCTGTGCTCACCAGTTATGAGCAGCAGGTGACTTCTAATGGAGCACTCCTTAGAAAAGTATTCATCGATAAATAGAATTAATTTTTATATCAGCAATGGCTATTCAATGAATATTTTAATATTATTGCTTGTATTAATATTATAGTACTAATTAAAATTAGTACTATAATTACTAATGGAATACAACCAATCCAAGAAATGACTAATAAAGCAGCATAGTAGATGATGGTTGCCATAACACTGCTGCAGTTGGGAAGAAACTTTATAGCAGCCTTCTGGGGTAGGATAAGGAGGGACATTTGACAAGGTCATGTTGTGACAGAACAAGGGCCAATGGCTTTAAAGTGGGTAGCTTTAGATTAGATACTGGAAAGAAATTATTTACTGTGAGAATGGTGAGGCATTGGAACAGTTTGCCAGATAAGTGGTGAATGCTCCATCTCTGGCAGTGTTCAGGGTCGGGCTGGATGTGGCCCCGAGCAACCTGGTCTAGTGGAAGGCTCCCTGCCCAGGGTGTTTGAAACTAGATGATCTTCTAGGTCCCTTCCAACACAAACCATTCTATAATTCTGTGGCTTATTCTGTTCATAAGGGTGAACAGCCTGTCTCCTAGTTCAGACAGAAAAAGAAGAGCATTTAGGAATGAAGGATGAAGCCAGTCTTTATCCTTTTGGAGGTTTCAAAAGACTCATTGGCTACAAAAGCTGCGCTATCAGTTCAAAAAGGAAGCATGGGCAAAGGCAGAAACTGTCATCTCATCAGGAAGTAAACAGCAAATTCACTGAATAATGGAATGAGGGAACTTTCTCATGTTACCTTAGTATAAGCAGATCAAGCATATTTTTGCTTTTATTTTTTCTGCCTACATCTTTCATAAACATCTGTGGCTGTGTTATCTGCTTTCAATATTATGAATAAATGCATGTTTGTGTTTTTGCTTAGCCTGAGCTGAAAGAAGAGCAGACATCCCTCTCCCTGGCCTGTGGCAGGTTCAGCCCAAACCCTAGACAGATGATCTGTCTCTCCTGTGTCTTTCTCACTGCATCCAGAAGTGCAACATTGCAACAGCAGTGTTAGTGCTCCCTATGGCATGTTGTTTGCATCCCTAGTGTTCCTGGAGCTCTAGTCTTTGTGGACCTCTGAAACCTAATGCTCACACTGATGGCAGCTGGAGACTGTGGGCTCAGCACCATGGGTGTGCCAAATTGGTTAGGATGGATGTCATAGGTGCAGTGCCATGCCCCTCTTGGCATGCCTTTTCCAGTCCCAGTGTCCCCGGAGCTATAGTCTTTGTGGCTTCCTGAAGCCTAACCCTAATGGCAGCTGGGAGCTGAGGATGAGGTCTCCAGCAGCATTGGTTGTCCTGTTTGGTAAAGTGTGAAGGCAATGACATTGGTGCAGTGGCATGCTCCCTATTCCATGCCTTTTCCAGCCCTAATGTTCTTGGAGCTGCAGCCTCTGTAGCTTTGTGATCTCTAACCCTAATGATGGCTCAGGGCTGAGGCTGAGGTCCCCAACATCATGGATGTCCCAGACTGCAAAGGGGTGAACAATGCTGGTACACAACTGTTCACCTCTTGGCATGCCCTTTCCACACCCAGGGCTCTTGGAGCTGTGGGCTTTGTGGCTCTCTGAGCCCTAACCCTAATGGCAGCTGTGCCTGAGCTTCCCAGCTCCATTGGTGGCCCATTTTTGCGAAGCTTGTGCTCTATGACTGGTAAGGGATGCTGAGTCGAGCAATGCACTGTTCCAGAACTGCTCTCTCCAGACCTTTCTAACCTTGGCCTCCCATGTTTCTGCGTACCTCAGCCTCAAGCCCAAAATTCCATTAATGTTTATGGTTAGGATTTTCAGAGGCCCAAAACCTACAGCTCCATGGACAGTGGGGTTTTTGACATCTCTTTCTAAGTAAAGTTCATTTTTGTGGAGATAGCTGTTTACTTTGCTGCTTGATGGAAAATTCTTTTTTGGATGCTTATTGTTTAGCTTCTCATTAAAAAACTCTTCCTTGTATACTCCCATACAACAAATTTTAGGGATAATTGAAAGTAACAACTTTAAGGCACTGTCTTTTCTTTATCCTCTGCTACATTTTATATTAAACTGCTATTGCAAAGACCTAAGGCATACCAGAAGTAATTAATTAACATGTATAAAGGTTATTTTAGGTGTTGAAGGGAGGAATACATGCTCCATATCTTTGTATATTCACCAAGCCACTAGTGCATGTACAGGCATTCTGCAGAAGCAGCCAGATGGGTGAGTTCCTCAAAGTGCTTTATTTGCCTCACAAGTTGATGCCAACAAATCACGACTGTGGCCAGTGATCAGTTAACCAAAGATGCTTTGTAAGACTTTTTATTAGTGAATGCTTCTGTGAGATTGAAAAGCTCTTGAATGTGGAAGAGCCAGATTTTGCTCTCATCTGGGCCATGGTAATGAACTGCCTTCCCAAGTAATAGAACTCCTAGTGATAGAGTCAGACAGACAAAAATAGCAATGATGTGTAAGTAACTCTCCCTTTTGCCCTGGGGTCCTTTCCTCATGGCTCATTTTCAGCCACCCCAGGGACTTTCTGTATTGCTGCCACTCTGCCCAGTGTCTACTGGTATCTTGGAAACCTCCCCCGGTCATCTTGGAAGTCTCACTCTCTCTGACCCTTGCAGTGTGCAAAACACATTCCATGCATGAAGACAAGGACTCTCACCTTCTGGAACTGGCTCCTCTTGTGCCAGATAAAGCATCAGGATGCTGACCTGCTGCAGTGGCAATTTCTGTTTTCCTAGACATCCTACCTAGTTCAGCGTCCTTACAGAAATATCAAGGATTTGTTGACAAAGGGAAAAATCCCAAGTACTGTTGTCACACAAGTTAACAGCACTTTTACAGTATAACTGTAAATCATTTACAGAAAAGTAAAGAAATCATACTTTATAGTAACCTTTTTCATGTTTATTTTTGATAATATCTACTGCATTTTGAGGACAGAAGCTATAAATTATCTAAATTTAAGAGGATTACAAATAGTTTCAGGGAAAGGGAAGACCTCTGTACATAAAGAGTATAAAATCAGCAAGGGACCTTTCATTTCAGCTGATATATTGCTTTGGTGAGAAGAGTTGTCTCCTGTGCTGATCTGAATGATAAAGCTGAGTTGTGAAGCTTCTTGCTTCAGTTACTGAAATGTATTTCTAAGATTTTCATGTGTGTACCTCCTCGTAACTGAGATACAAGTTCAAGTACATCTATAGTACATCAAATACATCTTCAGTACTGGTATGAGACTGAGGTTTCCAAAGACGCTTGCTTCATGAGAACTTCCTTTGTCTTTTTTTTTCCTCTCTTTTTCTTTTTTTCTCTTTGTCTCTTTCTTTTCGTCAAAGAAACTTTTCAGATTGGGTTCCTCTTGTATCTCCAAATATAAAGAAGATTGAGATTTATAGTCCTTCCCAGATTCTAAGAGATTTAGAAATATGTAGGTAAGTATTTTAGGGATTTTTAAAATCTTCATTCATTAAAAACTAACTAACTACCTACCTAAATAAATAAATAAATAATCCCTAAAATCCTAGAAAAGTTTCATACAGAAAATAAAGTTTCAGCAATTTCTAGTAGACATGGGCTGACTTTTGTGACTGATTATTTTTTCGTGTGGAAACTGGGCAAAATTCTCTTTTTCATGTCATGCTTCACACCTAGATTAACTACAATGGTTTTAGCTGAGTTTAATTTAGTTTCTGGTTTGTTCAGAAAGAGCTATGAAAACAAAACACTGTAAGTGGCACAACCCCTGTAGAAAGGAAAACACAACAAGGTCTTACACTAATAGCTGTAAAATACTACTACTGACTTTGGTGATGCTTTAAAACATCCCCTAAGCTTTTCAAGTCCATATTAATTAAAAAGTAAATAAGTATAATTCTTCTATTAATTGCCCTTGCTACTCCTTTGCAAGTAATATATTTGTACTTAACCATGTGTGTATATTTATATAAACACGTAGGTGCCCACACACACGCGTATATTATAGGATGTATATTTTATATATGTGCATATAATATGTTTGTATTCTTACTTGAATAGATTGGCAAAGCTCTTCGGCTAAAACTTGAAAACTGGCTTTAGAAGTTCATCCTGGCTACTGATGATCTGGCCTACACAGAACAAGTAGATAGGAGTTGTACCTATAGCACAGGCTTGGGGATTGGAAAAGAGAACAGTTTGTGTGATTAATACCTGTAAAGTGCCATGAAACTTTAAATGAATTCATACTTTGAACAACTGAGCAGTCACCTCCTTACCTTTTCCAACCACCACCTGGGCTACTTAAGGACCAGTGGACACAGAGGAAAAACAGTGCTGAGATACCTGCTCCAGCTTCTCAAGTTTTCTGGTGGCTTCCTCTCAACTACAACACTGTTTTGCTCTGACTCTGGCTTATAGCTGAATTTTCATGAAAGCCAGCTGTTTTTGTTCTAATGGAATTTCTTCTCAGAGGAGGCTTTCAGTGGATATATACCACCATGTGCAGTTCTACCCAGCATGTACTAAAGTATATAAAATAATTATATACTTAATGGTTTCTTCTGCTGATGATACATATGTACACTCCAGTAAGACTGTGGAACCTACTTGAAGGTAAAATTGAGGTGAGGGGAGCATCCATATATCATATAGTAAACTTTGATGTTGTCTATGTTGGCTAAAAAATTCTCAGCAATAAATCTGATATGGGAGGCTTTTGCTAATTGCCATAAAGCCGTGCACAGGAGTACCAACCACAAAGCAGGACATGGCCACAATAGATGCTACACAAGAGAATAAAAAACCTCATCACTGAGTTCTTAAAAAGTCAGAGGTAACAGTAAAATGAAAATTTTATTGTGTATGTAAGTAGAAGTCTTGGTAGAAGGAGCTGAGGTTTCATCTTAAAATGTAACAATTTTCTCATTATTTCTTTTTCTCACATACAATTTTTGCTTGTCTTATCCTGCTCCATCCTCCTGTTACATTTGTCAAGACAGGTTCTATATTTAGAAGATCTGAACTTGAATCTCTTACTAGTTTTCTTTTCGTATCGTTTTGCTGATGCAGTGTTCTTTAAGGGGCAAAAAACCAGTTATTTTTGCATTATTCATTGATTTCATATATATGCTCAGAGACAAAGAGATATTGGAAGGGTGAGAAGAAAACTTCAGTCCAAGTCAAAAATTATATTAGTTCCTACCTGCATGCAATGGAGAAGGAAATTACTAAGCTGCTACCAAAAAAAAAAAAAAAAACCAAGTGATTTGTAAGTAAGCACTGGGAAATAATTTGCAAAAGGAGAAATTATCTTTGTGTCCTTATGTACCTGCAAACTGGAGTTTGTTCCCAAACTGTCCCCAAATGTTCAGAAGACTGTCCCCTCATTATAATGCAGACTGCATGATTTATTGTGTTAGGGTGGTACTGTAGAGTAAGAGAGAAGTATACGAGGGATTGAGTGAAGGCGCCTCAATTTTCCTTATTTTCACTACTTGACTTTGCAAGCTTATTCAGATTATTTTAATACAGCTTTCGCTCAGTTCTATCAATGTTTTATTTTTTTTAAAGGCACGTGAAAAACACAGTATTACAGGGCCCAGCACATCTCTCTTTTCCATTTCTACAAGTAACACAAAAGTTTCTGTCTCTTGTAGCTTCTATCAGTGAAGACAGTGATGTTTTAGGAAACTTGGAGATCAGATGAAAAATTATCTCTTGCCCAGACACTTGGCTTTGATGGAGTCCCAGCATGCTCATGTAAAGATTTTTCAGATCTGAGAGGAAGTTCAGTAACTTGAGAGAAAGTGGCTGTTTGCCATGCAAGAATTTAGCATTTAAACTTAATCTAATAAATGCCAAAAATGTGATTCTTATTTCTTGATTTCACTAAGTAATGTAGATGTAAAGATTTTTATCGAGGGTGCTGGCCACTAGTCTTCAAGACTCTATCAGAAAATCAATTCAGGACAAGATTGGTTATGTTCACCACAGACGTGTTCTGCAATATCAGACACTTAATTAATATACCCCTGCTCTCCTGTAGATTTAATCTCCTCTCCGTCTGTGCTTCGTCTCCACTGATGCTGAAGAAATATTTGACAGTGAATTTCTATTTATAACTTCATACTCCTTTTCTCTTCCAGAGCCATATTTTATTACCTGCAGGGTTTATAAGCTGAGTCTATAAGTAAGAACCAAGTCATTGTATCCAAGACCAGGATAGCTTTTGATAACCCCATTGCATAATCCCTTCCCTGGGCTTCTCTTGTAAAGTTTACCTCAACATTTAAAAGAGTTAATATTAGATTGAGGGTCACAGCTTCTTAATTTAATATTTTTTACCATAAAAAAAAATCTATTTTCTGTTACTTATTCTATACAACAAAAAGTCTAAGATAAAGAAAGATATAGTTTTTAAAAAATGAATTGCCTATAAGGCAGTAGAGACATGGAGCCTATCCCATAGATCATTTTTCTGTGTGTTTAAAAATGTCATAAAGTCATTTATGCACAGCTCTCAAGAGTACCTGGTTCTAAATGAAGTTTTAATTAGTCATATGCCTTGCTGTATCCTAAATTAACTCAGGAAAGACACCTGGGTACTATTATGGAAATATAATTATGACTTCTAACCAATGTGCAAAACCAGTTAAAACACCCCAATTTCAGCAATATTTAAGACAAGGGCCGATGAGGGTTCAGGAGGTATGATAAAGTCATCTACATATATCAGTAGTTGTTTAACAACAGAAAAAGTACTTACTTTATAATGTGTTTTGTTCAGGTTATCTCATCAGGAAGGGATGCATTCATGTCAAGCATTTAGAAAATTAAAATGGATAATCCATACCTTGACTTGCTTTCTTTAGGCAGAAGAGAGAGAGAAAAATAATAAAAATGTGCTAAGAAATACATCGTGAACATGCACTATCTTTACACTCATTATTAGAATACAGAAGTAAGAGTGTTTTCAATGAAAATGAAAGGCAGCACATACCAACAGACATGAAAAACTATTTCCTTTATTTGAACAATCAGCAGCTATTCTGCATGATGAGAAATACTCAGAAAACTTGCAAAAATAGAATTTTCAAATCCTTTAAAAAAGACTAAAAAGCTTCAAGGTAATATCTGAAATTCTCCAAACCTTTAGTAAAGGTTTGAAGGCATAATATTTCTGTATCCTTCAAAGAATGATCCAATTTTCAAATGATGGTAGGTAGAAATAGAAGTCACAAGTAAGTCATGTCTGGTTCTCAGAAAGTTTCTTCTGTATTTTGTGGCTATTATGGCCATACCATTGACACAATCTGCAGTTTAATTTCCTTATAATCCTTCTGAGCCCCACCTGTCTTGAGCAAATCAATGGAAACTCAGTGAGTCAAGGAATATTTGGTAAGATCATAGGCACACAAATGACTACATTGTTAGAGAATTTTTTAGGATTCTACAAAAATTGACTATCAAGAGTTTTAATTCTATAATTACTGTCAAAGAAAGTACTGTATATCATATTTGAAGCTGTACAAAAGGCATCTTATAGCTCTTAGGTGGTGTTATTAAGAGTGTATTCATTATATATTATCTTTGCACAGTTTCTTTTTTTCAAACCTAAAAAAGTACTCTGTGATTGATTCTTTCCACACTGTCATAATATGTTGATGACAGGTCAGCATTACCTAGACCTGAATTATTTTGTTCAGAGGATACTCTCTTACCTTTTGTACCTGTGTTTATTTAATCATGTTTTCATTTACCTGAAAAAAAAAAAAATATTGCAAACTGATTAAGCCACTTGGCACATCATAATTAGAGAACAGGTTTCACTGCTGTTGGATCTGCTGTGCTATAAAGCAGAAGTGCAGAATACAGCTGCCTATTAATTGGAAATCTTTGCAGGAAGTCCTCTACACCTGTTCTCTATAGCATTTGCTAGTTTCCAAATTGTTTATAACAGTATTATAAGGAATTGTATTTGATGCTGTAAACCCCTTGGAAACCAACAATTCTGGTTGTTCTGGGGATTGCTTTTTCTATCTGTCTGATTTCAGTATAGTTACAACTCATTTTGCATGAGAAGTGACTGTTGGTGCATAAGAGTTTCTGATGAGAATTCTTTGATCTCAGACTTTTATCCCATCTTTTAATCCCATTGTGTCTTAGTTTGTTTACTTTGTTGGCTTGACAGCAGAATTTGCATGCCTCTCCATAATTTCTTGAATCAGTGAGATTTCATGCTATTGAAATCTGTTTGAACAAGCAGCACCCATACAAGACATTCAAACCCAAGCTGTTGTTTTAGCCAAATCATTCCTTTGTGAGATACTTACTAAACTGGCAGCTCTAGCAATGCATAATTAGTGCACCACCTCATTGGCCTTTGCAGAATGGCAGGTTGGAGTAGTTTACTGAGAGCATAAGCAACTGATTATTTGATAATTCATTTTGGAGATTGAAGAAAAAGGAAAAGATTCATCATCTAATTGCAGGAGTTAATTGAGGTGAGGAATGTAGAAGGCTCAGCTTACTTCTAATCAAGAGAAATTCTTCCATGGAGACATAGTTGTTTGGGAACAAAGAAAAATAGTTAAAATTAGGAAAATATTTATTATTATTATAGTTATTCTTTGTCTGAAATATTCTACCCCAAGAAATGTTGGGAATAAACACTACAAAAAAACTTTGAGACCATAAAGTCACTTTGTGCCACATAAGTACAGGAAAGCTTTGTCTAAAATATAAAAAATATTTCCAATACAACATACTTACCTGTTATTGTTTAGAAAATTGCACAAGTGACTGTGCATGATAGGCCACGAGGAGTCAGCTGGAAAGGAGTCTTAGCTAAGGGTGAAGTCAAACAAATTTCCTACATCTGTGTTTTCCGTGGAAGGTACTATTCAGAGGGCATTTCCTATGGGAAACCAGACATTGGCTTTAAGAGAGACTGCAGTCTCTCAGGAGGAAGTTATGAAGCAACTTGAGAAAGACAAATGCAGTGAATTACCAGGAGCAGATGGTATTAATCTGAGGAGCCTGAAAGAAATAAATTGTAAAATAGCAAAGATAGTGATGAGGTCTTTCCATGTACTGTGATTGTTACTGAGGCTTCAAAGTCATTAGATACAATTAATTTGATTTTTTTTCCTCATTAGAGGAGGCTTTGTTCCAGAATCTACTGCCTGGATGCGGTTCCTTATGGTTTCTGGACTGGAAGGTTCACTAGGGTGCAGGATGTAAGGAAGGCTAATTCAGTTAGCTGAGGCTAGTGTGGCTGTTTCAGAGGGAAACCTTCAGATCTTAAACTTACAGGCAGACAAAGGAAATGGGGAAAAACTGATTCCCAAATTAAGTCATGGGAAAAAATTTTCAGTGAACGGCTGTTTACTGGTGTCAAGATGTTGGTAGTGAATAGGGAGTTGAATGAATCTGTAGAAGATATGCAATTGTGGGAACTAAAAATTGTACAGAAATAGAAAATATTCTAGGCAGATTTGCATACATATACGTGGGATGAGAAACAAAATGTCAGGAAAAATCAAATAAGTAATGGTTGAGGAATAGATCCAATATTAACAACATATCTCTTTATAGAGCAATAGCTGCTGAATTCATAAAAAGTTCCATGTAGGAAAAATGCAAAATGTCAGAGAAGGCTGAAAAAGATGGAGAGGAAACTTACAGAAACGTATTTTGAGGAACTCATTAGGTGAGCTATGCAGCAAATGAGAATTGGAAAGGCAATGGGTGATTCTGAAGCTGTTCACATAGAGGTTCTCTTTAAGCAGGAAAGCCATAGGAGTGAAAAGTCTCAGAAATCATTTTCACTGAATCATAACAGCAGAAAAATATTGATAACCTTTGTGTTTCTCTATTATATCAATGTGGATGTTTTCTCTAAATGTTTGGCTGTGGCACTAAAAGGAATCCTCCTTGTATAACTGTACTTTTCCTGTGCATGACTTTTAATGCTTTGTGATTTCTATTTTAAGAGCATAAATTAAGAGGAGAAAGGGGTGTGGCTACCGAGACAATAATGGAATGAATTGTGGGGGAGAAATTGAAAAAAGTAGAATCCCTGCGGTCTACATTCTTCCGAGGTGAGTTCCTAATTCGCATGTCATAGGCAAGAGATGTAACAGATGGAGAATGTGCTCAGAAACAGAAATGCAAACTCAGCAGACACTTTTATAATCTTCGTTTTTGTATTTTATACATATAAATATGAAAGTCCATCAGATTGGGGAAAAATATAAAGAACCCCTGGCTTCAGAGGTGCAAGCAAATTTCAGAGGGGTAAGAGAAACCTGTTAGAAAAGTTTTATTGCCTAGGTCAGTTCATGGAGTGCGTACGGTTCAAAAAGATGGACGAAAAAGTGAAGTTAGACAGATAGATTGTAGTGGATGATGTGATAGAATATGACAATGTAAAAATGCCAGTATGGACAAAGACTGAATCAAGTTTGTGTAAGTCAAAAGGGTATTTTTTGGGTTCTATTAAAACTCTATTAGGCATCCTTGTCCCACAGTCTTCACTGCTTTTCATGAAAGCTGCCAAAAATGGCACGAGTCCTTTCTATTTCACTTGTCTTGCCATCCCATTCCCATTTTTTCCTAGAGCACTTCTCCACCAGCTTTACAGAGAAGTTTCTTGCTGGTTACTCCTTTGAGACCATTTGGTATCCTGCTGGCCATATCAGTCTTAATCTTTAATAGAATCCCTTGGCTGTCTGTTTGCAAGGTCCGTTTCTTGCATTCCCCAGTTTGTGAGCTTTTCAAAGCCATCCTTGTTTGCCTGCCACCTGGCACAGCAGGATGCTGCCTGTGGCTTTTGGGTCTAAGGATCTCTGTTTGTTCAGAAATGCTTGTAACCTGTATATGCTCCTACAGAAAATCCTAATTTGGGAGTTTCTGGTCTCCATTCCTGTATGCAGTCCAACAGCATACCACAAAACTGAGAGGAAAAAAAATAATGTGATGATAGGTACTTCCTTGTGGCTTCAGAGATGACGTGCAACCAACGATGTGAACAGCCTAATTTTGTGAGTTCCTGAAACCTTTATCATAAAGCTAGAGATGGTGAAATATTTGAAATGCTGCATCCTGTTCTCTTTAATGAGACTTTCTAAATCATTTTGGGTCATATCCATGCATAGAAGCTTTCCTGCTTTCCTTCTTGAAGTTCTACAATTGTTAGTCTGACTGATTTATCTATTTTGTTCTATTTTAGCATAATTTTCAAAATAAAAATGCCTGTAAAGCTGCATTTTTGTGATGTCAGCATCTTCTGCAAGAGATTAATAAAATGCATCTGATTGGATTTAGTTATACAGTTTTGCTTTATTAGTGGATTTAAAGCATCCTTTGACCCAACAGCTGTGAGGTTAGAGAAAGGAGGAAATAGAGCCATACTTCTCTTGCTCCAAGGGGACTGTAGAGACAGCTTGCTGAATCAACCAGCAGGATGCTCAGTACTTTAACTAGTCCAACTTGCCTACAGTTGTTATGATCTGATTTATTGAGAGTTGCCTCTGCCTGAATTAAGGTGCAAATGAGACCATATGCCAAAGTCAGTGCAATAGATTTTATTTAACAGTAAATGTGAGCTAGAGAGAGAGAAAGAAATAGGAAAGAGGGAAGGGGGAGAGAGAGGGAAAGAGAGATTAGAAGATATTCACCACCCATGGATCCCACACGGTCCCGTTGGTCTTTCTTCAGCCTGGTCTTCTCAGTGGTGAGGATCCCAAGGCTGTTCAAGCTTTTCACTATTTATACATCTTAGCAAACAAAGGAATTAATGTTCACTGGCTACACAGTTCTCTCATTCTATTGATTAAATGATCCCCTTGCTTCCAATGCTAATTAGTCTGCATGCTCAATCCTTCCCTTCTTTTGAGTTGGTGGTTTTCTTGAGTTGGCTGGTTGTGGGCAATCTCCCCCACTGGAATTAACTTTTGCCTAGTTGGGACTGATTTCAGCACAGTTGGCTTTCAGTTTAGCTGAGCTGGCTTTCCTTGTGGATTATTTTTTTCCATTATCAGTGCTCCCCCATCTTATTTACTTCTTCTTATGCCTGGGATAACACTTGGACAATAGTACCTCCTTTATCTTATCTCAAATTCTCATCAGGTGGCTTTATTTACAATCCAAGTTTCAGGAATCCACAGAGGCATACTCAAGGTATGGTTTGGGTGGTCACAGGTGAGTAGTTGCTTCTTTACCCAGTTTGCCCCAGTGGGCAGACTCCTTCAATAGCTGCAGATGCCATCTGTCCCACAGCTTTGGGTGATCTTTACACAGTTTGCCACACTGGGAAGTTTCGTCTGGATGCATTACCCAGAATGTGCTAACCAGACCTCACAAGGCCCAGGACTGGAGTGAGCCCATTCTGAGCTTATCTCAGGTCAAAGTCCTTCTGTGATCTTAAAAGTGTTTGAGAAAGACAACTGCGATCTCCTTAGAACAGCCCCACTTTCAAGACACACAACTTCTCTCCAGACATATGCTGTATCTGCAGGAAGGGGGAGGCCTAAATATTGCTAGGAGAAATCTCTTCAGTCAGGATATTTATTTCCCTGCAGAAGTGTGGCTGCTTGTATTTTCTGTGCTTGCACTCTACCTTTGGGGGAGCAGCAGCTCAACAGGTCATGAACTGACTCTTGGCCCCTTGTATGGCAATGAAGATTGGTTAACTGTAAACCAGTTCAAGGCTAGTGAAGGGAATTTGGGAGCAAGTTTTGTGGCAAGTGGCTGAAATTGCTCAGAAATTGTAAAATTTTAACTTGATGTATAGTATCAGAAACCTGTAGATTTTTAGGTTAATCTCTGTGCGTCTGGTTACCTTATCTGGACATTTTAATGAAGTTCAAATGCAGATGTTAGGCTGGACGTTCTTTTGCCTGGTTATCATCATGAAGTTAACATAACACAGGGGTCTGTTAGGGATGTGAAAGGCAGCTCCTTCTGAAGTGAATGAGGATATTTCCAGAAGGGACATTTCTTATGTGGAAGGTAAAACTGCCTCTTCTAAACACAGCTCAGACAAAAATAATCAGTTTAATGTGAGTATGTACTGTCATGTGGTCAAGCTTTAGGTGAGAGCAGATTTATACAGAGAAATTGAAAGGAAATGGCAGAAGTTGTCTCTTGCTGGATTCTGTGACAGTAAGCGGCCACACAATGGAGAACTGCCAGCTCTAATCTCTGGTCTTTTCTCCATTCTTGAACCATGCTCTATCATTTCATAGAATGTTAGTTTCCAGGGTAGCTTTCTGCATCTTTTAGATGTTGATCATTTTATCCTTTATTACAAAGGATGTACAGAAAAACAGAATTCATATTGTGAGGACTTTAGATGCCTCAGAGAATTGTATTTTGTACAGATGTAAAAACTGAAACTCATATATTAGTTGCTAGAAAACAAGGCATTTGAAAGGTTAAGATGGATATACATCTTACATCTACAAATACTATAAGATACCTATGTGAGAAAGAACAGGGAGCTGCACTTTAGACATAAGGAAAGAAACACAAAGAGGAAAGGAACAGAGTGAAAAACTATGGCTGCTGAGAGAAATTTTGACAGAGCATTTAGCTGAGAAATAATCTCCCCAGAAAAAACATCCTCTGAACAAATAAAATAAGGACAGACAATTTCAAAATTATGTGCTGAGATATAATGGCTATAATTGCATTGGTTTTCTTGCTTATTTTCTTGCAGCTCTTGGAGTGGGTTTTGCTAGGGAGCATTAGCCAATTCTGGTAGGTGCAAGGACCCAACCTTGCACGTCACTGGCAGTGCTACTCTGCAGCACAAAAGGGAGCACAAAATAGGAGGCCTGTGGGAGGATGGCAACACTTCATTCTCTGAGCTGGATAGGGCTCCATAGTTCTGACTACAAGCAATGCAGACAGAAAGAAAAGCCAGCATTGAGAAAGGAGTCTATGAGAGTGGAAATATTCATAGGTCCCTGCACCAGCTGCAGAGATGTTCTCAGAGCCCTTAGGCAGCTCATCTGAAAGATTCCTGGCCAGTTTTCTTCAGTATATTGGTCACACAGCATTCGGGAAGCCTCTGTTGCTCCTGTCAGAGCACTTGGGGTATCCTGGTGGTGTAAACAAGCAGTGGTGGGACAGGCAGGCTGTTCAGGAGCACTGCTTTCCTTGGAGCAGGGCTTGGTTTTCAAACCAAGAGCATAGAGGCAGCTACAGCCCCTGCCAGCAGCCCTGCACAGCACAGCCAGCAGCCGCTCTCAGCAAGTGCCTCAGCCCTTGCCAGCTGTTTGTCACTGATCTGGCAGCTGGTTTTGTGCCTGCCCTGCCCACCCTGCCTCCAGCCAGCTGGCCCTGCCAAGGACAGGGAGCTGGGAGAGGCTGGCTGGGAGCAGAGCAGTGGACATGTCCCACAATGGGCAGAAATGGGAGGATGGTCAGGAGGCAGCAGGGGGCCTTGAGCAGAGTCTGTGCAAAAAGAATGACAAAAACAATATGAAAAAATAGGGCAAGAATGAGAGTATTGAAATATGGGTTTGTCTCCATTTATTTTTGTCATGGCTGGTGAGTAAAAACTTTTTGTGTTTGTGAAGGAAAGAGTTGGAGATCTCTAAGACACAGCTCTCTACAGAGGGGTTTGTGCATGGGGCTAATGCAGACAAGGGGATGTCATCTGCTGGAATGTGTTACGCACAGCAGGAATGACAATTGGTCACATCTTCTGAAAATAATTTTGGAGAAGGAGATCTAATTTATGCACTTGGGTACCGTATGCAATGCCACTCTGTGGTATCTGAGTGCATTTCAGCTGCCTTCAGCTTCTGGGACTGGGACATTCACAAATAAAGTGAGACAAGTGGAAGTTGGAGACGGTTTCCTAGGGAAGACTTCCCAAAATTAGATTCATCCCCTGCCTCACAGCTCACCCCACCCCCGTGCATTTTTTTAGGGTTTTCACTCTAAATTTAAACATGCACCAGAGAAAAGAAGCAATGAGATCTTGGGGTCAAAGGGTGAACTCTGCTTGTTGCAACATCTGTTCTTGCTTGCATAGGGACTTTACATGGGTGTAAGGAAGAGAAATCAAAAGAAGCACTTAAAAAATGATCATGAAATTCTGGAGACAATAATTTCTTGTTCCTGCCAATTCTCCTCTCCCTCTGCCCTTGCTCTTTTGGAAATCCTCAGTCACATTTTTGACTGAAGTGTAAGAAGTGGATTTGAGGAGACTGTGACTAAATGCAAATTGGCAAAAGAGGGAAAAAGGGGTTTTAGCAAAAGAAAAAGAGTTCCCATTTTTAGTAGAAAAAAATCAAGTTTCCCTCTTCAGAGGATTTCATAATGCATCCAGCTGAGGAGACAGCATATGGTTTACATAATGAGTTGCAGCTTTATTAATATGGAAAGCAAAATTAATGAGCCAGATGAATATTTTTTTGTGGCTCTATGTGGAGTTAGGCCTGATAGTAGGCTCTTTGATTTTCATGCTCAGCCTGTGTCTTGTCACCCAACCCTCTGAACTCTCTGCCAGGTGCTGGGCTGACGTAACAGGGAAGCCTTCTATATTAACATCACCAGCTCATTCATTGATTACTGAATTTCAGAGTCCAACTTAGCCTAAAACAGTGAATACTAGAGTAAAGGCAGAGCTGGTCTGCAAGATAGTTGAAAAACCCATGACCTTGTCTCTGGGAAAGCTAAGATTAATGAAGAGAGAAATTTAGCATAGTAGCCAGTGTTTAGAGTCATCTGCAATGTGATTGCCAGGAGAAAATTCAGCAAATGACTAGCTGATATGTCAGGTGTCTTGACATTCAACACTTGCCTGTTATAAAGCTGGTTAAAGGGCAGGACACAGCTTTGCAGTTCTTGTTCATAGAAAGGTATGCAAGATAAGATGGCTTTACCACCTTTTCAGGTATTAAAACCTGCGTTCTTCACCCAGAATGGAATTGTTTTTCCTGCTTAAATTCATGTTGCATCTTCACTTTTCATCATAGTCTCATACTTAGCCATTGACTTCTCTGGGAGTAGACTGACCTGTTTAAAAGCTTGTTTCCAATACAAATATCTGCCTTGCATTTGAAGTGTACCGTCTTTACATGCAGATGTGAAAAACCTTTATCTCAAGTATTTGATGTTTCTATTCAGACTTTCTGTCTCAGTCTATGAGCTATGCTACAATGAGCAGAAGATTTCTCTTTTGCCAGATCAATCCCTCTCAGCACTGATCTTGTGATTGCTATAATTTTTTTCCCAACTTAAGATTCTAGTTAATTTAAAAGAAATTCCAGTGAAACTATCTGGCAGTTACCTCCAACACAGCTGGATAGGAAAGAAAGGATAAGCCCATTGTATCTCATTTGTTAACTGTTTGATGTCATTAAACTATGTTATACACATGCACTGTTCACTCAGTTTATTACAGTATTCCGCAGCCAAACCTCTCACTGTCCTTTCTGAATGCCAGGCTTTGCAGTTGTATGACTTGGCTTTTCGGTGTGCAAACATTATGCTAAAAACATCCATCCAGCAAAGTCAGAAATAGCAGTGCACTGATTTCCTCAGTTCTGCCTCACAAAAATCTGCACAGTCCATTAACAAAGTGCATGCCATGTTTCCATTTAGTATGGTCCAAATAATGTTTGCTCCATTAGTTCCTCTGGAAGAAATCAGTAGCATAAGTTTAATTTAAATAACACTAAATATGTGTGGAAAGAAATGAAAACAGTTGCATACATTTTCACGTAAGTGAATACTGCCCTTGCTAATGGTAACAAATCCCTTCTCGTATGGTGTTTTCAGTGAAGTTTCACAGCTTCACATCCCTGCTGAGGGTCTATCTTGAAAGCCACAGGCTGTGAGGTTTCAATAGAGGCAGAATGAGTCTTTTGTACTGAACAGCCCAAGTACTTATAACTGGAGATACTTCTACACAGAGAACAGCAGACTTAGGGGGGTTCATAGTATCATAGAATATCCTGAGTTTGAAGGGACCCATAAGGATCATCGAGTCCAAATTCCTGATCTCTAGCAGGAAGACTAAATCATATAACTGAAAACATCCTCCAGGTGCTCCTTTAACTGTCACTGATGCTGCGACCACTTCCTTGGGGAGTCGGCTCTTAGCGACTGACTGACCACCCTCCCATTGAAGAACCTTTTCCTAATGTCCAGTCTGAACTTCCTCTGACTTCATTCCCTTTCC
This sequence comes from Ploceus nigricollis, assembly GCA_013399945.1. Classification (NCBI taxonomy): domain Eukaryota; kingdom Metazoa; phylum Chordata; class Aves; order Passeriformes; family Ploceidae; genus Ploceus; species Ploceus nigricollis. Next base: position 840,057 of record VXBC01009160.1, on the reverse strand, counting down.
TCATGTCCTATCACTGGTCACCACGGAGAGGAGATCAGCACCTGCCCCTCCTCTGCCTCCTTGGAGGAAGGTGTAGTGTGGGGTGAGGTCACTGCTCAGCAATGTGGTTACCCTTCTCTTATCCCAGCTGAACCAACCAAGTGGTGTCAGCTGTTCCCCATAAGTCTTGTCCTCAAGGCCTTTCCCCATCTTGGTCACCCTCCCCTGAACACACTCTGATAGTCTGATGACCTTCTTATGCTGTGACACCCAAAATGACACACAGTTCTCAAGGTGAGGCCACACTAGCAAGGAGCAGAGCTGAAAAATCACCTCCCTTGACTAGCTGGCATTGCTGTGCTTGATGCACCCAGGATATGGTTGGCCCTTTTGGCTGCCCAGTTTGGTTTGCCAGTTTTCAGACTGGTATTGGCTGCTGTGCTACCATGGACTAAGCAGTTTTCAAGCTACAATTGTTTTCTTGTCTAGGTGCCCTGGAGCAAAAGCAAGGTAGGAAACAAAAAATGAATCCCTGAAGAGTTGTTCCTGCATCCTCAAATGCTGAGGCTAAAGCACATGAGTGTAATTTCCCTAGTGGAATCTATTTTTAATGATCATGAACCAATAGGCATAACGAGGAATGAGCCAAACACACAGATCTGTGCAAATGTGCACAGCTACCGACACAAATCCCATCGCAAATGGTGCATTATCATGAGGAAGAGAGGAAGTGGCACTGGAAAAGGCCACCTGTTTGTAATGCTGAAGGTGGGAAGGGGGCTTGTACCTGCTGTCATTATCCTGCTCTCTGCAAGGCCTTTGTGCTCAACACAGCAGCACCCATCTTAGCTGCCAGCTTGTGTGTTTGGCTGCTCAAATACACAGGACCTCAACACTCAGCTTTGTGTATGCTGAGATGGGGAACTCAATATTTTCAGTCCTGTTCCTTGCACCTCCTGAGATGTCCACATCATGGGCAGCAGAGAGGAGTGTACAGCATTTTCCTTTTGAGCATATTCTCAATGGTTGTAAGATCTTTTTCTTTTATGATTTTCTTTTTTTCTTCTTGCGAAACTGTGTATCCCCAGGTCACTGTTCTGGTTTGATCTTCCCTTGCCAGCACTGCCAAGATAAGCTCCATTTCAGAGTGGATCACCATAAATCTTGTATTTTAAACATATTGACAAAAGTAGAAAAGAGTTGGACTATCTGAAGCATCAGAGAGATCTTGCAATCTCTTTTTCCTTTGGGATAAGTACAGAAAATTCCTTGTTTCCAATGCATATTCCTCTCCTTGCTTGATCTGCTCATCTCTGTCTGTTGCGCTTTAACAATCTCTTGTGTGAAGAAATCATGAGATGTGAAGAGAGATAATAAATATATTCCATGGTTCACTGCTGCTCTTCAAATGATTTCTATAACTTAGATAAAGTGGTGTGATTATCCTTTCCCCGTAACTCACCCTCTTCAAGTCCCTGATACATGTGTTTATCCAGGTTGCAAAATGGCTGAAATATATGACAAGGAAAAATATATAATTGTCAATGTCTTAATTAATGCAGGGTAAAACTTGGAGAAATGAAATGAAGAGATAGAATTTTGGAATAAGGAGTTGATATTTTCAATCTTTTTCACTTGCAATGTTTTCTTAATGTAAAACAGAGACAGAAAATTTGATTTTTTTATTGATCTTTCTCTATAAAACCAGCTTGTCTAATTTCTCGATTCACAAAACTAATCTTGGAATCAAAACTGGGAAGACCAACTTTTGAAGCTTGAAAGTGCTTTCTCATAAAAGTGGCTAAAAATTAATTCTGTTTACTGGTATGTTCATTCAGTTGTTTACCATGCTGTTCAGTACTAAGTGTGGATGCACACCCTAATGCAGGACACTGAGTTTTGAGGGCCTTGACAGCTTTCTCCCAAGGAAAGTTACTGAAAAATTGCCCCAGACTGCTGCTAAACAGAAATTCTTGCTGGGTGGACCTTTTAAAAAGTCTTTAGGTGCTATAAATAAAAAAAAGCTTTCACCAGTTGAACACTGATTTGATTTTAGCAAAAATCTTAGTTCAGCACAGGGTTATTCCTATGCAGAAAATGACAGGGTTGGAAAGCTTCATCAGCTGTACCTTGGCAGGATTTTCAGTATTTTCCACCTACTTTTTAGACTAGCAATGCTCCATCTTGTGTGACCTTTTGATGTGATTAACAATTGAAAGTAAATTGATAATGTGAAATGAAAGGACAAAATGATAGCTGACAGTTGTTAGAGCCTGAGATATGGGTTAAAAAAGGGTGTGATGTGTAATATTCAAACAGTAGCTTTTGTGTTGGTATAGCAGAAAAAGTGAAATTTGTGTATGACACCTTGCAGAAGCCACACAGAGGAGTAATTCACAGCCTGAGCTCTGTGGTCTGCCTGCAAGCTGTGGAGCCAGAGCTGGCCTGCAGCTCAAGGCTGACGTGGCTGCTGCAATGGCTGAGTGAGCTCCAGCTTGACCTCAGGTGTCAGCTGCACAGAGAGCAGCACTGAGAAATGCACCACGACAGCTCTTTATGAGCTTTTTTCATTCTTGTCAATATGGTCAGGCCTAATGGACTGATCTCATGAGAAATATCTGCGGGGTGGACCCCCTGAAGCACTTCTGAAGTGCTGTAAGTAGAAGTTGAGAACCTCTTCAGGTGTAGTTTGAGGTTTGAGCCACCCTGAGAACCAAGCAAGGAATTGTAGAGACATGGGACTTGCATGTTGATTTGTGTGGTCTAAACATCATGTGAAGGGCATGTGCACACACTGTAGTTCTCCCATCGCTTCCCTTAATTCCCTTTGTCACATCCTCTGCCACATCAGAGCTTCTCACTGGGCATTGTTTTTCTAAAGAATGTTTATTTTGTCTCTCCAGTTCTGCTACTACAATTTATAAATTTTTTTCTATAAAATGTATTTAATTTTCCCATGACCCCTAAATAAGCTGGTTCCATTTTAGGCATTTACTCTGGTTGTCACAGGATGTCTTATACTGAGGTAACCTCTATGTGTCTCCAGTTTCAGATTCAAGTAGAACCTGGGTACTCAAGGTCCCCCCTGAGCTTCCTTTCTTCCAGGCAAAACAACCCCAGCTCCCTCAGCTACTCCTCATAGGAGCTCTAGACCTCTTACCAGCTTTGTTGCTCAATGAATATTGCTCTTGTCTGGCACCCTTTCTCTTTTAGGAGCTTGCAGGATCACAGAGCAGCTCCCCTGTGAATTCAGCAAGCAGTTTCCTTGGCATCCCTGTTACAAAGTGTGGAACAGCCTCTTCGTCCTAGCACAATAGAGACTTCACTTTTGCAAGTCAGAAACAGCACAATATTTGCTTTGAGAACTGGGCTGCCAGTCTTCTAACTGGGATTTCAGAGGCTTGAAAGTGTGAAACCGTATATGATAAAATGCTAAGCCTGACAGCATCCTGCACTTCTGCTGCTTGTGAAGGGAAGGATCCTCCCCATTTGCTTACTCAAAAAAATTCCCTGTGCAAAAAAAGTATTTTTAGCAGCATTTTATCTGTATGTGTTGGAAGTGGTTCACATATATTTTATCACTTCTGTCATGTAGTGATTGGATCTGTGGCTGAATCTATGAGCAAATATTGAGATATAATGAACAACATAATGTGGAAAATATGTTTGAGCCATTAAATAAAATTGAGAACTGGATCTCACAGTGTAAGTCTGTGTTCTGTGTTTGCCTAGAGCAAACAAGCAGGAAAGGGAAAGCATTCATGTGAAATGTGGATGAAAATAATTCAACAAGGGTTACTGTAAATACTGTAGAAAATCTCTGGTGAAAGTGGATTAAATTCCTATTACAGAGAGATTCTAAGTGCTGCAACACTAAGACATGAAATAAAGAGAAGCAATAAAATAGTTTGGCTTAATAACTTTGAGTATACGTTAAGGAAAGAAGTATGTCTGTATTTCGTACCACAAGTACCTTCAACAGCTTTTAGGGAAGATACAGAAGCTATTTCCAGTCTTCTTTCAGGGGTGGAAAAAGTCTTTGCAAATTAGGTTACGCAGTTCCTTTCAAGCAGAAAAGCACATATTTTTCAAGAATAGGCTATTTTCAAGAATAGGTAGGCATCTGTCGGTTACCAGGTTCCACAAAGCCAATATACCGGTTTTTTCATATTTCAAAAAATTTCCTTTTCTGTTGCGTACATATAAAGATTTCTATATATTTAATATTTCCAAATATCCATGGGGAAGTCCAATATTAAGAAAATAATGCCTGGTTTTTCTTCATAGTTTAACAAAAACTGCATAAAATCCCTTTTCACTACAAAAAAATTCCTCTAGGTGTTTTTTGTTGTTATTGGGGTTAATTTTGTTGTTATTGGGGTTGAAAGAGTTAATCACTCTTTTTTTGTTGTGAGTTTGGTTGAGTTGGTTTTTTTGCTTTTTTGGTTTTTATGAAACCATTACGTTCATTGCAGTACCTTAACTATTTCATGTTCACAAAGGAACTGGCTTACAGTCTAATACATGGTTTAGGTAGGGAACTATTAGAATTAACTGGAACTACCAGATTCTTTATTTGAAGACTTACAGATTCTGATTCCTGCATAAGACTGGAGATGTTCCTTATTTTTAAGAGAAATGAAGCACTTAATTATGGAAGGATTCCAGCTGCATTTTGGTAGTTGTGTATCTGCTCCCTGTTATGGCCAACAAACTGAAAATCCATCTAACTGATGTAACATGAGATGCAGAATACTTCCAAAGGACGTACAAATGCTACTTAGGGAGATGCATGCTCTGCATCCCAGGCCACTGGTGTGAATAAGTCAGCCATGGCTGACCACAGCATCTGCTATGTGAGAGCAAAATGTGGCAGCAATCAAATCTTGTATGTAATTTTATTTTCCTAATCCTGAATGTAGTGAACTCTTCTCTGTACACTTTTTCTTCTTTGCTTATTTTCTCTGTGTTCTTCTGCACGTAATTTAAAAATGAAAGCATATGACTTACAGCCTAACTCTGTCCATTTACTCAGCTGTACCTATTTAATCAATTTAAATTGGAAGGAGAGTTTACCAACTTTCAAAAATAAATCCAGGACCCAGTGCAGAGCATTGTATAAATAAAGGTCTAGTTTCATTTTAGTATCTTAAAAAAAAAAAAAAAGTGCGAGGAGAAAATTTTATTAAAAGAAAAAGGAAAGAATAGGGAACATAGTAGTTCTTTACTTGGATTCTTTGTCTTCTAAGGCCACAACAAAATTAACAAACCCTGAAACAAAACTGAGAGTTTATATTAATGGCTTCTGGCAAACTGTCAACTGATATTAACTTTATCATTCAACGCAATGTCAGCTAGAAAAAGCTTCAGGATAGGGCATTTGAATGTTAGAATCCTGATTAACAGATTAAATGAATTCCACTTTATCTTTCAGCCCAGTACTGTGGACTAGGACACCTGACTTCCTAATCTTCTCTGACTTCAGAGTAAGTATCACTGACTGCAGCTTGGACTCAGACCTTCATAAGACGGCTGAAGACAGCATGGCAGCTAGATTAGCTGCTGTTTTCTAGCAACTATTTTGTTATTTTGGCTTTGGCTGGCCAGTTTAGATCTCATTAATGCTAATACTGGAATAGGCTCATGATACACTATCCTAATTTATGTTTCATGTGGACTGAATTTTCTCAGAAGCAGAGGTTGTTAAATATTTATATTATGTTAGCATTTAATGTCACTAAGCTCCAGAGGCCTGTCTTGCTATCTCTTGTAAAAATATTTAGTTCATGCAATCCTTCTCCTAAGGTGCTGCTGCATTTTATCAACAGCAGGAAGCAATATGCTTTCCAGTTCTGGCCAATGACTTGCTTGTTAGTATATACCCAGTCCCGTTTTTGAATCTGAAAGATTTTTAGAGTTTGCCAAAATACCAGCAAGTTTTGTTAATTCCATTGTTAAGCGGGCATAGTTTCACAACTAACATTACAAGAAGGTTTGCGGTTTTCTCAGGGATGTTTTTTTCTACAACAGCCACTTCCAAGTTTCAGATCCCTTAGGATTTCAGATGCACTTGGAATTCAAATGCAAAGCAGAAGCTTTCATGCAGGTGTGTGAACAGCTGGGTGCAAAAAGCAAAAGATCATTTTCACAATCAATTTTGGCTTATGCTTGGAACAGGAGCACGGAAATAATAATACATGGAAACGTATAAAACTATTCTGAGGTCAAAGCATCATTCTCAAATGTCCTTTCTTTAGATATATGAGGTTATTCCTAACAGCTTCATTTCTGTAAAGAATTACCACAGCATTGAGACAGGTGCTATTGTGGCAGGACATCTGGAAGAGAAAATTCATCTTGGTACGAATTTTGGGATGAGATTCATCGCACCACCTTAAACTGTCTCTACTTATTGAGTTAGTCACTCTGAACTCTCTATATAGACAAAAGAGAGAAACAAGCATTTTAAACCAGCAGATATCTATTTTAAGTGTTTGCCTTAGAACAAGAGGAATTGTGGTCTTGAAACTCATGTTTATCTCCTTTGTCAATGAAGGGGACTGAGGACAATAGTCTCTGCTGTGGATGTGGCATCTGAATTGTGCAAACTGAGTCACACCTGAGCACATTCTGCTTCTTGCTCCATTGTCTATTCCCAAGGACAAATAGGTCACAGCATATTCTTTCCATTCACCTTCTGTTTCTTGATTGATCTGCTGCTAAAAACAGACATTTGAAGATATTAAACAGATATTTTCTACTATTCAGATTTGTCTCTTGCGTGTCTGGTAAATGAGATCTGCATTTTCACCAACGGCAAAAACTGGTTTTGCTGTTTGCTGTAAAGCTTCTCTAATAGGTGCCTGAAATGCTGGTCCTGTTTAGGGTTATTTCTTCCCCTCCCTTTTTAAGGAGGGTAGAATATGCTGGTGAGGTCATGATAGTTGATTAAGATCCGTTATCAGGATGCTTACTTTATTCCTGTTAAGTCTCTTGCAGATGTGTGGTTCCAGATTATCACATAACTTGAAAGGAGTCACATTGTGATCTTTTCACCTTTAGACCATTCTGCATTAAAACATAATTGCTATGCCTCCCCCCAGAAATGTATATTTCTCGCCAGCCATGTTCCAGTCCTGTAAAACACTGAAATGCCTTTCAAACATTTTTGCCTATTCAGAAAATTATTGCAAAACTGTGCTTCTACAGCACCTCCTACCTAAGAATGCCAGAGCCTTTCACAGGCATGAATACTTGAGAGAAAAGGAAATATCATACTCGAAAGGTAGACAATGCAGGAAAATGCTTTATGAATTGACAGAGCTCACACAGCAGTACCATCGTGATATAACTACTTTTTGCACAAGGCTCATTTTTTTTGGTGTCCACTCCTGTGCTTTAACCACATCAGCCCACAGGAGCACATTCTTCTCTCTCTTCTGAGAATTGATTTATCACCATAAGTATGGTTTATTACACAGCCTCATGCTGTAAATCTTTACTGCTCTAATGGCTGATAGAAGTCTGGCACTGCAGTGAGTTCCTGCTCATTTACTCCCTGGATATCTGCACTGCTGATGTGAGAATGAGCTTCCTGGGAAGTCTCTCTTAATAGAGAAATGTGAGAATCAAAGAATTAAATTCTTCTGGGACTTTTCCCATTAATCAGAGTTCTGACTGGTTTCACCATTTGAAAAACCCTTTGTTTCCTTCATCTTCATTTTTATTGCATCCCAAGTTTTACAGGGAAGATTTAAAAATATAAAAACAGAAAGCAAAGAACCAAACAATAACTGTGAACTACTGCCTGCATACAGCAGTTTCTTCACATAGTGACACAGAGCCAGTCTGCTTTAAAGATGTGTACACCTTCAGGTCTTCTAAATATAATTTGTCTTAATACAGGCAATAATCAACACTGCATACATCTGTGAGGGGAGGAACAGGGCTGGGGAGACAGGGGGATCCCACATATCTTTCAAGATGATTTTATTTAGGGGCTTGGAAGGGGTATACTCCCTGGATATCTGATTGCTTGCCAGTGCAAGCAAGACTTAATTCATAAGCAGCCTGGTATTGTAGGGTACTTTACAGTCCTTATGTTGAAGGTGCCCCTGTACTGCAAAGTGCTGTCAGTGTGGAGAAGAGACACAGTAACAAGAAGGATGATTCTTGGAGGGTATGTGTTAATGGAAATCATAAATGTAGCTGCAGCCCATATAGCCATGCCTGAGCCAGCTGAAAACAGGCTGTTTTGGGTAAGGCTGTCCATGTCCACCCCAGACAGAAAGCTGAGTGAGCACAAAGGAAAATGGCAATGGCTTTTCCTTCTCTGCTACTTGAAAGAACACCTCTGTAAAAAAAAACACAAGTTAAAGTTCATCTCCAGGGAAGCTGAGCTAAAACTGTTCAGATCTAGAATTTCTTCCATTAAATCTGTATTATAGGGTACTACTTCAGATTGTACTTCAAAATGTTTCTTCTGTGTTCAGATATGTTTTTGGGCTTTAGAAACAGCCCCCATTACCTTTCTCCCTCAGTAGATGCTTTCTCTGGGAACAATGAAATTGGCCATGACCTCAGTGAGTGCATGGGAGGCAGGCCCATTCTCATCATATCTGCAAGGGGACTTAGGAAAAAATCCTGAAAGACACATTGCAATGTATTCGATAATTCAGAAGGAAAATGTGTGGTTCTTGATGTTACAAGCAGAGTCCTGTGTAACCAGGCAATGTCCATGGTCAGAGTGAAGGATTTGCAGTTTTTTACTATAGTCAAGCTGAATTCTCTGGTAGCCAGTATTTCATAAGAGGAGAAGGGGTCTCTCTCTCCATCTGGAGATCTTTTACACGTGATGAGTCTCCTGGAGGAGATTTTTTTTTTGCTGAAACTTCTTTAAAATAACCTTCTTTTCTTTCCTTGCTTTCAGCTGATCTTACTGTGGCTTTCACTTTGGTCCTGCCTCAGCCCAGACGTACTGAACATCTTGCTCACATTAGGTTGCCCTGTAAAATAAAGGAGTGGGCGAGTGTTGAGAGTGAGTTGAGAAATAGTTCAGGGAAAGAATTTAATGAGGGAGGCTTACAAGTAGAAGGCTGAAGCCTTGTGAAGGGTTAAAGTCTGTCTGGACAGAAGTGTTTGAGAGTGGTTTTCTCAGGATAAGGGCTGAATTCATCTTTCCATTGGAATCACTGGAGCCCCATTGCCTATGGATGGTAACAGCAATGTTTACCTGTTTGTGAGCAAGCTTAGTTCTCCACACTGTGTAACAGTTTTTGGGTTTTGTTTTAAGGCAAACCTTGTATATGAAATAACAACTTTCAGAAATTGAAACTCCACATTACTTCTAAAGCAAAAAAAAACGAGTGAATTGAGTTCATATTAAATATAGGTTGGTACAGGATTTAGTATGGAATGCTAATATCCCCTCAGATTTATCCTTATTTCATGAACCATCAGGTCAAAACATGAAAGAATGAACAGCCACAATGGAGATTACATCTTGAAGTGAGAGTCATGAAGTTACAGAGAGTCATTCCTGATATTCTAATTTGTGGGAGCCTCATTACCTGATGTAGAATATCATATGTAGACATATCAGTAGTATTTCATTTTCTGCATTAGTTTAGTCATGCTTGTCAAGCACAACCGCTGCTGAAAATGTGCACACTTCCCCATGTTCAGAGCTTCTACATACGTGTAGCATGCAAATTATAAATATGAGGAACAAAAGTCAACAAAGGTGTGTGCAATTTTTCCATTTTTGGTGTTCCACCCAAACACTTGTTTGTCCTCTCCCCAGGACCATACTACATGCCCATATCACATGTGTATGTTGTGTGTGCCCTGCCCAATAGCACTGAAAGTTGCTAACTCTTGACAATTTGAGGGCAGACAAAGGAGCATCTGTTGTATGTCGTGGCTTCTTTTTTTTTTTTTTTTATGCCTGCTGATAATGTTGATACAAATACTTTGATCTTTAAGCAGTTTGACTTCATGGAAGAGATTCTGACCGTGTGGATGTCTAAGTAATTTCCATCAGCTCATAAATCTAAATAATTTTCAAACTCTCCTACTGGTTTTATGATCTCCTATATCATAGAATCTGAAGTATTTTTCAACTCTTCCACATTTCTGGCTAAGTCCTTGGAGAAGGTGAAAGCTGAGCCTAGAGTGTCCTGTTTCTGTGGCAGGAAGGGCACAAACAGCATTTGTAGGCCTGGGCAGATGAAGATGGTTTTCACCTTCTTTGTTCTTGTGCAGATGTTTGTCATGCTTAGCACCATTTTCCTTTTATGCCTTTATTAAAAACCTCCTATCCATACAACATAAATTTTGTAGCCTACTTGAGCTTTCATTGATGTTGCAAAGGTCTTCCCATGGCAGACATGAATAAAGGACCGATACTTGAATATTTTTTTTTAAATAACTCCTGCGGTTTAAGAGAGGCTTATTGTTACCAGTGGAATGTAATAAAATCCTCTTTTGAACATTTTTGATGAAGGGTGAACTCTTTCCATGTCTGAGTCTGTGCAGTACCCACCCAGGCATCAGATCCTGGTCAGTCTTCCTCAAAATGCTCTTGACATTTAAAAAATGCTCTGGATTAAGGACTCTCTCACATCTCAGACCAGCACCTTACAGACACAACTCTGGGCTTCCCTTCTCTGATAAAATTGCTCTGTGAAAAGATGTTTCTTCCAAATTTGTCAGATTTCTGAAAATTTGTGATTTGTAGAAGTAATTCCACTTCGCCAGAAGTGTCTGGATTGAACAGAGGAGGAAGGAGAGGAGGAGGACCTTCACACTCACCTCTCCTCCACTTCAGAGTTCCATGTTAGACACTGAGTCCTTCTGGTCTCATTTAGACCAAATGGAAGTTTTAGCCAGATTTTCTCAGTAGAATGGCTCCAAGTAGAGCTATTTCATTGCACTGAATATCAGCAGGTTGAAATTGCTGGGGCATCTGTCAGAGAACAGTAACTATCACTGCTTTCCTCTTATCCAAATCCTGCGTGGCCGGCAATAGCACTTTGCAGCTGGAAGGAAACAAAGAGCCATTACTTTCAGTGTACGCTCCTGATCAGGTTATATATTGATAGTTTGTGCTAGGAAGAAGGGTTTATGAGTGCCTCTGGCAACTGGTGGTTTGAGCTGTGCACCTATAAATTCCAAGTTGGCAATATCAAACAAAAATTATTCTCTGGATATAGCCTGGGGTAATAGACAGTGGGAAAAGCCAAGTTGAACTACTAATCCATAACCACAGAAATTACCTCCATTCCAAAACAAACACTACATAAATTTTTTAAAGCTGGTCAACACAATATATATAATAAAATGTCAGTAGTGTAATTCAAACCAACCTTAGAAATTGTGATATATTGCTTTTGGTCTTTTATACAGTTCTGTATCAGAGTTAACTAAGAACAAATGTCGACAACCATTTTTTGAAGCTCATTCTGCCTAATGAATATTATCACCAAACCATTCTACTTTGATGACAATACTTGTTGAATTATTACCAGACATCTACACCCTAATGCAAATATACTAATTGTAAATAATTTTTTTCTCATTTAAAATGTCATAAACATTTGTGAAACTCAATATAATTATTCTGTTGTTCACAATGCTACGGCTGAGAGAAGACTCTAATGTTAGAGATTTGGCAGCAGTTGCATTTGAAAAGTGATAAACCCATTATGTGTTTGGAATATATCCCCCCATCTGTTGACAAAGTAAAATTATAAAAAAATTTGGACTAAAATAAAATGTTTTTAATAACCAGTTTTCTTTCCCCTAACAATAAAATAAACACAATCTAGCAAATAAAATGTGCAATAGTTTACACAAGACAATTTTTACAGTTTCATGGGAAATTTTGAAATTTTCTCTATGGATTTTCTCAGGTATTTGAGGCAGGTGTTTGTGCTATTGGTAAGGCTCACTTGCTATAATGAATTTCATTTTGTGGGAACCTACTTAACTCACCCTGCTTAGTTAAATTATTTAGCAAATTAATTCTGCTTTTTCTCTAACTCTTTGCTGCATCTGTGCTCCATAGCTAAGGAACAGACATTGGGATACTGTAAGAGCTGTATGATTCATAAGCCAATTGAGTTTAAAAGGCAGTTACATAATACAGCAAATACAGGTATTTTCAGACTTCTCATTAGGGCATGATGCTGTATTTTCACTTTTGTCCTTTGATAAGCATCCTGTCCTTAGACCAGAGACCTGTTGGAACATGCTGAGGTTTCTCTCCATTCCACTTTTCCCTTCCTCTGCCCAGATCATAGGTCTGTCTGCTGTGGCCACTGAACTCCCCAAAGTGTTAAGACCTTCACTTAGTTTTGAATTATCAGAAATTGCACAAGCTAAGGACACATTGCTGGGTCCAAGCATGGTCCTCAAATGCCAAGGAATTTTTTTTGCCTATTACTGGTGTCTAGGAGCCACTTCTTCACCTGATCTCCAGACCTTATTCTCGCTTGCTCACCTTTTACAGAGGGCTGCTGAACTCTTTGAATACCTTCAACAGGATTTTGGTGAATTTAGCACTTACTCTGTAGCCATCATCTCATGGTTTGAATTTGCTTTATCCCATGTAAGGGATTCTTTGTTGCAGGCAGGTTGTATGAAGTCACCTTTGATTCAGATCAGGATACAGTAAAATGCAAATCCATTTATTCATTTACAACATACAAACAGAAATCACAGTTACAGGCACTTATAACTTACAGGAGACAGAAAATCATGCTGAAACTACTGTTGCCAAGATCCAACCAGAAAACCGCCTCTCCCTGTATTTGCCTTATTGAAGTAGATGCTTGATGTATTACTTTGTACACAGCCAATGGCTCAGGTTGCGTTTCCCATGGACAACCCATTCTCAGCAGAACATGCCAGGTTTTTTAGCTCCTCCCACTCCTGAGGTCCTTTGTATTTCTGCTCTCTTTCGCTTTCCCCCTTTCTACACGTTATCTGCTTCAACACTGTTCTGGGTATAGCTGTAACACAGCTCTGAGAGATCATGGCTGGACAGTGTGACTAAGCTTTAATACCTCCAAAGAGCTCATCTAATCAAGAATGAAGACAGTGGGGTAATGTATCTCCCCCTCAGCCCCCGTGCAGTTACTAGACTAGCTCAGATCTGAGAGTGTTGGGGGAAATATATTAGGGTTAAGGCAAAAGATTTCAAAAAGAGACTCTAACCCCAATGTGGTCCAAGGCTTTATTCCTGGAGGTTCCCAGATGGAGGAAGAGGGAAGAGGGAAAGAGAAGGAACCAGGAAAGGACAGGGCATTATCTAGACTCCTGTTCAGGAAGGGATACTTGGCTCCCAGCCAGTGGGGTACAGAAAGGAAGGAAGGGTTAAACTAACATAGTTACAGCTATGGAGATCTCTGGTGGGGGGAAAAACCATTCCCCAGAGCAATGCATCAGTGGGGTACAAAAAAAGAGGGAGAAGGTATCTCTTTCTACTTCCTGATTCACTTTACCTGACAGGTAGGAGAAGAAGCCATACCTGCAGGGTAGGGAGAGTCCAGATTTGTCAGGATCAAAAGGAAAGGAGGGACTGGATGATCAACACTGGTTTATAATGCATAAACTTCTATAGATATGAGGTATTTCCTTCTGAGCCAGTCACCCCAGGCTACAGGTGGCTGGCTACAGGTATTTGCTACAGGTGGAGGGAAAGAAGTATGTATTACCACACACAGATTTCTCTCATTAGGCATCTTAGACATGTAAGTCAGGTATCTCAACAGTTCAAATGGCTCCCTCTCCACAAATGTCTGTTTACATATTTCCATTTGTAATAATGGTAGCCTTTGGTGGCCTGTACAACTGAAACACTGGGTGAAAAATATCCTGGATTTAGTGGGTGCCTTTCCATGCAGAGCAGGTCTCAGCCTACAGAGCAGGTCTCAGCCTACAGACTTGAAACCCACCTCTGTGTTGGTAAGCAGCTCAAAGACACAAACTCCCATCAATAAGAATCAGTTCCTTTGGGGACACACTAGACAGGAATTGGCGAGCTTTGAGTTTCAGTCTTCAGGAGGTGTTTTTACAAGATGGTACACTTCAAATGCTAATGATTATATGATTTAATTCAAGGGGGTCACACCAGACTTTTATTAGAAATTCCAACTTCAGCCAAGTTGTCTTCTCTGCTGGAAGACACTGAGAAAACTATGATAAATTAAGTGTCAAGTGTGATATACAGATAAATGTTGCCATGAAGTGTGTTCCCCTAGAATTTAACCAGGCTCATAAGCCAGTGTAGCATTGTAAACTAGATTTAGTAGTGGTAAAGTCAATTCAAAATGTCTCTCTTTTGTATCTGAATACCTGTCAGTCTTCTTTTGCATAAGATCCATGTGATGATAATTTTTTGAAACATATGAAACAAGTTTAAATTTTCAAGAAATGTTTTCTTACAACTATCTTGCAAGTCAGTGTAATTTTCTACCATAAACAGCACTGAGCTTAAGTGTCTTGTGTAATAAGTGTCTTGAGTTCCTTTAGCCTTCGCATTCTCAGTTACACATTGATTTTTAGTGTAGTGGATAGATAAGGAAAAGTGAACTTGTTTGTGAAATCAAGGAATGCATCTGGTCTTTCCTTAATTCAGATATGGTCTTTCTGAGAAGCATTTAGCCTAACATTATGAAGTGTCACTTTCTACTTATCAGCTGGAACCGGCATGAAGGTGGGCTCTCCAGATCCACTTCACAGTTACAGTGACTGGTTTCTGAAAATAGAGAGTTCAGTCAGGTGATTCACTCAGGCTGTTATGACAGCTGAATTCTTATTTTCTTCCCTGATTTCACAGCAGTCTCCCTAGATAAGGCTTTGAAAGACAGAGCTAATAGGGTGCTTGTCAGCAACATGGCTTTACTTGTTAGGAAGCTGGGGGCACTTGTGTTACTCAGATGATGGTGGTGCTGCTCCCTATTTCTTTCATCTGGATGTTCCTACTTCAGGGAACAGAATGTTGAACAGCAGTGATTTGTATGATTTCTTCAGGCCAATTTGATGCCTTTCCTTTGAGAAGAGGGCAATATGGTGCTTTTATCAAAGCCTTGGAAAGCCATGCCAAAGGATGAGTTGTCCATTCTTATTCCACGAGAAAACAGGATTGTTGAAGCACCTTGCTGAGCGCTTGCAATTCTCCGTGTTTGTTTTCTGTCTCATATGACCCGGCTGCTGCTCAGCTCATTCCCTGTTGGCACATCTAGCATTACCAGATTACTAGTCTTTTGAAAATCAGAAATATATAAACTATCCACCTGCTGCCTGACAATCCTTGTTTGCTGACTTTGGAGTTTGCTCTTCTTAATTGTCCATCACCCTGAAAATTATTCTAAAAGATCCTAAAAAAAAAGCTTCATGAAAATTTTGCAGTATTTTATAACCCCTGTACTTCTGCAATAAAATCAGTAAGATTGCACAGGGTTTTTCTAGGCAACTGCCAATCATTAAGATAGATTTACTGATCTTACAACTTTTGAGTGAGCTTGGCTCAAAAAAGTGGCTTATATTTGTGCCATGTAAACTTACCTGTTTAATAAAAATTTTTATAGGAAGCACATCTTTGTGGCTGTGGGTGTATGACTAACAAAAATAGAGGCCATGAGCTGGAGTATTTTCAATAGTACATGTGGCTTGCCAAATCTAGAAGACTTACTCAAATAGAAAAATAATTTTACGTGGTTTTATTTTTGTTTGTGAAGTTTGGGTTACACCTATTAGGTACAATTAGATATAGTCTCTCTAGTAACAGCTGTTTTGAACAATAATAACAGGATACAGGATAGTTTCTTTGTTTCTGTTTTGCTGTATTGTATAATATAAGATTGCACAAAATGTGCAAATAGAAAGAAAGGTAGAATTTCAAATGAACTTGAGGCTGAAAGTTGTTTCACCAAAAATGTGGTTTTGAGCTAAAATTGGTTGAATACTGAGAATACAGAACAGTGAGGATCCTGTGTTTGGTATACTTTGCACATTTAGATGTAGTTTACACATACCAACTTAGACCTAAGTGGTTGAAGAATCCTCAATAGCACACAAATGGATAAGTGGTAGATGGTAAAAAATAATTGCTAATGAAACCTGGGGTTTTTTCTGTTGTTGTTCTAAACCTTATTTAGCTGTTGTCTGTACGTGAGGAGAAGGTATTTGTATAAAACCCCCTTAAGCTCCAGAGTCTTCTCAGAAATTAAAGGTAAAAATTACTTTTTCTTTTACAATGTTTTTCCATGGTTAGAGATCTACTTTATCACAGAAAATAATACTTACTACACTTATTACCACACTATGTTGAGCTCATTATTTAGAATTGTATGAGATGCATTTCAAAATCCAAGTTTTTAATAAAATCTCCTATGTCCAATGTCAAAAGTCATTGAGATCAACATTAGACTGAAAAATTTAAGGTAAAGTATTCTAAAATTCACTGAGAAGAGAGTGCTAGACAAGAGCGACGACAATGCCTCCTAAACCAGCCTTGCAAATGAGTTATTCTAGGCTGCAAAAGGATTGTATGCATTTGCTAATTATCGTCTGTTGCCAACTGTGTGTCACTCTGGACAAGCCCAGAACATATACAAAAGACCTGCAGTCAGTGTACATCATCACTGGCACTTAGGATACTCATTAAAATGGAAGATATATTCTGTTCTTTTGAATAAAAATTCTTCTGTCTAAAATGTTGCTGTATATTCATCTGTTGTGACATTTATATGATTGCCTTTTATATCTTCATGGTTTTCTCCCCAATAATATATTTCCAGTCAACGACTGTGTACCTTCCTGTGCATCTTATTAAAGAGCTAGGCTAGCTACCTGCCTGTAAATCCATGAAAGCTGTTTTGTATCATTTACTGCAATGCATGGTTGAAGTGCCAGCCTGTACCAGAACACACATAACTACCTTAGTCCAACAAGGTCCAGCTGCAAATGAAGGTTTAGGTGGACTGTAGGTGTTGTCCCTCTCCTGCCCCTGGCAACTCCAGGAAGTGTCCAGTGCACAAGGAACACACTTTTTATATGAAATGTCCTCATCATGTGCTCAAAATTGCTGTTCTCTTCCTGCCTTGAGTGAGAACATGGCTCCCTCAGAGGAGGGGTTTGAAGCCCAGGCTCCTCTTCCCCTACTTTCTCATGCTATTGGCTTGATGTGTATGGGATTAATGCTCTGAAAGAGCAGAGGGGGTGTCAGTATTAATGTGATTTAACTCAGGACCCTCTTGCCTCAGCCCCCATGCATGAGGGCCATTTGTGCCACACCTAGGCAGGGAGCAGCAGGTGCCTCTCACACATCAGCAGCAGAATCCTGTGATGGCTTCAGACAGGAGCACCCGCCCAGCCCAGCCAGGATTACACTTCTGCTGCCTCCAGCCTCCCCTGCAGCCCGGGGAGCACAGGTGTAGCCAAACACCTCGCCTGGCCCCTGGCACTGCCGCTCCTGGGGATGTGCAATGTGCTTCCACCGAAACTTGGGGTGTGGAGGCTGAGACAGCAGGGGGACTCCTCCTCATTTTGACCTGGAAACTGAACATGTTTGGGATGCAAATGTGAAATCAGTCCTTGTAACATATTTGTAATTGTTTTCAGGAATTCCAGTCCATCTGATATAAAAACAGTTTCATTAATCAGTCAAGATAACTCGCATTGATTGACAAATTATCCACACCAGAGAAGGATGTGTTTCAACTCCAGGACAAACTGAGCCCACTCTGCCTAGTGGTTGGTGGCATTTTGGTCCTCTGAAATGAGCTCAGGACTCTTCATAGAAATTCCTCTAGCTTGGGATGTTACACAAGACAAATAAATTACCAGAGGGACTTTAAGGTGGAACTATATTATTCTAGAAGTTCCCAGTGAAAATACTATGTGTGCCACCTATCCCTCCATGAAAAATATAAATTAAGTAATAGAGACTACTTAACTTCTGTGTGCTTGAGGTTAATTTTTCAGCTAATGTAAAATGTCTCAAGGCAGCGTATTCTGTAATTTACCTCAAAGAGTTTAAAGGGTATGGATGGGATATCTTTTGTGTTATTGATTTTGGCCCCTTTTAAAAAAAAAAAAACAACCATGATTAAAATTACAAAATCCTGGCCAATATAGTAAAAGGAAAAATGAATCAAATTATGAGAGTCTTCATTGTGACATTATCCTATGGAAAATAGTAGTTTACAAGTAATTTATGGATTAATTAAAATAATGAATTATTTACTACAACAATAAATTGTGAAAGATAGATAGACTTGATAGTTTTGATGAGTTTTCAAATGTGTAAAAAGCATGACAATGATTTCATGAAAGACATCAAACTAACATTGAGTACTCTTTTGATGAAAAACTAAGAGCCACTTCCATGTCAGTATCTCAAAAAGTAGTTGTTTCCAGTGTCCAAAATGTGGTTGTTCAACATGGATGGACTCATAAACCAAGTCAGCTGCCTGGCAGTTTTTCATCTATGTCAATCCTTATGTAAACTAATTATATGGCCACAGCTTATAAACTTTAAAAGAAAGCAATCACCAGATTTGTTTTTCTTATGGTTTCAGATATTGAAACTTAACTGTAAATGTTGCAAAATTAATCACTAGGCTAGGGAGTCTACAAACTGTACTGTATTGCATAGGCATATAAATGTCCAGTACTTTTTTTCTGCTTTAAATACCAGCTTTAGTCCATGCATTTTTAGAGTTTGGACGTAACACACACACCCACACACCCAACACACCCACACACACCCCAAAGCCTAAATAAAACCAGTCCACAGTAAACGTCTCGAAAATTGTAAGCATAAACTGCAGCTTTAAGGATCCAAATGAAATATTCATATGTACTAAACATCTTGTATCAGGAGGTGGTTTTCTTGATGTTGTCATAAGTCAGCCCTTCGCTCCTTGTGTCTGCTTCAAATACTTTTATCTCTGGGAGCATGAGGCTTGCTTCATTCTGCTTGCTTGCCAGCAGGGTTGATACACTGCATTATAAAAAGCATTCTCCACAACCGCTGCTCACAGGCAGCACTTTTAGCTCTACACACACAACCTGCAAGGTTCTCTATCAACAAATTATTATTTATACAAAGCTTTCCCAGTAAATTGAGCCTAACTAGTCTTTCCTTGGGGTAAATAAGCAGAAGCCTCTCTTTTATTATTGCTCACGTAGAGAAAGCAGCATTCTCCTCAACAGTGGTAGGATCTGGATGAGGAATACGCCTCGCACCTCTTGCATCATTTCTCCCGGAAGGCAGTGACTTGTAGTCCAGTGCTTAACCGAGGATGAATTAGCAGAAAGGCAGCCAATAACTGTGCATTATTTACATCATAGCCATATTTTAGTTGCACAGTTGTATCCTTAAAGCTGCATCTCCCTTAGCTGAGAGATTCGTTGCATTTAACTGGTTTCGCCAAAGCTGCTTCATGTTCCACAAGCAGCTCTCAGAGACTCCCTGGGATCAGTAGCTCAGATTTCTAGAGAGAAAAAAGGCAAGATTTACTGTGTGACAGAAATGGGCAGCTGAAGCTTTGGAAAAGACTTGTGACATAAACTGGAGATCTGTGTATATTGTCTGTTTACTATAAGAGGCCCTGAAATAGATGAGTGTACACTAATGTAATTAGCACAAATCAACAAATAAAACAAAGGAATTTTAATATCTTGGCACAATTATTATTAGTAGTAGTAGCAGTAGTAACGTTAAATTATTATTATTATTGTCTTTTTTATGAGTCTGACTTGTTTGGGTACCCCTACCTATGAATGCAATAGAGTGAGAGTATTTTTTTTTTCTTGTAACCCATGGCAAATTTCTCATGTAAAGTTTTGCATGGGCATAAAAGCCTCTAATTTGTGACTAGATTGTATTTAACACCATGCTGAGAGACTTAATGAAAACAACAGTATTAATTAAAATAATAGGCATATCCATTTTCTGTTTAATTGCAATGGTGCATTTTTAAATCAATTTGTTGAATAAAATACAAAATTAAGGGTGACACTTGTATATGGAATGGAGGTTGTGACATATCAATAAACTGTTTCATAGGACACTATTAACATACCAATCCTCTCCTCTCTCATATCTCCTACAGCTTCAAAACAATCAAGTGAGGTTATTACACTTTCAAAACTGATTGATATAAATAGATATTTGCTAAAATGTATACTGTATTCTAATAAGGTTCTCAAATATTGGCTTTTATTCATTTTGATGATTATTTAAAGAACAATCCCTCTAAAGGAAATGACTAAGGCAACAAATTGAAATGTTGGTTGCTATTCTGCTATCGAGAATAAGAAAACTTCTGGGAGTTTTTAGTTCTGGGAGGAAAATATTTTGCTTACCATTGCTACCTTAAATTAGACAACTGACAAATAGATATACATATGTCACCACTTTCTGTAATCTTTGTAGGGTCCTCAGCAGTTCCAAAAGGTAACTTATCCCCCCTCTCTTGTTATGCTGTGCAGGCAGTGTAGATCTCTAACTTTCAATGCCCAAAATGAGATTAAATTTATTCCATGTTATCAGATACTGAGAGATATCCAAAATTTCTTTCATCACATCTTTGCCCTCTGTGAGGTCTATTACATACGATTATTTCCTGCTCACAAGGATCCTAAATATCCCTTAAAGGCTTAGATTTTTCTTCTTCTTTTTTATTTCTGCTGACCAAAGTAACTTTAGCAGCTTCTCTCATGACAATCAAGAGAGTTGCAGAGGTCACTCTGTAACCTGTGGGGTTTTTTCCTGAGACCCCAGGAAAAACAACCACCCAGAAGTGCGTACCTTTGGCATATAATTAACATATAAGTATGAATTCCTCAAAAATAATTGTTTGTTCATAATGATAGTGGGAATGCTTTGAAAAAAGTTGCATTGGAATGAAAAACAATCACTGAATTCTTTGCATATTTTATTTTTCTTTTTGATTTCCAACTCACACACATCTGGCATATTTTACATCTTTGCAATAAAACATGGTTACAATAGCTTAAGGAATTTATATATCCAAAATATTTCACCATGATCTCAAGATGAAATGAACTTGTCTTCCAGATGTTCAATAGTCTCCCAATTCTAAGCTACAAACTCAAGATATTGCTTACAGACAGGTGATGAATAACTTAATCATTACATTGATCCCCATGATTTCCGGACCTTATAAATACAAACAACAATGAAGAAGGAAATTCAGGGCTAAACTTACTAATACAAGGTGGATAACAAATAAGTAATCACATCAATAAATAATGATATGTTCCTGGTGCAAAGTGCCAATACAAAGAATCCATTATCTTTTTAAATAAATGACTGCAAGTGAGTGTAAATTCTGAGAAAATTACATTCCTGTTACATGCCTCATAGCCCTACCGACACAATATGTACATCTATGACAATACAGTCACCAAATATACAAAGAAGAAACATGAATTAAAGTGTATATACCCCTGGGTGTGTAATTTGATCAGTACAATGTGCAGAAAATTATTCTGATAGTTATCGTTACAGTATTGTAAAAGATGAAGTGCCTTAGTCTGAGTGGCTTCAGGTGAGATTTTCAGAAGAACTGAAAAGAACAACCTCAGTCACCTTTGAAATGAAGCTAAGGCTGTCAAATAAACCAAGCTCCTCAGATTAAAAACAAGGGAAAAAAAATCAGTGGGGGCTCTCTTGCCCATGATTTATATGCCAAATGTTAATAATCCAGAAGTATAGCACTTTGTCTGTATTGGGAATCATTAAGCATTACAAAGCATTAAACTGAACTTCCCTCTTTGCTCCCTTTCTGTCTAGTCTTTAAATTTAAAAGGGAGGGAATTCATTTCTATTGTATAAAGTATAAATATGGCAAATGATGGCTTTTTATCCAAATGCTTTGTGAGCAGAACTCCACTTAAGAGGGGTAAACTTTAGATTCAAAAAGTGAAAAATGTGTTGGTGAAAATGTCAGAATTACTGTTTGCTCCCAAATTCAACCCTTTAACACAAGCTGTACCCTTAGGCAGATCTCCAGTCTGATTTGTGTGAATGCACCTGTTCCTTCAAGACATCAGGTTTAAAGTACATGCAAGTTGTAACTCCACAATAAAATTAAGAAACAGTTTTGTTCTTTATACAAGGTTTTACTTTTACAAAAGTATCCCTTTAAAGTTAAGATGTGCATCTGATGTACAAAGTATCAAACATATTTTTTTTTAATCTCAGCTTGAAAAGAGGCTGGAGATGGGATGCATGTTAGGTTCAAAGCCTAAACATTGAAATAACTGGACACAAGGTTCCCCAGAATTTTCAAAAGTCTCTTGTGGCACATCCTACTACCTTTTCTCAATAAACAAAGATATATGAAATAATTACCAAAACATTTCCTAATTCATATAATTTACATGATACAAGCTTGCTTTTCAGCAGCTGGTGTTCAGTTGTGAAAAAACACACAAAGTAAAATGGTTGCTGACTACAATGTACAGCTATTGCTGGGTGTAATGGAATGTACAACGGAGGTCAATGCAGACGTGGTTTTCCACCAGAGACTACACCTTTCTTTGCAGCACTTGTGCTCTCAGCTTTACCTGGGCTTTCAGTTCTTCACTGCACTTCAGTATCTGTTCTGATGTTCATAATGCCACCGGTTAAAATCTATATTAAAAGCTACGATGCTGCCAGAAGCCATGCCAGTAATCAGAGTTCTGAAAAAGATATCAAAGATGCTGATGTTAATTCTCTTTTGCCTTCTCAAGCTATGGTTTTTCATAGACAGAAAAAAGCTAAAAGAACAAGGCACTTTTTGCTACACTGTCTAAAGCTCTTAAGCTTGGCTGAAAATCAGAAATATATCTCAAACTTTTGCAATTGGTTTTAAGGCATTTATTAGGCACAACTGCACTCTGATCCGATCTGACTATTCTTTTGTTCTTAAGTTAGTGCAATTTTAGTCATATTTTGCTAGCTGAGTGTCTGGCTTACTAACTTAAGTGAAATAAGACCTCACCTTAATGTTAAGTGCTTCCATTAGGAGACTCAAGTATCAGAGTAAGTGTTGAATCAGATAAATTAACAAGAAAACAACTGAGTAATTGTTTCTTACACATCCTGTTAATGAATCCATACCATATACTCAAAGTTCATGAAGATGTATTCTTTCTGTAATTTTAGTATTTACATACAAACATGAATGGCAAATTCACCTCTGATCATGAGACAGATCCATAGCTCTTATGCCAGCATCACAGCCAGGGTAAATATAGAGCTGCTTGAAGTCACAGGCCTGCCATACTTCCACTACACCATTGTCTCCTCCTGTCACCAGGTTCTGTCCATCACTGCTCAGGAGGATGGCCTTCAGGAGAAAATGAAAAATCCCAAGCACACAGTTAGCTTTTATCGAAATGGATCAATATTTTAAAAACTGAATTGACTTAAAAGCATTTCTTATGTTCTGCCCACTTTAAATTTGAAGCAAAATGCTTCCTCTCCTCTTTCTCCCTAGTCCAAAAATAAACCAACACATTTTGTATCATCAAATTTTAAAAACAATTGTGTGGTATTAAACATGATAGATAACAAAAAAGCTCCTTGGCTGAATCTGCCAATACTTGCATTCAGCACATTTCTACATACCAGAATTTGTTCTACAATACTCAGTGTTATCACTACAACCTAAAGCAGAGCAGCGGTCTGCATTCCTAATGCTGCTTCAAGTGTTAGTGACAGAGCAGAGCCCTGAAGGCATGAATTCATGTCCTGGCTAATAAATGAAGAATGAGGACTTTTCTGAGCATTTTGTTTCAAAGACATATTTCCCACTGAAATTTAATTCCAAACAAAAATCCTGGGAATATTGGGGGCTCATAAACTATTTGTTCTTATTTATTCTAGAAAAGCTTAAGTGCATTTTGATATTTGGAGACAGTGATGAAAGAATATGTGTTTGAATGGCTTAACCAGGAGGCAGCAATTTTATATATATGACTTCCTCTAAACCATGCGGCAAATAAATTCAATTTATTTTAATAAATAAAGGCAACACACGACAAATGTTTGTTCACATTTAGATTTACCCTGGTTGAATCATTGATCTCCATCTGAGCTAAGAGTTTGCCATTAATGCTGAAATTGCTGAACCGTCCTCGTTCATAGTAGATGATGCAGTGACCTTCACTAGATACTGAAATTAAGCGAGGGTACAGGCAGTTTTCTGTTCCTTCCAGGGCTCTCAGCAAGTCTCCAGTAATTGTGTGTACTAGGCAAGGACCTTCTGTATATGAAAACATAATATATCATACATTTGCTGTTTATACAAACGATATAATCTGTGCACAAAAATGATGCAAAATGCACTTTTATATCACACTAGTGCTGCATAGATATAAGAAGCTGCAATGTTTACTTAAAGAATTTAAAATGCACAACAGAAAAGGAAATGCAAGAGCTAGCATGTTCAGAAAATAAATGCAATATGCCCAGAAGTGTATTATTTACTTAGACTGGTAGGAGTTTTCCTTGATCTGTCTTCTAAAACACTTTTTCCTCTTCCCAAGCATTCAGAGGCTTCACTCTTAGTGATTTTCTCCAACAACATGAACTCTCTTTAGCCTGCCCATTCACATTAAACAGATGTGGCCCTATCAGTGACTAGTAGGAGCAACTCCCATAGGGCATGTAATCATATTACTGCATATTTCTCCTATAGAAAATGGCAGTTCCTGTAGATCCTTTCCCCCAATAAACATTTGTTATGCATAGATTTCAGCAATGGGAGTCATGTGAAAGCCAACAGAGTCAAAATGATGCTTGGACTATAAGAAATTTTAGGAGATCACACTGTAACTCCATTTGCTCAAGAGAGATTTTAATATGAGATTTTAATGTCTTCTTATTACACTCATAAAAGAAACAAACAGCTATGAAATCTACAATGTACATTTTAAGATGCAAAACTAAGCTTATTTACATTTCAAGAACAATGAGAAAAATTTTTTTAAAAGTGAGATCTATATTCCTACTAAGAAAAAGGGCCTCTTCTTTGATAAATGTCACAGGAAATTCTAAATGTTTTCTTTTATGAATCACAGGATAATCCTGGACAGCACAGTAATCTCTTCCTTATACAACTGGTTCATGACCCTGAAAGTAAATTCATATTGGCAGACTCAGCCACCTCCTGTTAAGTCCTTCTAACTTTGAAATTCACACAGCAGCTGGGTTTGCCCAGGTAGAATGAATCGGCATCAGCACATTTATCTGTGAACCCTCTGATACAGGCTTTTATCTTTGTTTGTATAAAGCCTTATGCAGAGGGACCCCAAGTTTGGCTGCATCCATGGGATACCACTGCATGGAAATAATTTTTTTTTTTTCAAATAGTTTCAGCTTTGGAAATACTAAAGTGCCAGGATATTAGAAAAAGTGATGCCTTCAACCTTAGAATAATTACCTTGTTAGATTTTTCAAAAGAAAATACCTTCATAGCTGAATGGTCATGAGCACAAAATGGCACATCTGATTTAGGATGCCCCTGTAAGGACATACAGACTGACCATTGTTTTTTGGGTTTGTTGGGTAAGAACGTGGAATCTTCAGCCTGATTCACAAGATTTTCCACAGAGGAGTCCTAAATGTGCTGTTTTCCTGCTTCAGTAGGTTCTCAAGTGCTCCATGTGTCATCCAGTTCCAGAGGAGCAGCTGCCCACCAGGAAGCACAGGCTGAGCTCAGACTGGATGGCAGGCAAATGCAACACTGCCTTGAGATACAATCTAAGAAGCTGGAAAGGGACTGAAACTAACAGATCTGAAGAAAAAGCTTTTAAAAAGGCGTATCTTGGAAAACAGCAATTAAAAAAATGTATTTTATCTCTGCACTTTTATATGGTCTAAAGTTTCAAAAGGAAGAACATGGGAAGTCTACTTCAAGAGACAGACTGGGCCTCCATTTCTCTTTATCAATTATAAACATATTCTGAATTTGATTTAAAAATCTTTAGTTCTCCATCAGCTTTTACCTCTAAAAATGTGAAAGTTACCAAAGCAGCAAATAGTTAATGAATCAGTAGATAACTGAGTACAGATTCAATCTATATTAAGAAGAGGCAATTTGCAAAAAGATAGTTGGAAATCGTGGACTATTATGGCAGCCAGAGTGTATGAAACTGCCTTAAAGGGTAAGAAATAGCAGTTCATCAAGAAAAAAGATTTAGCTCCAGCATCACTGTACATTCTTTGCACAAATGTCTTGACTTTGCCTATGACTGTTATGTAGTATGTCATTGCAAGTTAATGACCCATTAGGGTTTCCTGTTAAAAATGGCTTTACTCAAAAGTTTCCCACTCAGCTTTAAAAATAAATGTTGAGCTCCAAGACAGTATAAAAAGCAATAACCCAGGAGCTCAGCTGTGAGCAAAACCTGGCAGAGCAAGCATCACATCCTTCTTACCCTCAGAAGCAGCAAACTCAAAAATGAGTACAAAGATATCCATGGGGATGACTAAAACAGGCATCACTGTAGATAGAGATAGCAAGTCACTGCATGTGGATGTAGGAGTAGAGTGGAAATAGGGTAGGAAGACATATAAGGAAAAAGGAAAAACAAGGGTAATGCAAAGAAAGAAAATAAGAAAGGAAAAGAGATTATGAAGAACAGAAGAAACTAAGAGAAAAGGGGAAGAGGGAGAGCCAAATAAGAAAGGAAGAGAGAAAAAGACATGCAGTTTGACAAGTTAAGAAGCTGAATGAGAGAGGTCAGTGGCGGAAAAAAAGTGGACATGGAATTAAGGAGAAGTAGGAGAAGATGGGCAGAAGCAGTGAAATGGAATAAATTGAGGAGAAACAGAGTAAGAAAGGATGAAGCAAATATTCATTGAGGCTGGCGCTTTATTTTCATTGATTACCAGTCATACAGGATATTGCTGCAGGCTTGGAAAAGTATTTTGAACACTTGTGTTAGCAATTGTTGGGTACTCTGGATTCCACAGACAAATAACAGGGAGAACCTGCAACTGCTCATTATTTAGAAAACATCACCTACTGGACAGAATGCTGCACACAGTTCCAAAGCAAACTGATCCTTCTTCCCTGGAGAGTAAGGTCAGTCCTACAGACTACCTCTCAGTTAAGATCAAGGTGGAGAATTTTGAGCTAGCCCTCCCTGAAATACATGTCTCTAACACCAGGTTTCTTCAAAATCACTAGATGCCATTAGAATTATTGTATACATTTTTGTAAAATACACTTCCAGATCTGGGCAGAATAGCTGCATAAACTGATGGTTGGAAGGAATGATCAACTTAATTTGTGTCTAAACTTGTAAGAGCAGATAGTAAATAACAATTTTCAGAGAAAAGTGCTTCAGATTCTCCTACAATTACAACACATCTTAGGAATAATTAAAGCATATATGTCTTGAGAGAAGTCTGAGAAATACCACTAAAAAAGAGTCTAAAAATGTTAAGACTTAAATCATAAAAACGTTTCTGACCTTTAGCACCACTGATAACAAGTCCCAGCTCTGCACAGACCGACACGCAGACAACTTCATGGTCATGACCAGTTAGAACGGCGCGAGGAGCTGGATAATCACCTGTTAAAAAACAATTTAAAAAGTGAGAAAAAAAAGAAAACAAGGAAATGCCAAATCAGATATGGTTTATCAACAAAAGAACTTTGCTGTAATTTGCTTGAAATGATTAAGCATGAGAGAGGTGTAATGTGATTAAATATCTCGAGAGAGGTGTAATGTGATTAAATATCTCAGGATATCGAGCAAAATATATCCAGATATCATAAAACTTCAAAACCACAACTTCCCAATGCATTAATAAGTTAATTAAAAGAACACAAACTGTGGTGCTATTGAAAGCAGCTGTAATGTAAAGGTCTGCTATTGAACATATATGTCTCCAGACTTACTCTATGAACTTAAAAAAATTACGATGTTGCTTTAATAATGATCCTAATTTGTTTCATGAAATGGGGTAGGAAAAGAAGAACAACACTGTGCCAGAAACATACTACTGCTGCATAGGTAATATTGATTCAGGGACACATGGGATGGTCACAAATTAAAATATGCCTAAAAATGGTTACTAGTATGCATAATTATATATTTATCTATTTATGGATATGATATATATATATATATGTATGTATATACATATATATTCAGGACTGACATATATTTTATTTTCGTTTCAAATAAGTGGGCATTTATAGAGTATTTACACGACAAACAGCAACATTTCTATTGTTTCTAATAATAACAGATGCTGACCACCTAATTGGTTAATATTTGATATTGCTCTGCCAGGCTAAGAAAGTCAATTGGCAACAAAAAATTATCAACTTGCTACATAACACAGAGTTCACATCATTATATTTTCATTGTACAAATGAAATACAGAAAATTAGGATATGATTCAAAAGGACTGGAGCTCTGCAAGTGTAGTTCACATACTAAAAGAAATTACCTAGGGAAGTACAGATAAATTACTGTAACATTAATTCTGTATAAAATAACAAAATGGTTAATTCACACTTTTCTCAACAAGAATTGGAAGCAAAAATCTTATTAATACCAGTCACCATTAATACCAGTGTTGGACTGGAAGTTTTATCTGGTTTTGCTGGGATGAGGGGTACAGTTGGTAAAGATAGCTGTATTAAATCAGGCTCCATTTACTTTTTTCAACATATTTGTCATAGTAGTACAATGTTTTGATTTAAACCAGTCTTATACGCAACTGACTGTGGACAGCATGGATGGCACAGAAGCTGGGTCAATGACAAATCTTTTTTTTTTTTCCATAGAGAGGTATGTAATATGAGCTATATAAAAGGATTTCGGAAATCAAGGTTTGGAAATCAGCTTTCAGTTAGGAGCTGGAAATTGATTCTTAAATCAAATACTAACCAATAATATTATCTATTGGATAATATAAGTCTTGGCTTGTAATAAAATAATTGATGCAAAGCTTCATGGGCAACTGTACAATGACAAGAGAAAGACATTATTATGTCATTATTATATCATTGCTTAGTTAAATAAAAAAGTAGCAAAATGTGTTTTTATTTATTTTCAATGCAGCCAGGTGGAAGTTGATGTTCCTGGACAGGCACAAGCTCTGTTCACTGGAGAGAAGATTCTGTTCCAGGAAAAAAGTGATATAGAGTAGGATTTATGGAAAACTCCCTCAGTGTGAACTTTCAGTGCAATAGCTTAGATCAGCAAATAAGAGGCAAGAACTACTTTGCCACTGAAGACAGAAAGATGAAAGTCTTGTTGCCACATTTACAGAAATGAGCTAAAAGGAGGGTCACACAAGTGACACAGGAGAGTAAGAGAGGAAGCTGCACAGTGTTTAAAGTGTTTTTTCTCTCTTCACTGCCTAAGCAGCAAAGTAGTGACTTGAAGTATTGACTCTCTACTAACTGCGAGTCACAGGCACAAAAGATGTCCAATAACCCAGAAACTTATCTTGCAGCTAATGGCACAGAGAGGTCCAGTGGGTGAATGGCTGCACACATTTCAACTCTGGAATAAAATGCAGTTTCCTAAGTGGAAATGCAGTTAAACACTAAACCAAAAGGGAACTATATGAGTAGCTAAAAAGTATTGCATGGGTTTTTGAAAGATATGCATCAGGAATGAAGGCTTGGATAGACTTTTGTGGGTCAATGAATTTAGTCTTCTTTTACTGCAGACACTCACATGATATAAACAGTTAATGAAGTGGCTACCTTGGGATGTGATGTGGAAGGATGTTCCAGACTGCTGCTACTCCAAAGGAGAGAAATAGTCTGAATTCCAGTTTGAATTTGTTCTTGTCTACCTAGCACCTCTTTGTTCTTGTGTTAGCATTGTCCTTTAGCTTCAGGTCTTCTCCTCTAGCATTTTTTCCTCTTATGTATTTAAAGAATAAATCACCCTTTTCGGTCTTTCCTTTTGAGTCTGTTAACAAAACCAAACCCTAATAAATTCCTTTGAAAGGATGGGCTTGTCATTTTCTAGCCATTGTAGAAATGCATTTCTTTGCCTGTCTGTCTTTAAGCTCATTCTTAAAATTTGGGTATCCAGAAATGTATAGAATGATAGTACTCAAAAATTTAGTATGAATCTACAGCTTTTCTTGTCAAACCCTAACATCTCTTGTCATCGAAATTTAATAACAATTCCATGAATTTTAATATCTTTCTGAACAAGATGAGAACTACCAACCATGGATTTATAGACTTCAGGTTTGGACACAATAGTACAGACTGTGTCAATCTAACTGGTCTTGTTATTCCAATATACAGACACATTAAAAATTTCTTACCTCTACTGCTAACAACTATCTCAATAAATCCTAGTTTCCCAAACTTTAATCTATACTGCAAGAAACTGAAGATGTGAACTGAAAACTGAGATTTACTGCTAGGGAAGGATGGATGTCAGAAGAAACAGAAAGATTCTTTGTGTAGCCCATCAAAGATATTTTGATTTTTATAATTTCCCCATCAACATTGCTTTGAGAACCCCATCTCCTCTCAAAGTTTTCTTTTCTCCAAGTGCATAACATAAAAACAAACAAATAAAAAAGAGCAATGAATTAAGTTCAAAATTCTGCACTTTTTTTTCTTTTTCTTCTGTATGTCCTCCTGGAAGAAAGAGGATTATGCTCAATGGCCATCTTGGCTCAAGCTATGATTACAGATGTGTCATAAGACTGCATCAAACTGGATGACTGAAATTATTAAATGGCTAAAATTTTTGAAGGAGAAGAAATAATGGAATTTTCAAAAGGACATTTTCCTCAGCGTTTCCTAGGAAAGTTCCATAATATCAAGGAACTGTAAAATTCCAGAATATACCAAATAAACATATTTTATTGAATTCTTGATTTATAAAGGAAAATGCTTATAAGAAACAACTTCCCTGAAACATAGATCTATGAGTCTTATTTTGTCCTGTTTTTCAGTAAATATACATTAATAATGGAATAACAATATTAGGAGTAACAGTCCAGCAGTAATTGAAAATGGGATTTTTTTTTCCCTTCGGGCTCAAAGAAAAAATTATTCACTGAGACTTTCTACAGAAAAAACTGTGCCATGAACCTCAGTCACATTACATTTTATTGCAAAGGAAAGAAGCTGTGAACTCCAGAAATCATTCAAAATCTAGCAAAATATTCTGTCACTGTCACATCACCACTGATAGATGCAGCCAGAGGTCAAAGTCTGCAGCTCTAAGGGAATTGCAGGTGAAAATATCCTACCTAAGAAATGAGATACCATCACTGTAAACTCCCTGTGATTTCCCCAAAGGTGCACCTTTGAACTGAATTACTAGAGGGCAGAAGGAAAAGAAAATTGTGTGGTATTTCCAAACAAGTAAGTTTTTCTAGAAATTCTAAAAAAAACCACATATTTCCTTCTTGCTGAAGAATATAATGCCTAATATTGTAAGGTTCTTTGGGAACAGATGGTGCTCCTGCATAACAAGGAAAAAAAGAAGAGGGAAAGAAAGACAAAAGACTGTTACTATTTCTCTCGTATTGTCCTTTTCCAGGAATTATGTACAGATTTCTATGGGGACACATCTAGGAATTTTCTGTATAAAGAAACTTGAGAGCACATGGTAAATTTTAGTTTCCATTTCATCTCTCACTTTGACAAAAGTATAAAGCTATACCTGAATTACTTGCTGAAAAAGAATTTACTTTGTTATTTGCTTTACTGTCAGAACTTTTCAGGGATGCTCATCAGAAAACAAAATTTTAGAAAATACAATTGCTTTCATGGAAGTAAAAATGTAAGAGACTTCTCAAATTTTTACTGTCAGAAAAAAATATCTTAGAGTTTGATTAAAAGATAACGCTACAACCAATAAATATGAATATCTCAAAACACAAAACAGTCAATAACAATGCCCACAACATGAGGGAGCAATGAGTGTAAAAGAAAGACTGTTGACAGGAAAATATTAGTAAATTCAAAATATTCCCAGCTCTGGGAAGCAGAGCTGGTCTATTTGCTGAGGAGGGCTGTACATAGCTACAAACAGTTCACCCAGGTGAGAAGACTTTCAGATACCTTGCACTAATCCAGAAGGTAAAATACAGTAGAGCACAGGAGATTATGGATTTGTAGCATCTCTTCCTCGCTCTTTCACTAAAGTGCTTTGGGATCTTGGGCAAGTTGCAGAACCACTCTGCACTGTACAATTCCCATGGAGAATGCTAGGTAGCATGGGCACAGACATCAGTTGATAAAATACTAGAGATAACTGCATTATCTCAGGTGGATTATCAGCTCTTTTACCTTTACATAGCAGCCTTGGAAGAGAGATGTCTTTGGCAACCAGAGCAGAGATGGTGCCAGTAAAAATTACAAACTAGTTTTCAAAAATCTTCTGCTCTGGCAGAGCAGTGCTAACATACTGTTATTTCAAAAATTAATACCTAAATTGTACAAACTTAGAAGTACCATAATAACTCCTTAAACAAACAAAGCAGATAGCACATGTGCCCATGTGCTAGGGCAAGCCTTCAGACAGCCACCCAGTCCTCTTGGTGCAGAGCACACTGGTGACTATTTTTAAACTCCTGTTACTTAAAGGCTAAGCTAGGGCATATTAAAATGTAGAGGGATATAAAACAACAAGTGAAAGTTCTGAGTTCAGAATAACTACTCTTTCAAGACACAAACCTGCAGAACCCTTAATGTTCACAACTTCAAATTGTTTCAAAATTATGTTATGTAAAAGGAACATATAAAGGTATACTTCATGACAGACACAAAAAAATGTATATTGACTTGACAAAGATATTTTATGGTAAAGTTTACCCTCCCTTTCAGATATGTACTGAATACACTCACTGGGACAGGATGAATTCTTAGCACCTGTGAGGATTATGTTAGAATGCTAAACAAACCCATCTTATGGCTGATAGAGCATTTTACAATGGTCAGCACAGTTGCTGTTAGAAAAAGTGGGGTTAACTCCCACACCTCTTGTGACCATCCTCTTGGAAGCTACAATAGGTAATGAGAAATGTCAAGTCCCAAAATCAATGAAATTTCAGGCTCTAGGGAAAAAACAGGAGTAGCATTGATCCTTTTAAAGAACACCAGTCAGAGGGTGAATGTAATATATTGCACGGAGAGGCTCAAGAGGATAAGCGGCCAGGTCCAACATACTTACCTGACAAAAAATTCAATCAGCCTTTAGCACAAGCTGCCTACCCTTCCTTTCTTACATGCAGGAGTCTGATTCCAATTAAAGTGTGCAAATTAATTTTTATCACTTCCAAATTACTTTCTGAATTTGTGTCTGTTTCAGATGAAAGCATCTGTCCCTCACTTTTCTGCAATTCTATCATCTGCTTTGGTATATCTGTTCAAAGACTCTGAGATAGTTCTCATTTTCAAAGTCACTTGTTTGAAAGAGACATTCAATAAAGTAATCATAAAATATAAAAATAAAACAGCTGTAATGATACATGTTGGACTCCAGGGCATATCATATACTTTCTTTGCTCCTTTTTGTGATGACTAATACAGTTGCCACGTGAGAAGAAATTTGTATACAAATTAGCACTCAGCTAAAACAAATCCCTATATATCATCAGAGAAGAATAATCAAAACACAAATTGTCAAACTCCATCACAATAATTTTTCTATTCAGTCTCTGAGAACTGCAAAGATTTACATTTCCCATAGCATTTCAAACAAATAAAATAAGCAAACAATGTCCTTTGCATGTGCCATGTCTTACTAAGAGAAAACAGATACCTTTCACTGTTCTTGCAACTGCAGCAGATTTATACAATCTGCTCATCAACTTAATAAGGTGCAGATTCAGATTAGCTATTTCAGATGGGCTATTTTGGCTTAGAAAGTAGATATCTGACCCTGGCAAGAGGACTAAACTTCGTTTGGTTCAGTGTTTTTCAATAGGTGGTACTTAAGTAAGCAAGGATAAAGAAATAAAGGGAAGTTCAAACGTACATAAACCCTGCATTCAGCTGCCCTTCAGCCTACAGGAAATCATGCCACATTTCTTACTTTCCGGAAGCATTCCCAAACACCAGCCTCTAGTCTAGTCTTAAGAGGACCTCCAACATCACCATTGTTGGAGCTTAACAATGGCATGGCCATGAGACCAATGTTGAACTAGAGAAAGTACAAACAGGGACAAGATTTGCCCTACATGCTGCTGTTGAAGGTATGCAGCATATTGCTCCTGATTTCTTGATTTATCTCTATATCCAATCATCATGATATGTAATATGCATAAACATGAGCATAGAAAATAATTTTGCTTTCTACCAAATCTAGAGGTTCTCAGGGGCCCATCCTATGATAACTTATAGCTGATAGTCAGCACATGCTTGTGAACATGGGAATAAGGCCTTCAATTTCCCCAGTCTATAGAGGTCAAGAACGTAGTCTCCTACTTCCTAGACAAGCACGCTAGCCTGAAGATTTCCTTCAAGCTTTTTCAGAAAGCTACTGCATGGAAAACATTGCATTTAAAACTTGGTAAAACTTCTCTCTTCTCACAGTGATTGTGAGATGTGTCAAGAAATTGTGCCAAGTGCAAACCAAACTAGAAACTAATTTTTGACACTTACTGTAGAAAAATAATGATAACTTGATAAATGTAAGATTAGAAAAATTATTTTAAAATTATAAAATGAAGTTTACCATGCTCTCATAGGCAAGCTTTCAACTACTGAGCTAAATCAATCACTTGCATCTTTTCTCAATTCTTCTCTTTAAACAAGAGCTGGTTCTGTATTTCCCACAGACTCAGTTGAGGTGACCCACTGAGCATATGCCTGTACAGGTATTGCAGCAGAAGGTTCTACAGAAGTCCGACAGGTTAGGTTGTTGACATACTTGCTGTTTAGTAAAGGTTGCATCTACCTCATAGATTCTGCAATATGAATTTTAGCAGAATCTGTAAGAAATTTGATCTGATAATCTTTTGCCTGAGAGTATTTCTATGTTTTTATTTTGCCTGAGAGTATTTCTATTTGATTTCTATGTTTTTAAATGAAATGGTATCTACATTTTTCAATACAAATGTCAAACCACATGAACTGTTTAGGACTGGAGGTCTGCTTTTTTTCCCCTTTAAGACTTTCTGAAACAACTGAAGTTCCTTTTGGTAACTGGATGTATTGAAGCTAAAATTGATAATTAACTGTCTTTCAGCTTAAAAGATAATTATAAAGTCAAACATCTAACCCAGGTAATTACTATACCTGACATTTTTCTTTGAGTTCTTCACCTTCTTATATCCTCTGGTATAAAACACCTTATCTGTATCTCCAGATGACAGCTTTTAAAAAAACCAAAACCCCTTTTTTTTCCTCTGAAAATATCATCTACATCTTTCTGGAAATTAATTCTAAAGATGTTAAATAATTGGATTTGATCTACATTGATCATATCACTTTCATTTTTCCTACAAGGGAACCTTCTAACAGCAACTAAGATTAGAGTAGATTAGGAAATATTTCTTTATTACTTCGGTGGCTTTAACTGTGTAAAACTTCAAAACTTCCTTATTTTCATAAGGATTGTTGAGAATACTTCACTCTTGGAAATTAGTTTAAAGGGAATCAGTATCATGGCAGTTATCATGTCTGCTCATGGTAGCAAGCAGAAACTACTAGTCATTACTTCAGCAGAAACACTTAGTAATTGTAGAAGTTTTTAAAGATCCTTTTTAAAAGGCCCTTTGTTTTTGTGATCTATCCCCATTAATATATGTTCATGAAAAGTCAAAGTAGCTGTTAATAATGATATGTTTCCAGCACATGTAGTTCTGGTTATAGTACAGTACTAGCATATAATTAGCATATCCATGGTAGCTTCAATCCAATGAATAGAGATAGAAATAATAGAAATGCCATCACTCTTCCTCAGCACGACTCTTCAACATGTCTTCAACATGAATATTAAAATCTTATCAATATATTTCAAAGCTACCACAGTGGGTATTTAGTCTTCCTGACTTCTGTTACCTGTGCCTGTAAGATTTCATTTGACTGGACATGACTATCTGCAGCACAGTCTCCTATTAATCTGACCATAAGGCCATTTCTTCAGCAAAACAGTGCCTTATCCATATAGAGGCAGAGACAGAGAGCAAGTCATACAAGTAATTCTTGTTTTCATTTATTAGTGTCATCCAGGTCATATCCTTCCTTTCATAAAATTAAAGACCTCCAAGACAGACAATTCCAAAGTTATACAGCTAAAATACTAAATCTGAGATACCAAAAAGTACCACTTTTATGCATTCAGATATGTAAGTGATGACAGAATAATACCAGAACTAAAATAATTCTATCTGGAAAAGAGTCGAAGCAGTTTGTATCAGCCAGAAAGGAGATGCTAATTGCAAGGCTGTCCAAGCCCTTTACAATCAAAGGAGGTAAGGGGAAAGTCTTACATTTTTTTCTTTAATGAGAGTAGAAAGGTCTTTTAATTTTTCTCTTAACATAGAAATGGCTAATACTTTATATGAATTACATAGGCACTCAAAAAAGAAAAATGGCATCAACCTAAACAGACTGCTAAGACATGAAAATCCTTCTCAGACTGAATTTATCCATATTGGAGAATTGCATACTAAAAAAGTCATGGAATATAGGCAAAAACTAGAGAAATTTTTTATTGGAACACAATTTTCTTCTTTCCCCTCTATTTCTTCTGTTATAAAGCCAATAAAATCTGGTGAGAAAGCGAGGCTTTTATCTCTCTCCCTTTTACTCTGCTTACAGACAAATAGAAAAAAAATCAAAATTCAATAAAAAGTTTCTTGCTGCAAAATTAAAAAAATATTTACTTTTAAATACATAAAACACTTTTCTACCAGCCATTCAGTTGAATACTCTCACTTAGATGTCTGTAACTGACAGTACTGCCTCCAGTCAGTATTTGAATCAGAGATCAAAACTGATAGTGACAGATTCTTCCATTTTTATCCAAAGACAAAACCCTTCTGTTGAAAATTATCATTAGAAATCAGAAGCTTCTTTAAGTGAAATGGATTTAGTGTTGTATAAAACAGTTCTAGTATATGGATAAAAGCTGCTCTTTAGCTGCAGCTGTGTCTCTGGCTTGGGTGACGGGATCTTTAAATTAGTGGTGCACTTTAAGTGCTCTTTTGCATATATTAATATTATTATTGTGTCCCCCTCACTCTGCAAAGCACTGATAGTTAGTCCCATGCAAATGAAATGTAAACTTTTCCTGACATTTTATCTTTTTCTATTTTTATTCAGTCAGATTGCTTCACCAAAATATAGAAAGACCTTTCTCAAGAGAGTCTCATTTAATTCCATGGCATGTGAGACATTCCTTTTTTGAAAAGGCAAGCAGCTGATATAGCATGCTGTAGCACAAAAGGAGTAAGTTAAAATGCCAAAAAATATTTCCAGGGAAAGAGAAGTCAAAATATAGTGATATATGTCCTGTCACTTAAAGGCCACAACCATCTTGTTCTAGTTTATGATGACATGATGCTATAAGTGATAAAGGCAATTACAAACTTAGGAACTATACTCCCATTCTATTATCTCTTAACATGTAGAGAGTGTTTAAACCTTTTTTTGGCTAGCAATCAATGCATTGCTTAGCATGTGGTGCTCTTCTTATACCAACATTCAACCTGTAAGCAAAGTTACTGATATATTTGGTAATAACTTCTGAAGCTGAAAGAAGGAATGCTAAAACAAGTAGGTGTTTGACAGAACAAGACAGAAGACCTCTGGGAGAGGTGTTATTGAAGGATACTTACTGCTGTTTGGATTGTCACCTATGATATGATGCCGGCCACTCCAGTACCAAAGCAGCAACGTAGCGTCGCGAGACCCAGACACGATGTAGCAATCACCCCCGATGTAGGACTCCGACCTGGCGAGGCAAGTCACGACATCCCAGTGGCCAAACACAATCTGAGTTAATTTTCCTGGTGGGAATGCAAAGTCATAAAAATTCAGTTTTCTAAGGTACTAGCAGCATTTAGAAATCATTAACTATATAATTAATATTCAGTACAAATGTAACTTTTGTTTCATGTCCCATAATTAAAGTTCACTAAATGCTACAAGAAGATTAAAAAATCACAAAGATTAAACTTTTTTTTTTCCACCTTTTTTTTCATTCCTGTTGAAGGCTGTGCTCTGTGGCAATCCAGAGTCTAACCCTTATCTCTGAAAATCAAGGCAGTGCTGCAGTCACTGAATATTAAGTGGAGTTACGGCTCCATCAGTATTTAAGCAATAGCATTAGAACAGTATTTATGAATTTCATGAGTGATATGCATAAGACTGCACATGAACTTTTCCATAATTGTGCTACATTATTATGTTAAAAATGTGTGTTTGTTCTATGCTAATGTCAAACTAAAGTTTACTATGATTATCACCTCCTCCTTTCTATTATTACAATTAGTTTTTAGCAATATATTGAGTGATATTAGGCTAATTAATCACACAAAGAAAGAAAATATTGGTTCCTGTAGCAGGACATTCAACCTAATTCCTTATTACATTAAATAAATAGAGCTAGAAATAACAGATCCATAAAAATATTGCAACAAAAATTTGGTTGATTCTTTTGACATGATAAATTTCCTAAAGATAACTACGGTTTTCAGAAGTTACTATTAATTAAACTGTATTCCATTTCCTTTTACATCCTCTATCTTCCATTTAAAAAAAATCTTAAAGTTATCATGCTGAAACAATAATGAAGGATTTTATAAACTGCCTTTTACCACTTACTGACGTGTAAGCACAAGTATTAGATATGGTACTATTAAGACAATAGTCTTTGTCTGTTTTGTGACCCAGGAAGAACCAGAGAGCTGTATTTGAGGTCACCTGTTTCTGTGGAGTAAACTCGAAAGCTCTTGTCCCAGAAACCACAGATAAGAATGTAGCGATTATCTGCCGTGACCACGAAGCAATGTGCGTTGATCTGGATGCTCTGATCCACAAGGTCTGTGATCTGACGTTTGTTCACACCAGAGTTATTGGCTGTAACGAAATGCAAAACACATTTTACATGTAAGCCATTCCAACACCTTCCTGTCATCCATTTACAGGAGAAAATGAATACATTTAACTTTCAATGAACTGTGAATTTGTTGTTGAGTAAGCATTTTGAATATGAACATTTAGAGCTGTCTATATGGGTGTCAGAAATACAAAATTATTGTGAAATTTCTAGTTCCCCTTTGAATAAGAGATAAGATTTTACAAGAGATGACAATTTCTTCTAAGCTGCCTATGCACTGCATAATACGTGGTAATAATTTTAGTGCTCTGCAGAAGTAGTCCCTCAAAACAATCTGAACCAGGGGAAAGTAGCGGAAGTCCATATAAAATATGAAATCAATATTAAAAATGCTGCAGAGAGCCAGTTCTTGCTGGTTGGTATCTCTTCCACAGAAAACAGCTTTTATTGTGTGGCCTTGACAACCCTACACCTCCAGATGCTTAACCAGATTAAAAGCATAAGGATTCAACCAATGAATGAGGGGAGATCTCATTGTGGTCTTCAGCATCCTCACGAGAGGAAGCAGAGGAGTAGGTACTGATAGGTACTGATCTCTTTACTCTTGTGACCAGGGACAGGACTCAAGGAAAAGCTGTGAAGCTGAGTTAGGGGATATTTGGATTGGACATCAGGAAAATGTTTTTTATCCAGAGGGTGGTCGAGCACTGCAACTGGCTCCTCAGGGAAGTGGTCACAGAACCAGCCTGAGAGAGATCAAGAAGAGTTTGTACAATCCTCTCAGGCACATGATGTGACTCTTGGGGAAGGTCCCGCACAGAAACGAGTTGGACTTGATGGTCCTGATGGGTCCCTTCGAACTCAGCATATTTTATGATTCCATTAATCTATTCAAACCTAATGTGGTTTTCCAGTACAGGAAAAGTAAATGTTATCATCTGCTCCTCTAGCAGGGACCCAGGCCACAGACAGTACTTTTAAAAGAGGCAATGACACCTAAAAACTCCCCCAAATCAAGGGAAAAGGAATGGTTCATGCAGAATCCCACCAACCCAACTGCCAAATGGAATTGTTTAGAAGGATACTAATGACTGGGAGCCCACAGCTAATGCGCTCTGTCCTCCCTGTGACACAACAGACAAGATACAGCAACACCATAAAAGTGTTCCATCTCAGTATTAACTTTCTGAAAGTTGAGTATATAATCTAAGTTAATTTTATCCACTCCATCCAGTCTCACTGGAGAAGACATTTTTTCACATGACAAGTCATCTCACACTGTTATAGCTGTCTAAGTGCTAGACAGCTCCAGAGGAGAGTTTGTCTTTCTACAGTAGTTATGGAGGGAATCTTGACAACCAACTTCAGTTACCCAAAGTTAGAGAGGTAAAAATCACTCTGAGAAATATGTTTCTCCTAACATAAAAACACAACCTAATACAGATAATAATCTGATTTTCCCCTGTTTTTTGCTATTCTACTTAAACTGCTCACAACTGCATGAAATAAGAGATTCAGCCAAAAAAACCCCACTCCATTCTATTTTAAAATTGCTCGTGGAAGTTAATATCATGTTTGCATACATTCTAAGAACACATATTTAAACTACCAGACCCTGTATGTCCATCAGCTGAAAGATAATGAATAGCAAATTACTCAAATTTCCAGAACAGATGGGCACAATAGTTGTGCCTTAGCTTGTGAGAGAAAAAACTAAAGAGAAAACCACTGTCATTATATGAGATCAAATGAAGCACGCAGAATGAGGAAGCTAACTCTCCTGAGGTACTTCTATGTAAATCTTTTGAACATGAATATTGACACAGGAAAAAATGGAACTTTATATCTGGCTATGTTTAAAAATATATTTTGTTCTCAACAATGTTACAAACTTGTCCCTAAGAGCTTTCCCTATCCCAAATTTCTGTTTCAAATTACTGAACTCCCTCCCCCCTACAAATCAAATAAGTGAAATTAATGAAAATTTATGATCATTAGGAAGTCCTGCAATCTAACAATTTTAGCAGATGCTATTTCTCAAATAATTCACTTTCTCAAAAAATTCTAGATTTTAAAAAATACTATCAATTTAAAAGCCAGTCTTTTCGTTATTAAATTAGTATTGTCAACTAAATCCAAATCATAAAGTGAATGAATATAAATGGATCTGCATCTCTACTGAGAAACATAGTGCTGGCTGTAAAAAAAATATATGCTATCTCCACAGGACCCTCATGTTTTATTTTACTAATGTGACCTGATAAGAGAACAGAATTATAGATATGGGCTGACAATTAACTGACTTAATTAGTTGTTTCTTAAATACCAGTTGCTGGTGATGTTAATAACAAATAGCATTCATGTAATTCATTCAGCATCGATAGCTAATGCTTTTTAGTTCTCCAGGACTGACAAGAATAAATATTTTCCTATTTTCTGTGTTAAATGAAGCATAATATACAAATATAGCTTAATCAATAATTCCTGAAAAATGCCAATTTCAAATATATTGCTACATTTTCATCTTGACATACCAATCAATGGATCCATTTCAATTGGAAGATGATGGGCTTGATCCAAAGAATATCCTGGGGCTCCCCGAAGGCCTACACATGAAAGGAAGAACAAAGCATACAGAAACTTTTTGACATGACTTTTCTAGGTTTAAAAGTTCATCACTGAATTATTATATGTTTTTAGAAAGTAGATTTTTACTATTTGCTTTATTAATGTTTTAAGATTTCTTTCTCTGTGCTTCACAAATATGCATTTGTTAATTCTTCGTTTATGTAAAAATAACTATAAATGTAGAAGCATCAACTTCATCATGACTTTTGCAGCCACACACATTCATTAAATAACTCATTTAAAATAGTATAAGAGGTTTTTTTATACTTTTGAGCAGAGACCTTAGCACAGAAAATAAAGTTAATGTGATTGAACATTTTTATGAGTTTCTTACGTATGGAAACCTGTATGTGACAGAAACTTGGACCTTTTCATGGATTTATCTAAAATTTTTAGATGTAGGGTACAATAAATGTGCCACAATTATTCCTGTTCATTCTATTCTAAGCAGTCTTTAGGGTGTTTAAATGTGCATCAGGGGCTGTAAATTTAGTGTTATCTTCTCTCATGCACAAATAGCATTGCTTTGGCTCTTCTGAGCACCTTCCCTGGTACATAAGTCAAATAGTCTGAATAGTCTATAGTCTTTCCACAGGCTACTGAAAACACAATTTTTGTCATGAATTGCCACATTGCACAAGAATACCCTCTATAATAGGACATACAAATTTCTGAAGAATAAAGTCCATTTTCTACTACTGCAATAGACAACTGGAAGAGGTAAAAGAAAAGCTAGCTCTACTATTTTCAGAAAGACACAGCTCTGAGAACTTCTTCCCTTCTTTCTGTCTCTTCTTTCAAAACCCAAGCAGTTTGGGACAGATCTTTACTGGTATTAACTTAGATTCATCCACTTCTATTATGAGATGTCTCTGTAAATGCCTCCTGTTGTTTATTAATTCCAAAGCTCTACATACATTCTACAACAAGTGGTCTATGCATACATATCTGTAGACAAACCTATGCTTTATACTAGAGTTATGCTTTATTAAAATAATATTATGGCAATAGTAGGAAATTGATACCCTGTCCTGGATTAGCCTCCTGCAAAATAAACAACATTGCCAAGCAGGATGCAAAAGGATGCAAAAGGATGCAAAAGGATACAAAAAAAAAAAATCATTACAATGAGGTTTGATTCTCTAAAGTTTCATTTTCCTCTCTTTCTATTATAATATATTTAGAAAGTATTCCTTTTTTTTTTTTTGAATTTAGACCAGTGGTTTACACATTGTGTGAAATTTAATTTATGGTTGGTTTATGCCTTGAATTCTGAATGTTTGCATTCAGACTTATGTTTTACAAGAGTATAGAGGAAAACTTAAAACCTTACTGTCATATGCATCATGAAGACCAACAAAGCTTCAGCTAAACTAAAGGATTTCAAATGACAGTTTTTAAGGGAACCCTTGAACTCCAGCATACTGCAGTATTAATGAGATTAATTCCTTCACAATAAAGTACGGGTAGGAATTTTGGGTTCTCTTGACTCAAAAATCTGGATGAGAAAGGGCTACTCCAGAACCAAATAAACTTCCTCAAATAGAGGAGACATGAATAATGATGGGTATAGTGTATTTGGACAGAATCCCTG
Source organism: Ploceus nigricollis (assembly GCA_013399945.1). NCBI lineage: Eukaryota > Metazoa > Chordata > Aves > Passeriformes > Ploceidae > Ploceus > Ploceus nigricollis. The sequence continues at coordinate 796,802 of VXBC01009160.1, read as the reverse complement.
AAAAATCAAAGGAAAATAATTAGGAATTACCCAATCCATGTTAGCCAAAGTTGTATTAAAACAACATAGGACAGTTTCTAGACCTCTGAATCATTCCTGACACTGGAATCTTCCATTGAGGACATTGTCACTAAATACTTTAAAAAAATGCTGGGTTTTTTTTTCCCCTCTATATTTTTAATTTTTGTTTTAAATAAATGAAAAAAACCATTTTTTACACGTAATGTAGTTGCACCTGATGGAGTATTATAAATGTTTCCAGATATTGCAGCATAAGGGCTATCGCTGCAGGAAACTACCTGAGAAAATTAAACCTGTTTGTTCCCTCATGTACCTCATGGCCCCACCACCTATTTAGCAATGTCTGGAACGGCCTTAGCGCCTCCACATCCAGGTGGCATGGACACATCCTAATGGCAATATGGAGAGGTGAGCAGAGGGGCTGGAAGGGAATTTTGGGATGGCCCTGCTGGATGGGTTTTTGTGAGGGAATGAGGAAACTTGTCCTCAGAATAGTTCAGTGACTGGTTGCTTAGGCTTGCTTAGGGTCCCAGATAATCCAACAGTGACCCACGTGATGGTTTATGACAAGATTCTGAAATCTCTCTCAAGCAGCAGATAGGGATATACACTCTCTAGCATGTCAGTATGTATTCCTGAAACCTGGGACATATTAATATTTGCTGTGTTGAGAGCAACAACAGTCTCCTGAAAAGCATTGTATCAACGACTGATCCTGAAGTAACCATGAATCGATTGGCTGCCACGGTGATGGGCTGCTGTTAAGGAGAGTGTTTCTAGGAATGACACCAGAGAAAACAGAAGCTGTGATTATTTGACACAAACCAGAAGAAACAGTAAATTTTGGTGCACAGGCAGGTGAGTGAGCAAAATTGCGCCCAAAATTAAAGCTGCATTGTTAAGGTCTTCAAATTTGAATGAGGCGTGCCTGCGAGGACCTACCTACTGTGTTGTGCCACCGATTGACTGCAAATAGCCTGCTGCAAGTGACCGTCACCACAGCAGGGATGGTCAGGTGGGGCAGCGTGTTGGCTGCCACGTGTGTGACAGGGGAATTTGATGGGAACTTCAGCACCATGATGACATCCTGCTGCATCTGATCTTTAAACATGAGAGGGCTCTGTGGAAGGAAACACTGTTGAGTAGAAAGGAGAAGAGAGCAGAAGAAAACAGAAGGGATAACACAATTAGTGAGGAGGTCTGAGGGAAAACGAGGTTAAAAAAGAGCAGGCAAGCATGTGCACATACAGGGAAAACAACACTACCTGTGCATCTACTCTAGTGATGGAGGAGAGCAAGATCACAAGCTATTATTGGAACATTACACGAGGATAAATAGAGAATAGGTACGGTAAGGGTTATCATTACGGGGCACAAAATGACCATTCGCATTAATTAGCACACAGTAAAATGTAAAATTATTCAGTAGTTAATATTCATAAAACAGAGATGTGTCTTAATGAGTTAATCAATTAATACATAATAAATATTAATTCTCTAAACTACAACAGCTGAAAAAAAGAAATTTTAAGAGTGACTCAAAAACCCACAGGTATTTTTCTTAATTAATTCCTCATATGAAATACAGCACTTCCAAACACAGACAATTTAATTCTAAGTAAAGCATATGCTTATTAGGGGGTCTGTAACCTAATAAGATTATAATAACCTAAGCCTGTTTCATGATTCTGCAAACGACACAATTGTTTGTACATGGACAAGGATAGTTATTGAGTACTGGTTTTAAGGGGGTTTTTTTAGCCACTGTTATAACAAAATGAACTATTTCTAAAAGTTCAAATATTCCTTTCTGCTTATCACCTAGAATTATTAAAAATATATTATCCACACTTTAAGAATGTAAAATAAATATTACCTAAGTTTGACTTGTACTACTTAAAACAATATAACAACCACTTCCAGATCAATTTCCACTTTCACAGTGTACAGCTAAATAGAGAGATTTCCTTATAGATAGATAAAATAATTGAAACTACTGCATGTATTACTGTTGATTTACAAAGCTTAAAAAAAAATCTAGCTCTAAGCATTTCATCAAAGGCACTAAGGGCACAGAAATCTGTCTTCTTCAGTCTGGCTATCTCATATGATTCTTTCCAAGAAGGATAGAGAAGAATGTGATGGAAATGAATTTTGGAGTTTGAGTTTAAACTCAAAATATACATTTCATTCTCCCGGGGGAATGGGCAGGAGGATTCCAGCAGGATTTGAACTCCAATATTTCATTTTAGTCAAGCAGATATTGTTCATAAATCAGCCCCTAACAATGCATCCTTTAAAACAAAACAATATATTCACTCTAAGGAAAGCCTGTAGTCATTCCCACCACTTGCAGAAACAAGAATGCAAATATGAATTTATCAAGTTTATATTTTTTAAGATGGAGCCTTCTTATACCATATTAGTAAGGAAAATCCAGGACTGTATGCAGCTAAAGCCCGTCACACCTCCAGCTTGCTCTGCTAGATCCCTGCAATTTGTTGCTACCCAAAGCAAGTATGGCTGCATGGGCAATGGGGGGCATCAGAAGTGTTGCTTTAATGAGTACTTTATGACCTACAAGGGACCCTAAGGTTCAAAGGGAATGCATTCCCAGCCAGCAGTCATGTCTCACCAGGTGCATGGCAGAGCTCCGAGGTGGATGGGGCTCAATGAGCAACTGCGATGGCGTCTGTCCAAAGTTCTGTATCTGCGCCTCCATGGCCTGCGGGCAGAGGAGAGGGACTGTCAGGAGCAATATGCATCAAGGAGAGAGGTCAACACACTGTGTGACAATGCAGGCATATCCCAAGTCAGCCATGAAAAAAGTCCAGAAAATTCACCCGGTGCTCTCCTCCCAGGCTGCAGACTCATCCAAGTGTTAGTATTTTGTAGACAAGCTTTGCTTCTCCTTTCAAGCATGCTTCAGTTAACCAACTAACCATTCTCATCTCCAGTAACTGGAGCTATATGTGAAAATGTTAACCTGTGAGGACATGCAGTTCAGGTCTTGAGAGAGGTTTTGGGTTTTTTGCACTAAAAAGAACATATATACCTTAATAAAGTCCTTTGTAAGGAGGAAAGTATGAGGGTCTCTAATAAAATAAGCCTCTGGAATCTTAAATGGGGGGAAAGAAAAGAAAACTGAGAAATAAAATTTATGTATTAAATACAATAATAAAAAAATAAGTACTATTTCAACAACATAAGTAGGTGAAAACAAAAAAGTGCCAGAAACAAACCTTGTCAGGCACAGTAAGACTAATGTAGGAATCTTTCCAATTTGCATACATTCACCAAATATTTATTTCATCCCTAATTTTATTGCATTTTTTCATGGGCTTTCAGGCTTCACAGGTTAGAAAAGAAAACTTTGCAATTTAAATGCATTCTTTAGGACAAGTCTAGTTTCAGAATAAATCTTGATTAATTCTATAGGTAATAGACTACAGAACATATACTGAAATTCTTCTGCTACTCAAACAGTTCATTCAAACAAAAATATTTCTAAGATATATTCTTAAAAACTTTGACAAAAGATTGTTACTTACAGAAACAATACTGTTAGAGAATGCTCCTTATTTTTCAGACAGGTATTATCTTATTTGACCTTGTAAAATTGAGAATAAAGCATTCATAGAAAACTAAACTGTCATATTTTGAAATGCACAGTGCATTATGTACCTATATATATACTGTAGCCTGAACTACTGACCCTTAATATTTTTCTTGTGAGCTTTATGAATTTTTCATTGGCTACACAGAATTAACATGAAAACCCACCAAAAACATTACTATCTTGGTAAATTTTGTTATTTCTTTCAGACATAAAACAGTGAGAAGCACCATAAATACTTCAGGATACAGAAAATCCTTTTAATGTACATATTTTGTCATTCCTACAAGCCAACCTGTGCTTTCCTCCACTTCACGCCATAAATGTAAGAACAGATGTCAGAGAGAGATTTCCTAACAGGTCACTGATGTCCACCACTCTTAATGCCCTAGACTGACAGGTATAGAATGGAATACCACAAACAAACATTTGCTGAAAAAGAAACTTAATGCAAAGTCCAGTCAAGCAGCTGAAGGACTTTGGATTGTAGCCCCAGCACATTTGATGCTGTAATTATATTGGTACAGGTGATTTCTTTGTTGACTAATTCAGAGTGAACTTCAGCCTCCAAGGCACAGACATTTTCTTGGGAACTTGTGAGCATCTCAGGTTTTATTAACATCATTTAATGGTGAATTAATTTAAAATCACAGATGACTTTTATACAAAACCAACACATTTGTATGGGCATATGTGTATATGTGTGTATATGTCTATACAGCAGCTATCTATATGTACCATACAAGCAATATCTCTTTACACAATGTGTAAATACCTTCACTCATGCAGACATTTTTTATACAGGAATACAGAATTCACTTCAAGTCACATAAAGATAGTATTTTATATTGCATTAAAAATATTTCAGAACTGATTTGCTGGAAGGGAAAGGAATCATACTTGTTTGTGAATTTCATTTTCAAAATTACAAATACTAATATTAACAATATCAGTATATATATCAGTGTAATATATCCTCCCACATATATCTGTTGATATTTTCAGAAAATTAATTTCCATTTTTTGGGCTTTTTTCCAAATAATTATCAAGGTTAATTTAATTCTAATTTTTGAAAGAATTCTGTGTTGAAATAGGAGTGTGAATTGTATTTGGCAGCAATAATGAAAAAAACCCAGATCTTCCTCTCCTACCCTTTAGAGTGATCCCTTAAATGATACTTATGTTCTCTCACAGGAGCACTGAAATGAATTATTAATTTTTTTTCAATGCAGTCCAGTTCTAATTTACACATTTACTTTCATGTTGTCCGGTCTTGGCAAATTCTGATTGCTTGTCTGTAAATTCTGCACAAATAAATATTGCTGGCTTTCCCTCTCGGTTCAAGTAGATTTATAGAAGCAATAGAGGAGGAGAAAGAGAAGCAGAATACAATAACAAACTCACATGAATTTTTCAGATTATGAGGAATGGACACTCAAAATGTAACGATCAAAAGCAGCTGTTATTTTACAGCTGAAGATGTGCTGGTAAATGCTCACATACTCTACGACCCCATAATTTTAAAACATTTAAGTTAATGTCAAGTCCTTTTGTAACCAGAACAAATGTGGAACCAAGACCTTGATATTCAGAGAATATTGAATATTTTTGCTGGCTTGCATTTACAAGACAACTGCCTGTCCCCCACCCCATGGATAGTAATGTTATCCTTTTCAGTCAAAATACCATTTGTAAAACCGACACCTCTTGGAAGCATTAAAGAAACGGAACAATGTTTATTAAAAAATACCCATAACACTCAGCTACTGCACTGCAGACTGCAGTCTGCACAGCACCACTGCTGTGCACAGCTACCGCTGGTCTTGCTCTCTGGAGCTCACAGTACTCACAAAGGACAGAAAAACCTCGTCAGAACATAACACAGAAGATAAACATAAGCACGCAGAGATAAAGTGACTGGCCCAAGGGTATTCCTAACACTGCCTCCTATCAGATAACTTGACACAAAATGAAAAGCAGGTACAAAACAGATCTGTGAATAATAATGCAATACATTGATTTGTTTAAAAGAGGACTCTGGCTGTTCCTAAACCTAATCTGAAAACTGGTAAGTGTATATCATGGTTTTTCTTGAGCTGTAAATCATCAAACTTTAGATTTATTTAATGGTCTTAAACATTTCATTCTCATCAATCTATTCCTTTTCTCCCATCAGATCTTCGAGTATTGTGTGTGCAAAGTGCAGCACCACTCCCTGAGACACACATTCTAGTCAATTTAATACAAATTTTAATAAAATCTAGTTTATTCTCATTTCACCCTCAAATGGCCTTCATGCAGAAACAATATAAGCTTGGAATTCAGTGGCTGCCAGATTTAAAGCTTTCAGAACAGCAAAATGGCAATTATATTAGTTTTCTCTTCCTCAATAAGGTGTTGCAGAAAAGCTATTTAGTGAGGTGATTTGAGATTCCCTACTGTTTTTAATACACATAAAATGAGATTTGTACTCCAGACACTTCAGGGAGTATCTGTTAGGATATGATCATGTATTCAAAAAAATAAAATGGCTCTTAGCATATTATTTGATAATAGTAGGTCAGAATGAGGAAAAAAATCTGCAAACTTGCTGGCAATTCCAAGTTTAAAATTAGTCAATCTCACACAAGCTAATTTATACACTCAAACAAAACACGACTTCATAGGACTTAATAATGGTCATTTAAAAGTAATATTATATATTTGCATACATTTTGGTAAGGTATTCAATATATCAGAAAACCAAATCTTATGAATAATACAATGATCAATATCCTCAATTTTTTTTGCTGAAAGAAAGTAATTTATTGGTTTCCAATTTTTATGCTTAAGGGTAGACTGCATATTCACAAGAACATTGGGATGCTGCCCTGCACCCTGGAGGATGAGGCCTTAGTGTCATTTTCCAGTGGAATGAAGAGTTCAATACATCTGCTTTGCACATTATTCAGTCTATTGAAGCATTGAGGTTTATTTCTTCATTCTAATTGAAATAAATACAAGTATGTTACGAAGTAATCCATGCACTTTGTTTCTTTAGGTGTAAGAATTACTTTTAGTGCTCAAAGGAAATGCCTCTACCAGGAAGAAGAGAAACAACAGAAACAGAGATGCACAGCAAAAGAATTGTGAAGAGAGAAGAGAGGAGAAGAGAAGAGAGGAGAAGAGAGGAGAAGAGAGGAGAAGAGAGGAGAAGAGAGGAGAAGAGAGGAGAAGAGAAGAGAAGAGAAGAGAAGAGAAGAGAAGAGAAGAGAAGAGAAGAGAAGAGAAGAGATTCTTTTCAGCTATAGGGGACCTACAATGATCACCCTGATCAACACCTGACTTCTGACCAAAAGCTAAAGCATGTTGTTAACGGCACTGTCCAAAAGCCTCTTAAGCACTCACAAGCTCGGGGCATCAGCCGTGTCTCTAGGAAGCCTGTTCCAGTGGCTGATCAATCTCTCAGAAAAGAAATGCTTCCTATTGTCCAGTCCATACTTTCCCACATGCAGCTTTGAACTATTCACATGTTCTATCACTGTATACCAAGGAGAAGAAGCCATGTTCCTCTTGAGGAAGCCCTGCTGAATACATGCCCACAGCAGGATCTTCCCACCAGGCTGGCTCCACCAGGGGCTGCAGATCTCGACACTGAGCTCTGCCAGCTGCACTCCTGAAACACTCAGCTTGTATGGCTTGAGAGCCAATTCACACACTCCAAAGCTGCTCTGCAGCTTGAATGAAAGCGTGGCAAATAGGGCTGGTTGGCATATTCATTTCAGAAGCACAGTCCTAATCTAAATGCAAATGCTAGAACTGACTCATGTGAAACATCATAGAAATTAAGGTTTTGTTTGCTTGCTGACACACTTTTGCAAAAAGGGTAAACCATGAAGCAGCTTATTTTTAACATACTTTTTCTCTTAAAAGGTTCTTTAGAAATGCAGTTAAAATCACCAAGGAAGATATTAGCAGTCTGTTTCTTTTGTAAAATCCCCTTTGCTGAGACAGATGCCTGGTCATTTACCTAACACAAGAAACATAAAAGCATGAACACTTTTACTATAAATCATGAAGGGAAGAAAGAAATTCCTAAAAATCAGACTGCACTGCAGATAGACAATATTTTTATTCTGATGTGAAGTACTTATGTTTTATTAATGTTCACTGATTACCACAATGATCAGTAAACTTTCCAAAATTTTTACCTTTCTCTATGTTTTTATTACTTTTTATTTTTTTAAACATGTTCAGGCTTCTTACTATTAATTCCATAATCCTGGTGTGTTTTATTCCTTGTTACCACACTGAAATTTTTCTAGAATCCATTTTCCCCTGTGCATGGGGACTGAGTCCAATGAAGAGTGAAAATCTGTAGGCATTAGAGAAATATGCACCACAGCAATAGTCATCCAACACTGCCATTCCTGAAAGTTTATTTCACTTTTGCATCCAAGTAAACATAGGAATCCTTTATGTACGCTCCCTCCTGTGCAGCCAGCACATTCAGCAGCCCCCAAGCACTGTCTTCTTCAGAGAAAATAAGACTGACAGCCCTTTGGTGGGTAACATAAACAGCTTGAAGTGTTTTTGTTTTGTACGAGTGGTGTGAAATATTGCTTTTCTCTTTTCATCTACAGATGTTAAGCAGCACCAGTATCTTCAGGATTTTTGATAAGTTGATTAAGAGTATTGAATTCCATTTTATTACTGTATGTTTGGAGGAAAGAAATGCTGTAGTTTAAACACAAGCAATGACTCAACTACTCTGGAGGCTTCAATACAGTCAGTTATTTAATCAGGATACTCAAGGGACTGTAAGATGGGCACTGAAATGGATTTTCTCCACAGGTCACTACTTTATTAATTTAACAATGGAGAAGGGGCATCCTTAAGCTCGTTCTCCTCACAGGAGGTATCTCACTGTATCCTGTGTGCAATTAAATGGCTCCCTAGCAGAACACAACAGCTCAAAGCTGACCTTCAGCTTCCCCCCAGAGCTGTCCACCCCTGAACTTCTTCCTCATTCCCCTGTGAAAGGAGAGAGTGCTATGAAAGGAATGAGAATGTGAAAGATAAGATCTCCTCTTTACAAGCATGAGTCACATCGGTGATCTTGTCTGTCTCAGGGAGTGCTGCCTACTACCTCTCACATTTACCTCATGAAGCTACTAATTGTGATACCTAGTTCTCCCCTCTTTCACCTTTATATCTCCTTCTCATCCTTGGCCCTGGTACTCCAATATGACTCTCACGACAAAAAATATTTTAAACACTGCCAGCTTAAGCAAGCATTTGGTTAATGGACTGCAAGCAGGAAATAAATTCAACACATCTCACAAACAAAAACAGAGCAGATGAAGCAAAAATACCATAAAGACGAATATCCTGCAGGCATGACAGGTTTAGCTTAAAGTGTTCCTTGCTTTTTCATGCATTCTCTCACTAGCAAAGTTCCCACTTGCCTGAGTACAAATGCTTCCATTCCCCTGAAAATTGTGGAGAACTTCCTTAGGCTGAAAAGGGCTGATATCAAGGAATTAGGTGCTTCCCTCCCTTCCTAACTATATCAGAGGAAAAGAAAAATCCGATAATTTTTCTCATTCGTGTCCCTTCCAAATGTGCCCAGAACAAAGGAATTTAGCACTGATATAACAAAATTCTCCCATTAAATTTCACTAAAATCTAAAAAAATCTGTTCTACTCTTAAGCAAAAAGATTTGACAAATTCCTCTGACAAAGTCTGCGTTGTTATTGGGGCTTCTCAGGCTACACTGCTCATTTCATCACATTCTTTTTACAACTCTGATAACTTTTTCAAGTGTGGATCTTGCTCCCAGCCCATGACAAACAATTCCACTGCCTTTTCTTCCATGCTGTTTGCCTGTATACAAAGGCAAATAGGAAGCATCCCTCTGCTCATAGAGTTCATGCTGTGCAAAATCCTAAACATATCCCGGTGCTGAAGAAAGTAATATATTTATTTATAATTTCATTTACAAATATGTTCAAGATTTTTTTTTTTTTTTTTTTTTGCATAGTCTATCCTAGACTTGAATATTTCAGCTGGAATGTACCTACAACAATCATCTTGTCCAACTGGCTGACCACTTCAGGGTTCACCAAAAGTTAAAGAACGTTGTTAAGGGTATCATACAAATGCCTCTCAAATACTGAGAGGCTTCAGGCATTGGCCACCTCTCTAGGAAGTCTGTTCTAGTGGTTGACCACACTCAGGGAAAAAAACCTTCCTAATGTTAAATATAGATTTCTCCTGGCACAGCTTTGAATGATTTTCATGTGTCCCTGAATATCAGAGGGAAGAACTCAGCATCTCCCTCTCCACTCCCCTCCTCAGGTAGCTTTAGAAAGTAATGAGGTCATCCACCACATAAAAAACATTTCATTATTGTCATTGCATGCCATTACTGTATTCAGTTGAACCACTGTATTTTTTATGTTCATGTTTGTAATTATTTCTGTCCCATATAGATTGGTAACGTGTACTGAAACTCTTGCGTTCATTGATGTCATGCCAAATGAAATCATTGCTCTGTCATCATTCTTCCAAATCTGTATTAAGTTTGTAAAACAAAATGTTGCTTTCTTTGATCATTAAATCACTGAGCACAGAGATTTAAAAATATTTTACTGCTAAATTAATTTCTAAGAGATATAATAGCATGATTCAATAATTCATCAAATATGTATCTTAATGACATATAGTTAAGATTTTGAAACCTAGGCAATCAGGATTTTTTATTTTTAGATACTGAAAATTGCCCTTAAATAATTTTTCAATAAGCACCTAATGAGCAAGTTCAGAAACAGAGAAGGATTCCTCTCAATTTGAAAAACAATTTCATCTTTTCCAAAGACATTAATTAATTTCTTTTAAAACAATTTTGTTGTTGTTGTTTTTGGATTATAAATATTTAAGGTGACTGTCTGAAATAATTTCTTATCACCTAAACTCTACCTATATAAGGAAACACTTCCATATCCTCTTCATTATTCAGACACCAACCCTGATGGTCAGATTCAAAAAGCTAAATGGCAAAAGCTCTATGTGATTTCTTGGGTGAGAGGCCAGTCTAGATCTTTCCCATCTGGTGTTTAGGTCTATGGAACAAACTTCTCTCTGACATCTTGATTCTGCAATGCAAATTAGAAAAAGGTACACCTGCAACATGGAATTTCCCTTTTGATACTACTCCTTTGTGTTACTCCTTTATAGGATATTAATCAAAGCATTACAACATACAAAGTTGCAGATGCATCCTAGTTTGTATTTGCAAACCAAACCAAATCAAACCAGATGCATTTCCTCAGTGTATAACTCCTGTTACTAAGAAAATGTTTTCACTCTTAGACCTTAGCAAGATCTGACTCTGAACATCATGTTCAGAGTGAACATGATGTTCAGTTCATCTGCCCAAACTGTTGCTTTCTTCTTGAGTTCGTAGTGCTGGTTTAAAGTTTCAGGAAATTCAAGCTCTTCTTGTTACTTATACTCCTTTAGAAGCTATTCTTGTCTGCATCTTTCTGTCTTCTTTTTTTTTAAAAAAAAATCCACTATTACAGTCTTAGCTTTTACATATTTCTTGTCATTCCTACTCAGGAGTCTTTGCTTTTAAGCCAAGTGTCTCCATTATGTCATCCTTTAACTAATTTATTTTTCTCTTTTGCATATGAAATACAAGCCAGGATGATGAAATCTTAATTCATATTTTTAGATCTTTGGGATGGTTGTCTGTTGGATTTTATTTATTTATACAGAGGAAACTCATGAAACACACATTGCTTTTTAAAAAGGCTCTTAGGATTCTAAGTGCACTACCTCCAATAATGAATAATTATTTCTAAAGCACAGATAAATTTGTTACATTTTCTTGAGTAAGAAATAAAAAAGTTTTCTGAATTTTTAAATACAGGTTCTCTTCTCATTGGAACCACTGCAGATTTTCAAAGTCTACAAAAGATAAAGTAAAAGAA
>VXBC01009160.1:622716-782617 GCA_013399945.1 Ploceus nigricollis | reverse complement strand
CCCCCAGTAACATAGAATGGAAGTTAATGTAGTCAAGGGAGGCACAGATTAATTCAGTTACTTACAAGGCAGTTGTTTTCATGTTATGCTTGAAGCTATCACCATAATGAGGCATAACAAAATAAAAGACACAGTTGAAAAAAACCACAATTTTTTCCGTCTTCCCACATTGTACATTCTTCCTAAAAATCCATTTTCATAGTGTTTGCTCATTCTAGTTTAAGGTGATCCCTTTAATGAGGCTTCTACAATATCTCTTATGAGATGTGTACAGTCAAATTATAGCCTATAGACCTCTGGAAATTTCTTCCATTATGTCTAAACTTTCATATCTGAATTTGACCCTGTAAATGCTAATTAATCTGGCACCAGACCTAACAATATCCATATATACATTGGCATGAGCACCTCTCCATATTCCTGCCTTTCAGCCACACATCTGCTTTGACTCTTATTTTCTGTCAAGCTCTTGAAATCCTGTCCCTAAGTCAGTCTTCTACTCTCATCACTAGGATGCTCTTCCCTGAACTCTCTGAGATCTTCTTGGTAAACCCACACAGAAAATTACACACCAAGAGGAAGTTCAACCAAAACTTGAAAGAAAGGGGCTCTATTAGCGACTGTTCATACCCTGCAGCAATTTTGCCAGTAGCTGACAAGAATTCAGATAATCATAAGCAAGCAGTCCTTTGAACTGCTGGGACACTGACATCTTTTATGTAGAAGTAAATAAATGAAGGTATAAGATTAAGTCTAGAGAATATAATTGCTGTGGAAAATAGATGTTATTAATACCTCAAATAATTAGTGACCTTTGCTGCCAGAAGAATGACTTACACATGTTTCAGTGTAGAACATACACAGCATATTTATTTCTACTTATTTTTACAATTAAGAACTTCCCCTTCAGGAAAACACAAAAGAAAATGAGGAAAACAGGGAAGCAAAGAGCAGAACAGGCCTTCTGAAAGCTGGGCTGTAATAAAAGAGGAAAGGGTACTTAATCATCAAAGAATGCATTTTAGCTGTGATGTTTTTTCTTCTGGGTTTATTATTGAAATAAAACATGACGACTGAAGACATTTTTAATGCTTGGAAAGCAGAACAGGCTCAGAAAACCACAGTATCTAGTATGTGTATTTTATTCTTGTTTTATAAACATAAAACTATACAAAATGAAAAATGTGACTTCATATTCTACTTCTGCTTTGACAAAAAGAAATCTCAAACCCCTTGAATAAAATCTTTTCTTGTTAATAAAATAAAACAAAGTAAAGAATGTGGCAATATAACATTAGGGATTTCATTTTTCATCTGAACAGAAAGTAAATGCAGGCTAATTTCTTTGCTCTCAGCTCTGTCTTTCTATCACAAATCATCTGTCTTGTTCCCACCTTAAGAAGGTGCACTGAGATTTTGAAAGCCCATATTCTTTACTACAAATTGCGCTTATGATGAGGCTCCAGCCATCTGCCAACCCTCAATTTATCCACTGCAGGACATAAGATCTATTTCAGAGAAGAGGCAAACCTTCAAAACTCACATCTGAAAAAGGGCTGATGGGGAAGTAGGTAAAATGTACGTACTGAAAGGTGTCATGTATAGCATTCATCAGGTTTCAGTGTATATTAGAATTTCAGTTTTGGAACAAGGTTATACTGTTACATTCAAAATAAATGTTCCCAGTTATTTGTAGGGTTTAGTTTATAAAGAAATAATTTTGTTTGGATTATTTCCCAGAACACATTCTTCAAAACTTCACTTTGTTCTTGACATAAATTGAAAACAATAATATAGATATACTGTATACAGGCTTCAAAATGGCATTAAAGAGGCACATTATCAATATGTTTAAAACATTTAGAAAGCTCAGCTTTGCATCTTTCTAAGTGAATGACTAGATACTTAGACTGAGTAATATCTGTTCCAATAAACTACTCTGTGGGAAATGTTTTGAATAATGGTTAATTTATGCTGAGGTAATGACAGCATAATACAACTGAAATCTGTGCTAATAGGAAAAAAGAAGCCCCTTCCAGCTATTTCTGTTACAATTGGCTGCAGTTATTTTCACATCTCTCTCTCCTGCATAAAATATTACTTTAAGTGTATGTGAAAATGCTTGTTGCTAATTTTAAAAATCAATAATTGGTACCTGTCATCCATATGGAGAAAAACAAAAAGAAAACCCAGACAATAAAGAAGAAATTTTCGTGCACAAGACCTATATTTTATATATTTCTGCAATAAAAGAGAGCAATTGTGGTTTATGTTCTTTTCATATAGGCAAAACATTAAACTCAGTTTGGGTAAGACTCCAGGGTTTGAAATGCACATGGAATTTCTAATGTAGATGAGAATAGGCAAAACAATTTATTCCAAATAATACTTCAGGTAGGCTGAAGTATTAGAAGGCATTTTTCTGGAATATGGGTTATTTACAAATTCACTGCAGCATAGATGAATGAATGACCTGAAATATGTAATAGATAGGCTGATTCAAGTCTCATCAGCTTAATAAGTTACCATCAGCTCTTCCGTTTGAACGCTCGGTGTAAAGCTGGTGGTGTTCTTTGAGTGGCAGTGCTTAGCTCCGCCTGGATAAAGAGCATTTTAATCATGAATACAATAAAAAAGAAACAAATCCCAAACCTTTTAATGGGCCATTTTGGACAAAAACCCCACCTGTATGCCACAAACAAATGCCATTTGTTTTACTTTAAGAGACTATGTCTTTATTGATTCTGAAAAGGTTCTGAATTCCCATAAACATGTAAAAGCATGATCCAGGAATGGTCATGAATCCAGATCATCACGGATTCTTTGAAATACTGACTATCTCTCATCTCTAATATATTCATTAACTGGAGATATCATGATCAATCATTGATCTAACCGTGGATAATTGTTTTAAGCAATGGTAGAAGGATGTTTTTAAATTGGAGTCCTATGGATCAGAATATGACTTTTGACTTGTCATAAATGGCTTGTGTTACTTAGGGTAGGTCCTCCAAAAAAGTAATTTCATAGTTAAATTGGATGCATAATTAAAATGTTTTGGTAATTCTGAAGAAAAACACCTTCTGAAAGCCCTTTCCTCTGAACAACAAACATATGGAAGTGCACACATTAATATCCAAGTAGAAGTCTATACATTGGGCAACTACGGAGTGGTAAGTGAGCTCATGCAAATTATATTAATTCCTTTTTGAATATTCTGATTTAATATGTCTTTTCCTATATTCTGTGTCTTCTGCAGGAGTTTTTACCTACAGAAATAAATATCTTACCCTCAAAAAGTCCCTGTGTTTTGCTTCTTGATCTACAGAGAGTTATAACAAAGTGATAGCAAATAAAAACTCTCCCTTTTCCATTTAGAGAATGATACAGTGCTCTGAAACTCACCAGAAAGACATACAAATTATTATATTATATCCGTACATGTTCCCAGAGTGAAACATTTAAAAAACCATTAATATTCTGTTGATAATCCCTTAAAGCAATAAAACACACAGGCCAAATATAGTACAAAACAGTGAATTTTTTTTTACTCAAACCAGTATAAATTTGGAAAAAAAAATCTTTGTTCTGTATGTCTAGGAAAAACATTATTTGGGATGAAGAAGAAGTAGATTTCTTGACAAAAATCAATAGAATGCAATACACATTTCTTAGAGAATAGAGCCCTTAGCATACCGGAAAATAATTTCTACTTTGATGACAGCTTTTACTTGAATTCCTTAACTTAACTTTGAAAAAAGCAGATATTGATACTACATGGAGCTTCCAACTAATTTCACCACTATCCATACTCACGCTTAAACAGGACTGCTCCTAGAAAGGAGGCAAAGACCATCCCCTGTATGGAGGCAATTAAATACAAGTGAATATATAAGTGGCCAGTGCTGTGGGTACAATTCAATCAAGCAGATCCATAGGGGTGGTTTTGATATTCTTGTCACATCAAAGAAACAGCTCCCAGAAGAAAAAGATCTTAACAAGTTAAAAACGAAATCAGAATAAACACCAATAACTCTGAGAGAAAGGAAGAAAAAGCACTTGGTGGCAAGGACTGGCGCTACCTTGAAAGTGTTATATAGTGCTATTGGAATAGTGTGTTAATTTTTTCCCCATAAATTTGCCAGATTCGGTCACCAGGGAAGGGCTAGCACTCCAGCTCTCTTTGTTAAAGATATATCTATCTTGCTGAGTCTTGACAGCCCTATCATGTCATCCCTCTGTAGTAGCAAAAAGGGTTTCAGCAAGAAGGGGGAAAAAAAAGAAAGGAGAAAAAAAAAAAAAGTGAAAACTGATGTGATCTACTCTGCTTCCTGTGGGCGTATTTCACTACAGCAGATCCAGAGGGATGCTTTGTTATTCCTGTCAGATCAAAGAAAGAGATAACAGAAGAAAATATAAGAGGAAAAAATATAACCCAGAAATGAGGGTAGCTGAAAAGCACGGCAAGACTACCGCATCATTATGACTTTTCAAATTATTTAAATATGCTAAATATCAAGTCATCACCAAAGAAATAAATATTGCATAGGCCATGTGCTCTGTTAGCTGCTAGAAAAACAGTCCTACTAGGATTAGTTTATGGGCACAGCAACAGCCTGTCAAACATTAGCAATTTTAATAATTTTTAAATTTGCTGTGTGAGTTGCAAGTATGCTCAGGTATCTTGACAGGTGCTTGAGAAAAATATCTGAGCCCACTAGGTTCACATTGCCTTGCTTTACTACACCCTTGCAATAATTCCTGCTGGACTGGGGAGATGTAAGCATATGGTAGAGATGCAACAGTCACAGGAAAGTCACCGTACTGCACTACTAAGCTGGATTTGCAGCTCAACATAAGGATGATACAAATTTAGCCTTAAGTCCAAAGCAAACCAAAAGCTCAAACGATTTTTCAAAATATTTCTAATCACAAACTAGGTGAAAGTGTAAAAAAGGAAAGAAACAGAGATCTGGCTATGATTTAAAAAAAAAAATTAAAAAACCCCAAATAGCTTTCTGCAAGTTAGATGTAGTTTCAGTACTATATGTGATTAGCCTTTTATGCACTAAGCTGTCCACTTAATTATTTTGTGTTTCATCTACAAGGCATTAAATTAAATTAGTAATAAATAAAAATAATTTTGTCTCATCTGTTGCATTTTCTAATGACCAGTATGGCTGTGTTGTTTCCTTTCAGCCACAGCAATTCGTGTCTCATGAGTTCCTAACTTGAATAAAAGCACAACTCAATGGATTTTTGAGTGCCCTCATTTCCAGGTGTCTGGAGAAGAAAGGGGCTCCTAAAATCTATAGATATTCTGGGAGAAACCAGGGGAGGAAATATATTTTACCAAGGAAGTGGAGCCGTAACATCAAAGCACTACAAATAAACCATATTTCCTATATTGTTCTTTATATATTAGCATTCTCAGCATCAATTCCCTGAAGTCAGCCAAATCTGTCTAGTGGAAAAGGATTTGGATTATGATGTAAACTAACAGTAAAGACAATTCCAAATAACATCTAATGTCCAATATAACTACTGTTTACATATTAAAAAGAGATACAGGCTTTGTACCAGGGATGTTCTGTCATGTTTCTCCACAGGAGAAGACTGTCATGGTAAAGTTCATTATCAATTACTGCCTTACAAGTACAAGATGAGTTAAGCTGTCATAATTTTCTCAGCCAGAAATCCTGTGCTGTCAAAGAATGTCAATTTTTAATCTGACAAAAGGAAGAAAATTATCTGTTATTCTGACCTCTAATTTTTTGACATTTTAATGCTGTAATTGCTGTGGTTAGTGCTGCAACCATTATTCCACCTGTCAAGTAAGAATGAATCAATATCCTTAAGCTGTTCAAGTTTTAGCTTCCACCTCACTGCTTTTATTTTAAAAATGTTGAAGTGGGAAAAAAAAAAAAAGAAGGATTTTGGGCCTGGAAAATGATGCTTATTTTATTTTGTTACACATTTTTTTCCTCCTCATTACAATATGAAAAACATTTTGCAATATGTGACTATGAGAGCATTACATCTGATAGAACTGAAGAATTTACCAATTTCTAATCATAAAAGATTGAAACCATGAAATTCAATTTTATACTTTTATTCCATGGGGCATGTGAATCAGGACTTTCCTGTTGCCCTTGTAACAACTTGAGGTAAATTATCGTGAGCAATTATTTTTTGTCGTATGAGAAATTATGAAGTTGTTTGAAAAAATCAAATTTATTATGTTGAAATGAAATTAGTTTATTTTACCCATCCAGTGCAGATCTTAAGTTGCCAAAGAGATATTCCAGGGGCAGATGTATGTGATTTCATAGACTGAAGTAATCTAAAACCTAACACTATCCCAGTATTAAGGTTTCTATCAGTAGGAATTTTCTGTATGGAAAATGAAGAAAGAAAATCAGATGGAAAATCTGCTATTCAATAGATCTGCAAAGAACAATAACACAGGATGGCCATTTTTCCAATACTAAACAGTAGAGATTTCTTGGCGAGCCCTCAAAGCATATGAGAAAGATGTAAGGAATGGCAGGGATCAGTTGTTCCACTGCTGAATATTTTTCTGTAGATAGATGACTGCAGAAGTAACTTTAATATTCTTCACAGAAAGCTAAGAACATATTTTTCAGTGGTTAAGTGAGGTGCTCAAGTAAAGGGTGAAAGTGAAAGGGCCAAGGTACAGCATAAACAGGTCACAGGGCCCCACCTTTTGAAATTACATCTTTCAATCAGCTCAGACGTAAATGGGAGGGCATTTTTTATTTGGAGACTTAATTCACTGGATAGATTCAGCTGGGACTCAGTTCAATATGAAATTAGTTATGGCCACAGTTACTGCCATACTTGAGCCCGCTGGTCTGATAATGGCTGCTGCCAATAAGGTTGTATTGATTGGCTTATTTTACAGCCATGTACTGAGAACATTCACCATCCTCTGTGACACAGGACCACAACATTTAGTTTATTTACAAAATAAACATCAAGGGCATTTGGATACTGAGAGATGCATTTTCCTGGATATCTTCATGGTGTAATTAATTCTAAATTGCAGTGTTTCTAAATTAAAATCACAGATATCACCACTTGCCACGATAAAATCTGATAAACAATTTTTATCACTATTTTAAAGGTGCTAGTGTTCTTATCCTTAATTTCTGTATCTACAAGGAGTCTTCAGAGGCTTTTAAAATATCTTTTTGCTTTTAATTTGTTTTCTGGAATATTTACCAAAAGTCAGAATAAAGTCAAACAAACCCAAACAAGCACAAATCAATAAATAAAAAAGCAAAAACCCCAGAATATATACTCGTAACAGAAACATGACCATCAAATACATGGTCCTCTATATCATCAAGATGTCAAATGCTTTGTTATTGACCAGAGAATGTCCACTAGTTTCATAAACAGATCCCAGGAAAACAGAAAGCAGGTCTAAATCTATCTATATTTAAACATGTACTGTATTAAATGCATGTAAATTCTGATTAGAAAATAATTAAAAGTATTTTTAACTTTCTTATGACAAACCAAAAATCAACAATCCTGAGATCTCTTGGAAGTAAAAGCATACTACTTTTAAATGGAATTTAAAAATAGAATTTTTAAATAGAATTTTATTATCTATGCATAACAAAAATAAGGAGGGTTTATTTTTCTGTTAATTTTTCCTTCTCATTGCTATCAATGAATTTTATGTACAAATCGAACTTGTTGCAATGAAGATTAAGTTGTGTTTTTAGAAATGTACGGTGTTAATTGCCTAAGATGTTTATATGTTATTGACTTAAAGGGCATGAGTTAGATGTACAAGTGAGTGAACAAAAACATCTTCATGAATTTTCTTATATTTCAGATGACAAGATATGCAAGCAAGTAGAGCCCCAGGAGAGCTGAAGAGTCTCATCATGTCATAAGATGTTAGATAAGGTGCACAGACAGACAGATAGACCTCAATCCTACAAGCTGCCCTGTGGGAGTAGACCTTAAAAGTCAGGACATAGGAGTTTGCCCATGCAGATCAGGACCCTAAGCCATGCAAATCCCTTGTATTCATGGTGCTTGACACCTGTTTTATACTTTAAAAAGCATTGCTTCTTCTTATCTCTAGAAGAGCATGACTCTTCTCATGATCAAAGTTTTAAATACAGAAAATTATTATGCAGATGTCAACATGAAATATTTGAGGCAGGGGGAGTCAAAGCAATTGTGGCCAGTCTTAAAACTAAGAAAATAGTTGTTTAGAAAATCTAAGCTTTACAGTGCAGGTAGTGAAAATCCAGTTCTAGGAAGACTGGGGTCTGAATGGTTTTTTAGTTCTGCTCCTAAAAAATCACCAAATGTAACAGAATGCAGCAATGCACCGCACTGGTAAAAAAACCCCAACAAACACAAACAAACAAACAAATAAAAAACCACCAAAACCATTACAAAACTCAGTAGTTAGATGAATGAATGCTTTCTAGAATCTACTTTTTTCTGAAATCTGAAGATTTCTGTCTGCAAGATTGGAAACAAACAAACAAACAAACAAAACCCCATTGCCTGGCAATGTACATTATTACTGTTTTGCATACAGCAGATGGCAGCTATCTGGGGGAATGGAAGATTGTGTGTAGAGCTTCATCACAGCAGTACTCATCTAGCAGCTGTTGCTTCCTCACACTTTCCACCAAATTTCAATTGTTTCAGCCAACAAATGAATGTTGCTAGAAAATCATCATGCAAATTAATAGGTACTAGAAAACCATCATTAAAATTATTCGTCTTAGTGAAAACAAATACAGTCATTGGAAGGAAACGTAGCAGGATATCTAGAACATTTTTTTTTAATTTACTGATTAATTTAAAACACTCACTTGTATATATTGCAAAAGTATATATATTTCATTCATACATGTATATAAACATAAGTACTTGAATGCACAACAAATAGAAAGCATTTTCTATTTTGATAACAGTTTGATTATACTTTATGTGATTAAAAGTAATTTAAATATTTGCTGCAGTCACTCTAGAAAATACATTCTTTCTCAGACACATTTTCACCATCATCTGACTGTAAAGGTTAGATTTTTGTCCTCTATGACTATGATGCAGGTTTTTTTCCAGTTTTTCAGTTCTGCTAAGTGAACTTAATACAAGTAAATTATAAAACGTAGCAGACACTACATAAAAGAATAGACATTGCAATGTAATTTCCTACATCATAACTGAATATTAAATCTATTAGGTTCATTTGTTTTGCTGCTAGTTTATTCATACTTGATTCTAAAATCACCTGGGGCCTAAATTCTGAATCAAGTCAAACACATTCATTTTGTTCAGCAGTGAAAGATAGAAAAAGCACCATTTCTTGTGAGATGACAGCAGATTTTAGCATGAAATGACAGTAAACACCTACCTCCCTGAGGACAGGATCGGTGATACTGTCCAGGTTCACAGAGCCTTCATATGTTAGGTAGTGGAAAACGTTGAGTGCGCGCACAGCTTCTGGTCCTCGTTGCTTGTAGCCAAATATAAGGTCAATCCACTGATGAAGTTGACATGATACAAACTCGCTTTCCAGGGCCTGCAAGTGAAATTCAGGATTAGGAAGCAACTGAGAAAACATAGCAGGCATCATTACCTTTTCTCTTCAGGCTTATTTGATATATTTGAGATCTTTCAAACATAAAAAAAATTTAACTTATTCTATTGAGAGAAACAGTAAAAAGATATTCTCTTTTTCCTTCACCTTTATATCATGCTAATTTTCTTCTCAGCTACTGAGTTTCTCCTAGCTGAAGTATTTTAATAATTTCTGGGCTTTTCAAGTAGGTTGGCTAAATTATCAAAAAAAAGAAAAAGATGGAAATGGGAAAGAGAATTCAAAAAAGCAGTCTTCCAACTAATTTTCAAAGTAGTTATAATTAGTCTTAAATCTAAAATGGAAATTCCTCAATTGATTTTTTCACAGTGCCACTACTCAGCACAAACACTTCCCAGCTAGGACAGAGCTTCATGTCTTTCTGAGGAGATTTCAGATTTTACAAGCTGACAAACTTTGGGAAAAGATTATTCATTTTGTTCATTTACATCAAAAGGAGGCTGCTTCAGAACTAATCATCAGGCACTGTAGTACTATGCCATGCCCTGTTTACTGGCAGCAGCCCCCTCCTCACAAGCAGGACTAGTCTCAGGCAAGGCAAACCATGCCTGGGTCATCATGCAACCATTCCTCAGAGATTTTCCCTGTAATGCTCCTCATGGAAGAGGAACTCTCTGTGCTTTGGTGGAAAATTGGACCCTTTTCTGTCAAAACCAGTGACTATTATCTCTGATGAAAATGGATGGGAAGGCTCAGGCTTAAGAGCTGACAAGTAGCTCAGTTTTCAAGGGCTTAAGTTCAGCATACCATAAAAAGCTATAAAGAAATGTCACAGACAACCATACAAAATTTTGTTGTTTTCTTTTCAAAATCAGAAGCCATCATATGCATAATGCAATATTATTTAAATAGCATTCACATTGCTTAATACTAAATACTATTAAACTAATACTATTTCATTTCAAAGCATGCCTCCCAACAAATAATTTAAAAATTCCATATCCTTAATTATACTGTACTGTGTATGTACAACATGATACAGTCAGCAACTGCATCATTCCATATAATCTTTTCCATAGGACTTTTACATCAGTTAGAATGCAAGATGCTAGCATGCGAGGATAAAATTAAGTATGCCACAGCAACAACCAATAAAGCATTTCCTTACTTTTAAGTGCTCAGATTTTAATGTTCCTTTTGTATGTAATAAAGCTTTTTAAGAATTTAGACTTTAAACCCAGTTATCTTTCTAGCATCCACCTCAAATCCATTTGCAGCAATCAGCCTAAGAGTTCTCTTGAGCATCTGAACTCTGCATATTCAAAGTTTCTTTTGATCTGTATATATAATTTATTTATTTACATGTAATTAATAAAAATTATTAGGTATTTCTTTGGTCAAAATTAGCACTTTTATTTCTAGAATATTCAGGAAAACAGCAGAATTTTTGATTACTCAAAGATCAGACAATACATTTGAAAAAATCGATGCTTGGTTTAAACGAGCATATTTCACACTTCTCTCATCTAATATCCTCTCACTGGTCTTAGAATCACAAAGACGTGGAACCATTGGACAGTTTGAGTTGGAAGAGACCTTAAAAGGTCATTTAGTCCAATCAGACTGCAATGAACAGGAACATCTTCAACTACTTCAGGCTGCTCAGAGCCTTGTCCTGCCTGACCTTGAATGTTCCCAGAGATGAGACATTCACCACATCTCTGGGCAACTTGTTCCAGTGTTTCATCATCCTGACTATAAAAAATTTCTTCCTTTTATCTTGTCTGATCTATCTTCTTTTCATTTCCCTCTTCTTTTCATTACCCGCTGCCGTATCTCAACAAGTTCTGCTAAAATGTTTGTCCCCATCTTTCTCATAGGACTCTTTAAGTACTGAAAGGCCACAATAAGGTGACCCCAGAGTCTTCTCAAGGCTGGACAATCCCAGCTGTCTCAGCCTGTCTTCATAGGACAGATAATCCAGACCTTGGACCTCTTTGTGACCCTCCTGTGTACCCACTCTAACAGGTCCATGTCCTTCCTGAGGACCCCAGAGCTGGAAGCAGCACTCCAGGTGGGGTCCCTCCAGAGGAGAGCAGAGCAGAAGGGCAGAAACACCTCCTTCGACCTACTGCCCATGCTGCTTTTAATGCAGCCCAGGATGGGGTTGGTCTTCCAACCTGCAAACAGACTTTATTGGCTCATGTCCGGTCTCTCACCCACCAGCATCCCCATGTCATTTCGGCAGGGCTGCTCTCCATCTGTTTGTGCCCCAGCCTGTGTGGGTACTGGGGGTTGCTCTGACCCAGACGCAGCACCTTGTACTTGGTCTTGTTTAACCTCATGAGATTCCCATGGACTGCATCTTATACTTGTTCCAGTCCTTCTGGACGATATCCCAGCCCTCAGGTGTGTCAACCACACCGCTCAGCTTGGTACCATCTGCAAATCTGCTGAGGCTGCACTCAATCCTACTGTCTGTCATTGCTGAAGATATTAAATGGTACTGGTCCCAGGGCAGACCACCACTTGTCACTGATGTCACCGAGCTGATGCAACTGTCCAATCAATTCCTTATCTACTGAACAGTCCACCCATCAAATCCATCTCTCACCAATTTAGAGAGAAGGATGTTGCAAGGGACCATGTCAAAAGCAAGTCGAGACAAATGACACCTGCAACCCTTCCCTTGTCCACTGATGTCATCACTCCATCATGGAAGGCCACTTGGTTGGTCAGGAAGGACTTTCCCTTGGGGAAGTTGTGTTGGCTGTCCCGAATCACCTTCCTGCCCTCCATGTGTCTTAGCACAGCTTCTAGGAGGATCTATTCTGTGGCCTTCCCAGGCAAGTGTCAGTAGTTCCCAGGGCCCTCCTTTCTACCCTTTTTAAAAATGGGAGCAATGTTGTCCTTTGTCCAATCTCCAGGGACTTCTCCTGACTGCCATGACATTCCATGGAGAGTGGCCTGACAACTAGGTCATTCCCTCAGGACTCTGGGATGCAACTCATTAGGTGCCATAGACACATGCTCAGGTTCTTCAGGTGGCCACCAACTTGATCTTCTCTTAAAGTGGGAGGGACTTTGCTCCCAAGTCCCCGTTTTGCAGTCTAGTCACTCGAGAGGTGTGGGAAGAGAGGTTGCCATTGAAGATTCAGGTAAAAAGTACCTTAAGTACCTTTTTCATTGTTACCAGTTTGTTAGTCTTGCTCATGAGGGGAACTGCACTTTTTTTTGACCTTTCAAGTTAAAAGACTTAAGAGAGTTGAACGCATATGTTATATTTCCCTAAGGCAGTTTCCATTTGCATGACCAGCCCTTACTCAGCGCCTTTTCATTCTAGAGAAGGTCTTACTGACCCTGGCAGGTTTGGAGAACTTATATTTCACATGGATTAATAGTTATTTAATAATTTATTAAATTATCTACTTTTTAACAGCTGCATATCATGTATTTGTCTCCAATTATTTAAACGGATTTATTGTACTATGTTTACAGGTATAATGGTCCTTAATTCCTCGGGCAAGAACCGTAGTTTCTTGAAGAAACTTTGAAGAAATTTATAGCAAGTGACTATAATTATTTTAAGCTATATATTTCAGAAGAGTGGAAGCTGCGCGGTTTGATGCAGAATTCAGGGAAAGGACCAGAGTAGAAGGTGGAGAGAGGAGCCAGAGCTGTGAAGAAAGGCTCTTCATGGGTCTTAGCACTGCACAGCCTCCAGCTGCAGGATGAAATGGGTGCTGTGTGATGTTCACGGCCTCCCAGTCCTGTGGGGTATGGCATCAGGCACATGAAAAACAGGAAAGGTGCCCTCAAGAAAGGGCCACCAAAATGCTACGAAGTCCCACCTCACCCTCAGTGGGTCACGGCTTTATAATCTGGATTTATTTTAGTCCAGGGAAAGCTTCTTGCATCAGGTCTGACCTGGTTTCTTCCAAGTACTTCTGCAATGCTACTCATGCGATACTTGCAGAATCCTCTCCCTAATTTGCTCTAATGCACAGGCTACTCCCCCTCCATGTAAGTGCCTCCTGAAAATTTATGAGCTGTTCACTGTCAACGGTACATCGTTTGGTTTCTCAAGAATATGCAATGCTCAGTAGGGAATAGGGAGAGGGAATTTTCTGTATAAAACATAATTTGTAGGTACAGAAGGAAAAACATACAGAAAAAGACAACAATAATATCCTTAAAATAGGCTGGTGATGGCCATAAAAATCAGAACTTTGGATTTAAACTATTTTGAGGGCTTTAATTTTATGAGCATTTTTAATATGAACTATAGAAACAATTTTTAAAATAATAATTATTACTTATATAATTATGTAATATCTATATAAGTATGTAATATAGTTTTTAAAGATTCTTAAAGTTAAACAGAAATGAGCCAACATCCACCTTGTTATCTATCATAACTAACATGTACACAAAACAGAGTTTTATTCAAGCACTCTCAAAATGAACTTGTTTGAACAGTTATTAGGGCTTCATTTTCAAATAGGAACATTCCAGTCAAGTTTTTTTCATGAGTTTTCTTTTAAGGAAGGTGTTTACCATGTTATTGTTTCCAGTGGAGTGACTTTTATTGCTAATACGTAAATTGCAAGCATTATTATACATCTAGTGTGTACATATTTTGTGGGTTTTGCGTGTTTACAGGCAAGTGTATGCACATATGTTCCACAGGCTGAAAATCTGACATGTAGCTGTTGTAAAATAGAAAGAGGTATTAGTAAGTTGATGTTAAAACTAAATAAAGTTATTACAAACTAAATTATTTCTTACTATAGCTCTTTTATGACCTTTATGAATGACACACACTTTCCCCTATGCTCATTCTAATTTAATATTTAAAGGTATTTTTCACAGGCATGTCAGTAGGAGGCAGTGGTTTTTCTTGCAATACAGACTATATGCTGTGTAGAACATCAGAAGTTCTGGATTTATAAAATATCTATCCAGGTATTTTTTGTCACCATAGAAGTGGAAAACCCTGATGCTGTCACTTGTCTGGACCATGGTTGCACCTTCTCGTAATGCAGGTCCTGCCTTGCTGCCTTGTCCTCCATATCCATATGCTGTCTGTCTCTCCAAAAAGCTTTCCATCTTGCAATTAAATTATATGTAATATATTTAAAGATATTTTCTTATAATTACTCTGAGATAGTTTGGTTTTACAGATCTGCTCAAAAACAGATCATCAGCCATTTCAGCCTATGAGCTGGGTTTCTCTCCTCTCCCCTCATATCCCTGGTCCTCTGCAGCAATTGCGGATTCTCTCCACCAAATATTTCTCTTCCTCAGTTACTATTCCTTGCACTGACTATCAAAGTGAAATCCTTGACTTTCCTCATAAAGTATTTCAGGCAATACTGCTATCTGAGATTAGTTATGTTCTTTTAAGCAAAGTAATATTTTAATAGACGTGACAAAGTACATTACACAGATTTGGGTTATTCAGGGATATCTATAGAGAAACTGATACTTTATGTA
Organism: Ploceus nigricollis; assembly: GCA_013399945.1. Taxonomy (NCBI): domain Eukaryota; kingdom Metazoa; phylum Chordata; class Aves; order Passeriformes; family Ploceidae; genus Ploceus; species Ploceus nigricollis. The sequence continues at coordinate 767,517 of VXBC01009160.1, read as the reverse complement.
AGCATCTTCACAATATAAGTAAGATTCTTTAGCAGTATAGCAAGTTTTAAAAAAATCACTGCTAAAAGTAATTAAAAAATCTGAAATAGATTGAAACCTCTTTTGCCTGAATAAGTTTTAATTGCATAACCTTGGCATTACACAAAATAAAATCAAAGCGACTTTTGAGGAAGTAATATCAAGTCTTATCTACTGCTTATCTGGTAGAAAAGAAATGTCAACTGCTGCTGAATGGTGAGGAGGAAAAGATCTTCCAGATTCTCATAGCATAGAGATTTCATACTAGATATTTCTAATGCCTATTCAAGAAGCTTTTTAATTATGAAATACTATCCATGCTTCTGAATAGCCAGGGAATGGTACAAAAATGCAATTGGCAGCAGAGGAGTGCAAATAAATCATTTCAGACACAGAAGGAAAATTCAATCTTAGTAACAGTTATGTAATAGGAACAAAATATGTATAACAAAAACAAGTCATTGCTTAGTCTTTCAAAAATATAATTTATCATGAATACATCTTTCTCAGCACTGCAATTTGTAATGTAATATGTGCATAAGCCATAATTAAAAGATCATTATAATTAACTTTGAATTACATAATTTTGCATCTTTTGTTTCAAAACTAAAGAATGCTTGTTATAAAAGCTGTGCTTCAGTGTTTCACAGTGGTGTTCCCTGCCTTGATTTAACATGCTTGACTTACTGACTGAATCTGTTCTATTTCTGGCTCTTGGACTGCTCTGAGTCTGTGGGGACTGAGAGGCTGAGTAGGACTACAGATGCACATCTGTGGAAGGTTTTATGCGTGGATTTTTTTTCTCTGGTAAACTGGGAGATTATGATTGATGAGCCCAGCATTAGGGTAATGTTATCAGGGACACTTTCTGCCTCTGTCCTTTGTACTGTTGCTGAGGTCAGACCATAATCATGTTAGCATTGAACATAGTGCTTTATTAATGTTTCATGAGTAACTCCATAGTAATCAGTCTAGCTTTGTATGGATAAATAAAACTGCTACAACAATCCCTGATGTATAAATCGAATGTTGAAGATACTGTAATAGGTCTTGAAGGTAACTTGATTGTCTTTTCCAGTCTTTTTAATAAGTCTAATTTTCACAAGTTTAAAGGAATCTCTTTTGATGGAAAATCATTTCCACTTCCACTTCCATGTTTAGTTTGAAGTGTAAAATAAGCAGCTGAACAATCAAATGATACAATAAAAAACCCCAGCCTGTTATTTATTCATTTGCAAAGAATTTTAGTAAAGCTTGTTAACCAATTGGTTCAATTGTCCTGATTTATGACACTGTGCCTCTGTGATGTTTCCTAGGCTGTTCTGTGGTTTCTTGGTAAGTATCAGGATGAAATGATGGCATTCTTGCTGTTATTTAAAGAAAATGCTTACATTCATAAATGTGCAAGTAGTATATAAGGATTTTTATTTACTCCCACATAAAATTACACATAATATATGCCCGCAGAAAGCACAAAAAAAATATGAACAGAAGAAAACAGCATCAGCTAGGGAAAAAAAAATCCCACCGTATGTTATGCACTACCACATAGGATTCTTCCCACTGAAATGAAATTACTACTGCTGATTTTAATAGATAAGGGATCAGGAAAACCCTTCCTTGAAACATTCCTTCCTTAGTTTTCTGTAAACATATTCTCTACTTGCTTTGCTAAGTTGCTGTAGAAATTCCAGGCTTGCACAAGCTTGCTGTGTTTCACACATCAGCATCACACCCAGGCTAATTTTTTCTGCAAGAAAAAAATGTAACAGCCAAAGCCTGGCCTGGGGATGACCTAACTGAATAATACATCTGCTGGCCGGTTCAAATAATGGAATCAGACATTAGGTAGGGAATGTCAAACTTTCCAATCCCTATGTATTTGTTCCTTTGACCAGTTTCATTCGAGTGACCAAACAAACAGGTACTGGCAGTTTGTAGTGTGTGCCAATAAAACCCTACATGAGGAAGTTTTTATGAAAAATTATTACACGTTCAAATTATTACATTTTGAAACTGTAATTCCATTACTTCTTACTACACATACTATCTGCATTTTCATGAAAAGGATTATCCTTCTTTAGCTACTTGCTCTTCATAATAAGCTTTGTAAAATACTATGCATATATCATGCTCTTTAAACACCCAAAGTTATTCACTTTGCTTTTATCCTCTGAACTCCATCCAAATGTGAATGCTTCTGTTTTCTAGTCACCCAGAAGTGAATCCAATATTCCAGGTGCAGTCTCAAAAGGACCATAGATAGGTCCAACTGTTTACATCCTCTGTGATGTAATGATTCTCCATAGATGGCATCAAAATGCACTTATTTCTGGTGGATATAGAATTACAGAATTTTATCTAATCTAATTGCTGTTCATTGTCACCCCTACCTTGCTACTGCTCTATTTTTGGTACTGTTTTTGTTTCCAGACTTCTGCTTCTTATTATCTTCAATTCTTTCCTCCCAAGGTGATTTTCAGTCTATGTTCTGCATCTAATTCAAATAAATCTATGCCTTTTTCTCCTGTTTTGTAGGCAGTTCCTAACTTTATTATCATTTTCAAGGTTCCTGATTGCTCATTTGAAGACAGTATTTATCTGTTTAGAGATTAATTTTAGCTAATGATCATGCTCTTGCTAAAAGTAAAGATGATGGGATGAATAAAGGCCATGCAGAAACTGCCTCCTGGCAAAACGGCACAAGAATGGCATAATGCTCACATTTGTGAGGAAAGGGCTGGAAAACAGTAGAGGAAGGGTCTGATATAAATGGGTTATAATTTGTGATTTTAGAATCTGCAGTGTACTCAATTATTTGGAGCCTGTAACTATGATACTACTCTAGTCTTAACATCAGTTTGTCCATCTCCTGGCAGTCTGAGCATACTCACACATATGTGGAATCAGTCATTATCTCACTATCAAGTCCTGTAGCCCTAAGGAGGTCTAAATGCTATACTCTAAATTCATGTAAGCAGCTGTTTTCTTCAACAGCACGAAACTTTTCTGTGGAGAGCTGCTATGCTACTTTCTAAAAAGCAGGAATTGCACAAGGGAAATTAAATAAACTAAAGCTTGAGCTTTTTTCCAGGTGATCTCTTATCACATAGTGCCTTTTATTCTCCTTGTAATAATTCCTACATTGTGGAAAGAAAAGATTAATGAAATACAATTTAAGATAAAAGGAAGATTCTTTGCAAAATTTAAGAATGGGAGTCCTTAATATGCATCTCTCATTACATCCCCCAATAGGTGGCAGATTACTTCTCCGTTTTCACTAAGGAATCACACTTCTGTTCTTTCAGATGTCAAAACCGATCCTCTAGGTCAACTTTAGTGTGCTTGCACCTGGGTACAGGTTGGGTTTAGCCACAACCACAACCCAAAAAGGGCTCTGTGCAGCAACATGGGTACTCCAGAGACACCTGTGATTGCACATGCCACACTCGAGAATTCAAATGGACTCCAGTGATCCTTTCAGTACACCTCCTTCTTTTCTAGTAAAATTGCTCTTTAATTTATTTTCAGCAGCTGAGACAATTACTTGTTTTTAAAAAGAATTTTCCAATATATGTGGTATAAGAGAAATCAGCCAAGAAATGTTGTTCAGCTTCTTCCTGTCAATGACAGACTAATCTGTCAATGACAGAATACATTTCTCCTGGTTTGTGTAGTACATTTCATGTCTCAAGTGATGAGGTTGCCATCCCTTCCTTAGGAGACTGTTGTACATCTGTCAAACCACTTATTCTTCTAAATGGAAGACACTTCTAAATCATCTACATCTAGGAATATGTTTGGTTTTATAATATTCTTCTATTCTTTTGAACTTCATAGAGCTATTTTTTATATCAACAATCAAAGAGCAATTTTCTTTAAATAGACAATTCTTAAAATTAAATTACCAAACTGATCAGAAAAAAACCCCCAACAATTCAACACATTGCTAGATTTGCAATGCTACCACAAAAGCACTATTGGAAATAATGCATAAACTGAGCAGTTCAGCAAATGTATGGAAACCCACAGCTTACAGAAATCACAGTCCTGACTCTTTAAGAAAGACAAGCAATATGCATTTTAAGGAAGAACTATTTCCAGAGCAATACCATAAATTGAAGTATTGCTGGCTAAAGCATCTGAATATACATTGCTGTTCCTAAAAATGACTAAAAGCATACACACGGATTAACTTTATCAATAATAAAATAATTATCTATCAAAATCAAAGAAAAAATATACACCAGAAATGTTCTTTCTGCTTAAATTCTGGAGGGTGCATGATGATTTACATCAGAGTAGTTTTTTTGCAGAATTTCTTCAAAGACTGCAGTTGTTTGCTTATGTTCATATTTCTACACTTCCAGTTCATCTTGATGAACAGGAAGTGCATATCTTCAGGTGGATAACAGCTACAAGATGGCTTGAAAGATATCAGCATTTATAGTATTCTTTTATTTTTTGATGTCGAAGATGGCGAGGAGGAACAGACATAAATTTTTCAGGCTATCTTGTACTGCCAGGCTCATGCATGTCTGATGCTTTTTCATGAAAGAGTAAATAACTGAATTTAACTTTCCATAATTTGGGCATATGGAAGGAAAATCTACTATAAAATAAAGTGTTCTGTCAAGCAAGACAGAATGCAAATTCTTTGCTTTTTTACTTTATTTCTCTAAATCTAGTTCTAGAGAGATGAAAAACAGAATTAGGTTAGCTTGCTAAAATACAGGACCCCTTAGACTAAATGAAAGTACAGCTTACCATCCTGTTGATACGGACGAAGTCTTCAGGCTTCTTGGCCCACGGAGGGAGATCAACATCATTCACAACAATTTCATCTTCCCTGATTCCTAGATTGTAGCCATTACTGTTGACAAACATCTCGGGTAGGTAGTAAAATTCTGGGATTAACTCCTGGCAGGGGAAAACACACAATGAGACTTCACATTTAACAGAGATGCTAAATGGTACTCCCAAGACCAGGCTCTCTTGTACTACATATTAAAGCATTCCTGGGTTTTTTTATGTTTCTCTGCACCTTTGTAAAGAAATTTTATATCCTGATTTCTTTGACTTACAGTCAAATGTATTCCGCATAATGAAATACTCAGACTTTGTTTTTCCCATAGCTGTCTTTATGAAAAGCACAACTTTAGACAAGGCAGTGCATATGAGTAAAGGAAACTTCTTCAGAATAACAGGTACAAGAAAATTTGTACTAAGCCTACAATATGAAAATATATTGGATTTTTAAATTATTATTTAAAAAAAATATGTAAAAGGGGAAAATTTGCAGATATAACAGTGTCTTGATCTCACTCTCTTTAATTGCATAAGAAAAGGTGGTAAGTTTATTACCTAGATAATGAAAAATAATATATGGTGAACATCTTTTTCTACTGTAAGAAAAATTCAAGAATACACAGAGGGAAAAAAATTAATTCAACAAACGTCCCTCAAACAGATATGCATGATATTTAAAAAGTGAAAGATCAATAACTGCAACATATAATAAATAATAGGTAACTTAGGTGCGAAGTTTTCCCCGATTTCCAGACTAGCTAAACAGGAATACATTTTGACAATGAATATTGCTATTTGTTCCTGTTATTTGAGCATTGAGTATTGAACTGCAATAAAAACAAAAAAACTTTAAAGCCCACTATCTCTTCTCTAATAGCCAGATATGGATTAAATTCACCAAATTACATTGTTAAAAGCATTATGGCATTCAGTTGGGTAACATGATCAAAACTGATGACACAGCACCTGAAATCTGAGTCTCTTTGTGGTCCTTTCAAAGGCTGCAGATATGCAAAGCAAAAAAAAACCCTACTGCAGACACAAACTTATCTAATTAAATCTGACCTGCAGCTCCATAGAGAATAGAGCAGTTAAAGCAACCTTTCAAATTTTTAAAGTAATTTTAAAAAAAGAAGTGTATTTGTTACAATTTTAAGTATGTTTAGGAAGGCAATTTAATTACTTCTTTACATCATAGTATACTAATATAGGTTAGAATAAAATGCAAATCCAATCAGTATCTAAGTAGTATAAAACATTAACCAAGTGAGACAGACATGCCTGAACCTGAATAACTCCTTATGAAACAAGCTACAATTCCAAACAGAAAAAAAGAATTAAATTATTAGCTATAGTACATAATACAACAGCAGCTATAGCAAAACCAAAATAAGAGAAATCCTGAATATCCTATAATGTTAAAAGAAAAAAAATTCCTTTAATGCCTCTCTTAAGCTTTATTATAGAGACCTCTAATTTATTCAGAGTATTTCTAAAAGTAATCTTCCCCCCTCCCCCCAAAACATGATTCACTAAATCTCAGGTTCCAAAGAAAGACCTTTGATTTTCTCTAATGGAGGCCAAAGAAGAATGAACAATCCTCAGAGCTAGAGAAAACTATATAGAAATCTTTCAGGACTTCAACAAATCACTAACTCAGAACTCACAACGCAACATATACTAAAACACAAATCACTGACAAACCAAGAGCATTGCCTTAAAAAAAGGAAAAAATTCATAAGGACCTCAGAAATATCAAAAAGCCAAAGTTAATCTTAAAGCAAATATTCAAATGAAGCAGAATTTATTAAGGGAAAAGTTTGAAAAGTTTATTTCTACTTTGTATAAAAGCTTTGAAGCACATAGCACTGGTTGTGATTACTATCAATTTTTTTTTAATATGGTGGCACACTAACCTGCAATGTCAAAGCAACCAAGTCCTTTGATTCCATTAAAGAAAAGTTATTTGTTAAATTTCCTTTTTCAGTTTTAAATGTCATAGCATGTAACTGTGGACTTTTACATCTAACATACCTGAAAGATTTGTGCTACCCAGAGACACATCTAGTGTTTAACTGAATTCTACTAACCTTTTGGCTGTGGGGGTATCTTGAAACAAAGGGATTTAGGTCACTGAGTATTTTTAATGGTATTTCTATTTAGTAAGTTTTTCTTTGCTGCTCTTTGCTTTCAGGGTAATTTAATGTTCCCTTGGCTGGTATAGCAGAAAACATAAATAGAAATAGAATAAACAAAAGTATGTGATTAACTTTCTTTATAAGATTTATTGTGTTGTGTATGTTTAGTTTGAGCTGTCTTATTCCTGTGCTCTGGAAATTAACCAGTGCCAGACTTCTGAATCCTCTTCAAATAACACTCTCCCTAGAATCCTAATCATTTCAGTTACACATCTCCTGGTAGGTTGTTTTGTTGTTTTTTTTTCAGTCAAAATAAAAAACCCCTAAACATAGTATTTAAAAAAGATGAAGTAACCCACTCTGTTATAGCCTCAGCATTTGTTTCAATGTTATTTTTAGTGCAGCCTACAATTACATTGCTTATTTGAGTACTATTTAGCATGAATTGAAATTTTTCTTGAAATGTGAGCCATGTCGCATGTGACCTTTCCCAGACACTTACATATTTCCCATATTTTGTATTAACCATTCAGTTTTCTTTCATAGCATTTGATGTTCCTCTTGTAATTTTGCTGTCTCCACTATTTACTAGACTAAGAAATCACAGCGCTTAGAAATAGCTCAGATGAATATATCCCCTTCTCATTTCTAGAGGATGAATTAGTATACACTAAAACACAGGCCCAGTATGAAAGCCTATGGCATCCTATATGTATGAACTTCAGATTCATGAATTTAGCTACTTAGACAGATAGAAAATACAACCAAGCTAGAGATGTGTGATAAAAATTTTTGTTTTATGTGTTTATTCTGCTGTGAGAAATTGAAGAAGCTGTCTCTTCTATCTCATGCCAAAGGCAGGCAGTGGCTGGGCATAGAAGGGCAAATATCCTCTTCCCCAGGGCCCCTGAGCATGATTCACTAAGAGAAGTATAAACTGGGAGACGCAGAGAGAGGAAGGATTAGCAAGGACAGTGAGGCAGAAAGGATGGAGCCCAGGAGGTTTCTGGGAAAAGGAGCAGACAGGAGTGAACCTCAGAGGAGACAACAAAAGGACAACTGGAGCCCAGAGAGAATCGTGTTAACTAAGAAGCCACTGAAAGTTGCAAGAATGTACAAAAGAATGCAGGGAAAGATAACACTAGCAAGGGCTAGAGTTATTTTCAAAACCTATTAACATTTGTCTCAGCCAGAGTTTTTCTTTGTTTCACAAATGGGCATGTGCCAGCTCATATTCTAATAACGATTATGACTTGAGAGGGCCGCTCTTTTGGAGCATTTTCTGTTATGGACAGGAAACAGATACCCCAAATAAACAGCTGTTTCAGGGTGATATTCAGAGAGGTGACTGTGTCCATTCCTCCATTCCAGATGAGGTTCAGCTATGACAGCTATCCTGCAAGGTATCTGTTTACCCTGTCCCAGAATTTGAGTGAGAGCAATTCCACAATTCTTCCATCAATTACTCTCAGTGTTCTTCATCTGGAGAGTTTAACCTAATAACTGCCCTGAATCCTTCATTATGCAATCTAAGTAAATTTTCCTTCATCCTAGCTATCAATCCATCCCAGATACTGAGAATAAATTACTGTTTTCTCTTTGCATTGTTTATTGCATGTTTGAAAAGCATTATTTACCAGATTTACAGCCTTCAAGCTCCTAAAAGTCTAAATTAAGGATAACGATGTATTGCTCTATTGTTTTTGTTACAGAAATGCAAAATATTCCTCTAATCTTCCCAAAATCAGCTAGCAGATTTATTGCTAAACAGTCCATAACTTAATTTACTTCTTTATATACTTTGGTCATATCATATTTTGTCACATGTTCATCACACAGAAGCCAAAATAAATGTTTTTGTCAACTTTTGTAGTCTTTACATTGGAGATGGAGATCGCATACTTTCCTGACAGCATCTGCTATTTTTCATTCACTTCAGAGCAGAGTGTAATTTGTCATACAACACAGCTTTTTACAAATCACCAGTTTCATACTTCAGAAGTGTCATTGTTAAATTCACCCTGAAGATAGGGACAACGAGACTCAAAAATTAGCAGGGGAAAAATGTATCTCAGAGACAGTATTTATGTCAAGGAATAGGACACAGAGGACCTTCTGTCTCTGAATCTGCTTTCTGCTTGACAGACAAAACCGTTGATAAGAGGTTTCTTAAAAATCCTATTGCACCTTCAGTGGCACTAGTGGTAAAAGGTAAACGTAAAGCCAGATCTGTGCAAAGAAATGCTAGTTTGAAGCTACTGTGACTTTGAGAAATTTAGGTTTCAAGCTAGAAATGTTCATGAAACACAAATCTCAAAATATTTTTTCCTACAATACACACACTGTGTCAGCCAGTGCAAATCAAGACATGAAGGAGAATATCAAAGCAAACAAACCCATAAAACAGCTTCCCTACAAGTTACATGATTTAGCAGGCATAAAATGAGGGAATGCAAATTAAAAAGACACAGAAAACCAAACTTTTAAAAGTCTGGCATTTTTAAAATATTCACATACCAATTAAGCATTTTAAATGCATATGTTATTGCATGCAACTCAGCTGACCCATAATTTTGCATTAACTGACACTATTCATTAAATGTTATTGGTTTCATTGCTCTTGCCAAAACACATTGAAGGTTCTAAATAAATCTTTCTGAATACATTACCTGTCACGGGTAATTTCTTACCACAAGAAATATCTAGAGTTCAAAGAGTTAATAAAAATAGGGATTTTAGTGATCTAAATCTATTTGCAGTAATTTCTGTCTAGTTGTCCTTGACATTTCATCAGCTGGTAACCTCCTCTGCTCCCCTTTCATTCACACTTCTAATAAGACAGGTTAGCTTTCCATCATTTAATAGTCGGCTGCCTTTCAAACTGCCCAAGAAGCTTGGCTTTTCTCACATGAAGAATGATGCAGTAAAGCTACTGAAGGGTGTATTAAAAAAAAAGCAAAATGAATATTATAACAGACATTTCTTGTCTGTAAATGTGATCTCTTTTTAATTTTAATAGCTATACTAAAACCCCAAGGTATAGTTAACAGTATTATATGCCTTGTGTCTTCATATAAGAAAACATCCCCCAAATGCATTTTCTAATTTACAAGCCTGTGACAAATCCAAACTGCTGAGAAATTAAACTTTAAAAATATGTCTTCAGGTGATAGAGGACTGCTATTAACACTATTATAATTGCACACCACTTGCATCAAATCTGACATTTCTGTTTAATATGTTTTGCTAAGGGTATGCCATTTTATGGCCTCGCAATGAAATCAAATTCAACCCAGACGTTTTCACTTTTCTAGTATAATTCACTTCAAGGTTTTAAAGCTTCCATTTCTTTTTCTTTCTTTCTTTTCCTCCCAAAAGGTTGATCCCCTGGCATCCATTAATTCCACAAGAGTCTAGTACTGGGTCAATGAGTCAGTCATGAGTTCCCCCATTTCACACTAAGGCACTTTACTGACATTTTGTCAGAGCTAGCTTTCTAACTTCTAAACAGACTATTCAAAAAGTAATATAACAAGTTTGAGAGGTATTAGGAAAGATTAGCGTCTGAACAGGAGGTTCTGGGGAAGTCAATATTACCAAAAACTGGAAGTCGGGGGGGGTGGGTTAGAAAGGAAAAAATGTGCAAGCTGACTGGCCAAGTTATGGTCATTTCCGGGTGACTTGCTTCCTCAAAGGTCACCCCGCGAATGCTCATTCTTCCTCCAGCTTGTACTGATTATCTTGAGAGAAGGTCGATGTTGATAAAGAGAGACACAATAAAATAAACTGTGTTATCCAGGTTCTCCCTTGTGTGTTACCACTCTAACACAGCACATACTGCATTAATTCTGTTTCATCCACTGTAGGTGAATGAGTCTCTTGAAAATGAACTAAAATAACCTGAGAGTAAGGAACAAAATGGTCTAAGTAAATCTTTAATCCTTTATTGAGCAATAATCTATCATACACTTCATTTTTCAGAGGTGGTCTACTTTTTGCCACAATTTGAGATGCCAGAATTACAGCTTGCTTTCAGACTGATTAAGCTACTGCCACAGCCCTATTTTCATTAGCTCAGTGTGAAATAATTCAGTTCCAGAAGAGACTACACGTATTTAAAGGGGAGAGGGAAGGAGGGAAAAGAAAGGGAGAAACAGAGAGGGAATGCCAGGGAGGACACAAGCATGGGAGGAAAGGAGCTGGACACACAGAAATGTAGCTTCCTAGAGATATACACACTCTTTTGCAAATTTCAGGTATCTGGTTTTTAAATTTTAATGGAATATTCTGTGAAAGTGGTTTGCATGTATTTTTTCAGACAACATTGACTCTGTAAAAGAACAGTTGTGGAAAGCATCTGCAGTACTTAAAAATCTTAGTTCACTAGTTAAAATTGACCTACTTCAGCACTTACTGAAGCACTTGAAAATAATGTACCTCATAGTCCTCTTCCTTAAACAGTAACTAATGTAAAAAACCCTCCAGATTTTACTTTCCTAAAAAACGTTTTTTTAAAATTAGACCTTTTTAATAAAGAATAAAGACACTTCATATAATTATTTAATACAGCACTTGAGAGCAAAAATTGTGGCCATCTTACAACACACAGCAATGAAGAATGTCAGATTAATTCACTACACATGCTGTTTTAAAATTATTTCATAACCTGTGCCACAATAATTAATGAGATTAGTAAGATCAGAGATAAATGTACGTAAAGCAGCTCAGATGAATTTCAAATGTATGATAAGGAATACATGAATAATGAACACTTGTTAGTCTTAACAGTTTTCAAAGTTTGCTACTTTGATGAATAGCCTCTATTCCATGCACTAAATATTTACCATAAAGACTTAAAAAATCTTTAGGATGGGAAAAGAATTTATAGCATGTATATCACAAGGAAATCCACACTGCCAAGCCCTTCCCCATATGTATAGCTACACGTGGAGCCAGAAGAAGCTACACAAGTATACAGAAAACTTTAACAGAGAGCATGCCTTCAGATTCTGTACTTACATACAACCTGTACACATCTTCTCTTTTGCACATTCTATACTATCTAACAGGACTGCTGGATAAATACTAGAAGTTGCCAGACAGCTGACCACTAGTTTTTGAATAATTCACGCTCTCAGAGCTGAAGCTTTTCTGTTGTGCAAGACAGTGGATGCTGCTCTTAGGAGAGTGATAAAAATGGCCAGAAATTTTGAGGGGGTTTCTTAGTAGTTCCCCAAACCTCACTGCTTTTCAAGTCCCTGAAAACTTGATTAAAGTGTTTGAAAAGCCTGGAAGGCATTCTAAGCAGTAGCACAACTAATCTGAAAAAATTAAATATTTGTAGTATTAATAATAGTCCATTTCCCTATCATTTTGCAGAATGAACTTCAAAGCCTCAGGGAAAATTTGGTCGTGATGTAATGGCATTGAGAAATGAAGTTCATTAAGATCTTAAGGAACAAACAACAGCAACAATTAGCTGCCGCACTCATTCTTGATTGATCACTAAGAAACACAGACTGCAATCAAAGGGCCTTGCCAGTGCTTTGCCAGTCTACTTTGAAAAAAAAAAAGTTTTACAAATAAGGAGTTTGCTACTTCCCTTTGTGGGGATATTCAAACTCAGAGAATACTCAACTTCACCTTAACTTCCATACTCTCTTGTTTAAATAAGCATTTTTCCACTCTGATCCCTTTCCTCTGAGGTTCCTTCCCTCTTTGTTCCTTGAGAAATAATTATTCTCCCTTTCATATGTTTGCATATTTCATAGCATTTATGTGTCTCCACTTTACATATTAATTACCACTCACATACACACATTTTTCTACCTGTATCCAGCTTCTAAAACACATTTTTTTGTTCTTATGGCTAACTCCAATTTAGGTATATCTTACACTCAATGGTTTCCAGCAAAGAAAACATTCAGCATTTGCTTTATCCAGCAAGAATTCATGCTAAAAACTGGACAAGGACAAGGAAAAAGACAATAACATATGTTCTCTGAAAACATAATAGCTCTGAATGAATGACTTATCAGACTGTTTCAGGTGAAAATTAGATTCCATGAGATATTCCAGTTGTTATAACCTAAGGATAAACCTTTGGTATCATGATAAACTTTGTGCCATCCTGTTGATCTTAGTTTCTTTCTTAAATTGAAGACAAAATAGGAATGCATTGACATATTTTGCTTAGGCTATTGAAGTGCACCTCAGTAGATTTATTCCAGTAGTGGCTTTGTATTAATATACAAAAAATTATTTTGGTAGTGCAATATATCGAATGCTGGTATTAAATCTCCCCTCATTTCTATGGATTTTTTTTTGTTAGATAATTTATGAATACTTTCTATTTGTTTTAGCATCTCTTAAAGATTCTGCTCATTTTTGAATCTGCTTTTATTCATCTATTTTTATCTTAAGCTGAATCAATTCAAAATAAATCAATTCAATGTTATTCTCTAAACCCACCTTCCCTGTATCTTCATTAATTAACAAACCCCTATTTTAAACACCATCTTTAATCCCTAATGTATCCCTGAATGGACAGGTCAGAGATTATCTAGAGAAAACATTTATTGACTAACATACCTCATCTGTTACTCCCATATTAGATTTTCTGTAATGACTTAGCTCCAAGTAGTATTTCTCTTTCTAATGGCATAACAGAAATGTGTATATATGTATAAATCTGATTTGGGGGCTCTACAGTAGACTGCCAAATGTATTCTGGAACACCTTGTTTTAGAGTCTTTCCCCTAGAGCAATTCTGACCCTTAATTTTTACTATTTTACCTGCTATCCCCAATACCCTTTTTTACATTCAGTGGCATTAAAGAAGATAGCTACTTTGTTTCTTCGCTTTTTGCCATCCTTTTCTGAAGGTATCTTGTTCTGAGCATCTTTTTAATATTTGTTTTATTTTGATAAGTTGGGGTTTTTAAATACAAATGTTTTGCAATGCAGCTGTTATCTATCCTTAATTCCTTCATCCTTGCAATGGCTGGCAGCAGCAGTTTAAATTATCCCACTTGGTTCACAAGACTCCTGGTATTTTCAGAAAAACATTTCAGTTAATTGTTTTACTGATAACTCATTTGGTTGCTAGTTTAGGAACAATCCTTTCACTAATTATATACCCCACTTGAATACCATCTCTCCGTCTGTCCACAGATATTCCTTTATCTTTTGCAATGCCTTGATGTATTTAACTGCCCTCCTCCTGTGTACTAAAGCCAGACAAGAAGATTACAGTCACTTCCAACTGTCTTCCCTTGTTTCTCAGTTTAAGGCTCTTATCCTTTGTTTGAGCCCCACTCCTAGGAAGTCACTCTCCCAGATATTCTAGGAATTCCAGAAAAACAGATTTCATTGAAAAGTAAAAATCAAAACGTTAGCACTTTGAAGATATATCAGATATAGTAGATATTACCTCAAATTGCTTACAAATTTGGAAATTTCCTGTTTTGCTTACAAGGGTAAGAGTGATGGTACTTAAAAAACTATTGACTTACAGAGGAGCATGAATAAACATAAAATGGTTTGTAGGAGGTTCCAGTTGATTTCTTTAAAAAGCATTTTCTCCCATATGTTAGGATGACCATACAATTTGCAATTAGTTATTCTAACAAGTAACTGAATAACAACAACATGATTTGTCCCTTCTGAGACTGTTGTAATACTTAGGCAAGCTAGAGCGCTGGAATAAAAATAAATCAACAAATATACATTTTTTTTTCTTTGCCAAGACAAATAAATATAAAATAAAAAAAATATGTAATGACAATATGACCATTTCCTACTATGAGTGGTAGCATATAAATAGAAGAAAAACATATTCACTGTAAAAAATGTGGGTTTTTTTAAAAAGAGCAATTTTTATAGTGAAGCCTTTACCTACTTTATTACTAGAAAATGAGAATCAAGAGGGACCATATTATTCAAAATATTTCTAGATTTTTGTTTCCTTCTGATAAGGTTTCATGTCTATGAACAATAACCCTTTGTATTTAACAAGGTAAATACAAAGGTAAGGAAAAACAGCAGTAAAATCACCCTGCTCTCTGGCTGTTTCTGTATATAGTGTAGAAGTTGTTTTAATCTAATGTGTATTGTTGCATAATATCCCCAGGCACATTCAAGTAAAAGCTAAAGCTGTACAGAAAAGCCAACATTTTAAATGGGTCTTGTCATTAATGCTTTATTAATTGCCCCAGGCAATGCAAACCCAGAGCTAGGCAAGCTATAACAATATGACACTTTAAGGTCAAATCCAATTCCTGCTGTGTTTTATGGAGTGGGCCAAATATTGAGTTAACAGCAGGAAAGAACAATTTATTGAGCTTTTCTCCATCTCCTGATTATCTGATCTAAATTAGATCAGTTAGGTTGTTTTTCTCTAAAAAAAATCCCATCTTTTGTCCACTCAGCTTCAAAGAATCTTTGATTGTTTGTGTTAGAACAATAAACTTTATCAACATCTATTTATTTATGCTATACCTAGTGTGCTGATTATAAAGAAATGAGATATATATAAATATAAAATATAATACAGCACCTTCTTTATGTTTACATAAACAAAAATACCATAATGAAATTGCATATTTATCCGTTTATTTAACATATATGTTACCTTCACATCTGAGGTATCTCTTTGGCTGTTCCTCCAGGACCTGGCCACTGAAGAAAAGGTTCGATCTGGGTGGTCAAACTTGCCGTCATTTGCATTTAGAAAGAATGTTGTAAAGGGCTCCTGTAGTTAATGAAATTATGACAGATTAAGAAAACAGTACAAGGATCCATACAGCAGGTTTCTGTCAAAATCCAAAAGCCTTTTGCAGATCAAAATACTTCATAAAGGCAGAATTTAAGAAAAGCATGGCACCTCATAGTTATATGTATGCATGGGTTTCTGCACTGAACATCTGAGTATATTTCTTGGCACTAACACATTTTGCACAAACAAATCCTGAGTTCTTTACCATAAGACTAATTACCCATCAGACATATGTAGCCTAGTTCCAGTTCACAATGACTGCCTCCTTTACTGCAATCACCACAAACACATTCTGTGTTATTTATGTAACTGGGCTTCGTTTAGTCCTTGCATGTTGGTATGTCAAAATCCTTTAAAAAATCCTATCTCTAAATCTTTCTTGTGTTTTCATTTAATTGAAAAGAACTCAGTAGGTTCCACTTTGCCTCAAGGTGAGACGAATAGCTCTATGGTTGTTGTGAGGCAGGCTATGGTTCCAGGATATGCAGCTTTATCATTATTTTGGGGCAGAGGTACAGAGATTACATATTTAGAGTCTTTACATTTGCTAATTCTATCTGAAACCATATCCCAGTTTATACTAAATGGAAACAGCTACCAGCTTTTGGGGAGGAAGAGTTCAGGTATTAGACAGTCTGGATAACCCATTTTAATGTCACTACATTCCTCTGCAGGGAAGGGGTTAACAGTGGACCAAACCCTTAATTTGACAGTAAAACCTGAATACTGAGATCATTGGCAGAAACTTGGATTTTCACCACTACTCCATTAGCTCTCTTATTCAACTAATAGCTGGCAGTGAGCCTACAGGGATGGATGTTCATTCTTCCTCTTTGCCAAAGTCTCACGGAGAATGTTTTTAAGAAAGTCCCTTCCACTAAATTCATATCCAAACTTATTTCATTGCATGTCCTGATCATCTGGAAATTTTGTTAATCAGATTACCAGATCACAATTTTTATTACAGTATTACATCAATTCAAATGTATTATTTGAATTATGACAATTCAAATAATACATCTATTGATGTATTATTTGAATTTTATTCTAAACATTCTCTGTTTCCGTCTATGAAATTTTTGAACAGGTCAGGGAACTTCTCCATTAATAAAGAATTTTTGAAGGAATTATACCATATTATACACATTGTGTGTAAATTGCCCCAGATGAAAAAGGTATGAAGATATTTATATTTGCATAGTCCTTAAGAGAAATTAAAATATATATAAAGAAAGCACGGATGTAAAAATAGTGAAAATATCCAAAAAAAAAAGAGGAACATAAAAGAAGGAATTCTGACTCCCAGAGACCATTGTTTCTCTACCTTTATTCCACATGTCTTCCCAGTTAATTTTTTCTATCATGCAGAGCAGTCAACAAAGGCTACTTTTCTTCAAAGAAGGAAAAACTCTAATTGATTTTTTTCCTCTTAAAGCATGGGGAATTTTTTAATAGTCACATTCAAAAGAATAGTATCTCATAAATATACTCTATCTGAGCATTTATTCTAATCAGAGACTACTAATATGTTTTAAATAATTAATTAAAATAATTGACTTAAATACAAAATCATCACAATATAATTACTTGTTGGAGGACCTTAAATCTCATTGCACAATGGCTTTATTTGCACTGTGAATATTGAAAGGCTGTGTGGTGAGGAAGAGATTTATAATTTAAATAGAATATTAAAATTTAACAGTAGCTCAGCTTGGTGAGTAGTATAAACTACCACAATGAACTGAAATATTGACAGAAAATAAGTTTTTATCTATCCAGATTTTCCAGGGCTCCATATAGTGAATTCAAAGTAAAATATAAATGAAAATGTGTAAGATCCATACCCAGAAGCACAAAATGGAAAACAATATATACAGAAATTGGATTATATTATTTTATCCTAAAATTATGTTAATATCATAATTTTATTAAATTTATATTTTTCAATATTAGAATTATTTCGCTTTTAAATTAATTCCTTCTCCCAATTATCTGTATATATTTGCAATAGGAATTACGCTGTTTTCTAGCTTGCCCCTTTGACTGAAAAACATTATATGTTCTTGATCTGAGCACAAATAATTCTGTCTTCTAACAACTCCTACCCATCACTCTTTTCTTTATAAGATATGTGTAATTTTTGTGAATATTATTGTGGAGCAGACTGTGGATCATTGCAGAGGTTCTGAAATCAGCAGTTGATGGATTTAAAAGAAGCAGAAACCAGAAAAATGATGTAATTACAATAAATTATGGAAAAATATTAATCCAAACTTCCATGACAACATTATTTTAAGCATATGAGACAAATACACAAAAGCAATAAAATTCATAATCAAGGATTAAACTTTTAGTAGCTGAGCACTACAGGGTGCCCTATTATGCTATCCTGACATGGCCTGTTGTGCCTATCTTTTTGGATTTTTAATCCTTAGCAGAAATTCAGAGCTTTCACTTGCTTTATCTCAGACCTCTAACGTAATTTTAAGGTAATTTTTATTCTCTGGGAAGTCAAGTGCTTATACAAATATAATTCATATCGTATTCTATATATGAATTTAAATACTGTTATTCTATGATACCGATTACTGTCATTTCATGTAAAGGTTTTGTTGCTGTGAAAGCTATAAAGCAGCACAATGTTTTCATTAATACTCCATCTCACTCATTCCTAATATTCTGAATAAAATTCATGCCTTGTTCACTGGGAACAAGGAGAGAAATTCGTGATTTTCAAATCAATTGATTACATTGAACACAAGCTTGAGCCGTGAGAACAATGAATTTTTCCATTCAATAGCACTTCTCTCCTCCCTTTTAGCAGTACCCAGACTCATTTGAATCATTTATGGTGGGAGTAGAGGAGGGAGGAGGAAGGGATGTGGTCATTCTAAGACATCCTATGTCAAATAAAAATGTCTTTCAAGCCATTTATAAGAGGAGAGAGAGAGTATATAAGGGTCTGTCAGAGTGACACACACCTTTTGCCTGATATATCTGTGATTGTCCTGCTCAAATCTAACAAAAAGAAGACCCAAATTCACTTCTGTTTACCAGATGACATCCAGTCCTCCTCACCTCTGAATCTCACTAAAAACTAGTTTTGACTCAATCCAATCTAACTCATAATAAATCCAGAATTTCTTCTACTTTGTACAAATATGCAGTCATTGCGACAGCAACTGGAAGACAATTATTCTCTACAAACATCTTGACTACCACATTAGAGAATCATGCTCTCAAACACTGGTCATTGTTTCCACGAAGATGCAACTGATTTACACAAATATAACCTCTTTAGTAGCAATTCTTGAGAACATTCAATTGTACCATAACTCTATCCTAGTTCTCATAAAAAACTGAAACCAATGTTGATATTCACATTCTATGTGATTCAAGTCAGAATTCATTCCTCTATTTTTCTTTTTCCTTCTGTCTACTTTTCAGGTCAAGTCACATATGGCATTCTGAAGTGGCATTCTTGGTTTAAACTATTCTGTCTTCTGCAACTTAAATATTCACTGCTCCAGATGAAATGCACATGAAGAAAATGAGTCTTCAGGTGATAAGGTCACCTATCAATAAACTATGAATATTCAATTTCGTTTACACAAAATATATACAACAGAATATGGTGAAATGGTGAAACAAAGGCAGAGATATCAGAATTAACTATGCAGGACAGACCTGAGGCTAAGACATACAGTGTCTTTTAAAAAACTAGTCTGATACATATATTGGGTTTGTGTGACAAAGTTTTGGTAGTGGGGGAGGCTGCAGGGGTGGCTTCTGTGAGAAGCTTTTGCTATATCCAATAGTGCCATTCCCATTCCCCTGTGTTGGTGGGAAGAGGAGAGAGGGAATTTAGGAGTTAAGTCCAGAGAAGAAGGGAGGAGTTGGGAGGAAAGTGGGTTTAAAATTTGACTTTATTTTCTCATTATCCTACTCTCATTTGATTGGTAATAATTCAATCTAATTTCCCCAAGCTGACTCTGTTTTGCCTGTGATGGTAACTAGTGAGGGATCTCTCCCTGCCCTTATCTCAACCCATGAGTCTTTCCTTATTTTTTCTCTCTCCTGCTCAGCTGAGGTAGGGAGTAGTAAAGCAGTTTTGGTGAGTGCCTGATATCTAGGCAGAGCCAATCCACCACAAATACATCAGATAAGGGAAAGCAACTGAGGGAGTTGCTTATAAGGCAGTAGGGAACAGATTATCACAGAATTGGCTCAAAAATATGATATTAAAAGCAATGTTTTGAAGACAACTGACAGAAACCAGATTGCATCTGTCAAAGCTGAAAAGCAAGACTTAAAATAATTTTTAAGATTTTATGGCAATTATACAATTCTCTCTCTCTCTCTCTCTCTATATATATATATACTTCAGAGTGGCTGAAACTTCTTAACCTACAGCAAATATTGTTTCCTCCAACACTAAGATCTAGGTAGGCAGTTTCTCCTCTTGGATCCCCATTACTACATACTGTTTTGTTCTGCTGCTATCTACACTCTCATTTCCAAATCACTTTTTGTCATATATTTTCCATTTGTTTCCTTACTTTTTTCTTTTGCTTTTGCTTTTCCTTTTCTCTTGTTCTTTGGGTTTCACAGTCTTCTCCCATGGTTTTAGTTTGTACTCCTGTCCTTCACTCTGAGTTTGTTGTCACTTTCTACCAAAAGCTCTACAGTAACACATCTTTTCCCATCACTTTTCTCCAGTCTTTCAAAATACTGAAAGCATTTTCCTCTCTGAATCTCTGCATCTCTTAATGTCACCTTCCTCTTTCTGGACTAGACTGTAATTTGTCTTTTCTTACAAAGTCTTCTTCACAAACTCATATCCAAGCTCCAGCTCAAGAAATTCATGAGCAAGAAACTTTACTACTTTAACTTACAGGAATCTGACCTAGTCTTATATATCAATTTCACTGGCACAATCTTCTCCCTTAGGACATTTCGCCCTTTATTTTGTAACAAAAATATCTCTCTATAGATCACTATGACTTTATAATCTTCATTGCCATAATCTTTTCCTCTATACACACTTATTTTCAAATACCTATTTAGGCTTTCCATTTGATGCTTTATCCAGTCTTACCATATTTTTGTCTTTTTTTCCTTCTCTGAGGTTCAAATTTTCCCCGGATTTGTCTTCTTTCACTTCTGTGGTCTACTCCCATTAGAGATTGCTTTTCTTTGCTGGTCAATCATATTTAAATAATCTTTAAAATACCTGTGTAGGAGTGTCCCTGTATTTAAGTTGTCTGTTGTTTTCACCTTTTCATTGGCAACCTCTTCTTTGGATATCAGTGGTTTCCACTTCTGCTTTCTATTCTCACATATATCGTTTGCTCTAACAAATTTTGTAAGGTCTATATTGCAAGGCCATCAAGGCAAAGACCTTGTACTCTTGCTCTTTTAGGTGAGAACACAAAGAGAGCAGGAACATCTACAGTACTACATAAAGAACAGTAGTAAAAATGACATTGAATTAACCTAATACAGGAAATTAATACTCCTTGGTGTGTTGTACATTCAGCCTGTAACCAGATTTTCAGCGCTGAGAATTTGCAGACTAGCAAGAGGGGATCTTTTCCTGTACAGCAGCCAAAATTAACAGATAAACATGCAAATAAAACTACTGTTTTTAATCTACTTTAAGGCAACAAAGAAGCACATGTGTACTACAAAAAGTATTCAGTAGATGAATAATTTAGCAACATTTAAAAGGAATACAGTGGTCACCCAACACAGGAGTGTAATCAACATGGTTTAAGAAGTATATCCTGAACTCACAGACACATGAATTCCCTTCTGAGCAGAAAAAAATGAATATGTCTAAGGGAAGTTGAGATGAGTGAAAACTCGATTATCAAGCTTTGTGTGGCTCTGTTTTGCTTTGTTGTATGCAAAACATGCTTAGAATACATCTCATGCAACAAATTTTTATTGGCAAGGTGTACTTTAACTTAAGTAATTACAGTGACTCAATTTTTCATTAATTCAGGATTCTCTGTGAAACCTTCAGTGTCTCATCAACACTCTTTATTCTGTAAATAATTGTGATAACACATACACTGAATTCAGATTCATTCTATCTTTGAAGTTTGGTCCCCTTCCCTAGATCCGGTTTTGGTCATAGGACCATGAGGTTTCCAGAACTGACATAACACTTTAAAGTTAGAATCCACATTTCTACATTTCTGAAAACTGTAGAGAAACTCATTAATTTAGTAGCATAGTTCATTTGCATAAAATATTACTCAATGTTTCTTTAATATAAAACTGGTTATATAATTCCCCTCTCAATGTGACAGTTTAATGTTTTTACAACAGGCTTTTTTTTTTTAATGTTGCATGGATCTATCCCTAGCTAAAAATAAAAAATCAATATGAGCAGTATCAGATTCCCGTATTGTCTAGAGATCTGTTTTTTTGAGTGGATTTCATTTTAGATGCATTTTTCTCATTGTTTACATCCTTATACCACCACAATTTTATGTTTAAATTTATTTTGAATTGTTTGGGTAGGAAGGACCCCCTGATCACTACAAATGAGTATATAAAAAATATCTTGAGAATTTCTGAGATTTTAAAGTAAGGAAGAACAATGAGATATTAATAGAAAGGTGTTTTCATAAAAACAAAACAAAACAGTCGTAAGTGACAGAAGAGATGCTGTAAATAAAAATATTAATGAAAACCAGGATCCAGAAATACTTACAATACGAACAAGCCAAGCCAAGGTAGAAGTAGATGTAGAGTAGTGGGTGTTATAATGATAAGGTGGAGTTTGATCATCTTCCCATGTCTCATACCGTTCTGCATAGAAGACAGCTCTCTTTGGGTTCAAAGCACCAATGGGCTGTAAAACGATAAGAGGTCAAATATATTATCAGCTGAAGGGCAGCATGTCTGATATGGCATAAGTTAATTCTGCGTTAAGATTCACTGCACAGGAGAGTCTGCAACCAAACACATTCCATGCTGTAGTAACCTCTGAGATTGCTGTAAGCTTAGAGTTTATTTTCAAAGGCTTTGTGTACTAAAAGTCTTATGAGTTTCCTTATTTTAACTGACAAATAGAAGTGATCCACATCTGCAAACTTTCAAGACCTTCTTGAAGTATAAGTTGTTTCCCAATTAGTTCAGTAACATTCTTCTGGAAATAGACTTCTAAAACTGCATTTAAAATGCATTGAGGCCAAACTAATATTTCTGTTGCTGTCATTCACCATAATCACACAGCTAATGAAAACTGACTTTTGCTCGCACAGGATACTTTGTAATGCGCAGTTCATGATGAAAAGATTTCACACAGAACTGCTGATGGTGTCTGGTGATCCTAAGCAGAAATACTTAAAAACCATGCATAGTCCTCAGGACTTGGTTTACTTTCTGACTGAACAAAGCCACGTTTTACTGAACAAAGCAAACAAGCTTTGTGCTTGAAAACAATAGAATGTGGAAATTATTCACAAATTCAAAGTCTATTCTGAGCAAATTTAAAGGACAATCTATACAAATTAGGTGAAAAACAAAAGAGATGTAAGGCAGTAGTAGGAACTATTGGTTTTGATGTGCCTACTTGAGGAATACACACTTTTTATGATTTTTCAACCCACTTTATCTCAGAAGCTTTTGCAAAAACTATTTGTTACTGTCTGATGCAAAAGTTACTTGGATAAAGAAAATACAGATTTTAGCTTTTATAGTAAAATTAACCGAACACGCAGAGTTTAAAACTTAGAGCAGAGCACACTTCCACACCAAATGATTGTTTAAACTTATCGTAATTTGAAATTATTACTTGATCTGCATTAATCAAAGTTTAATTAGAATTGATATTATTAAGGGTATTAAAAAAAATATATAGGCAAGGACTTTGACCAAATGCTAACAGTATTTTCACATTTTATTGCACTGCACAATTTTTCTACTGAATTAAAATCCAAAGTAATTCAGAAAGGAAATACAAGTACAAGGTCAAATCTCTGTGTTTCACTACACTAGATATGTAACTAAAAAAATTTAAAGCTGCAAGTATTTTATTCTTTCAGCACTGCTATGATTTTTGAGATGGCTGCTTAAAAGACTGACATAGAACATGACATTTTCTGATTTAGAGCTTGTTTTGAAATAGCAGTCTTTGGTGAACATTTACATTTTAAAACATTATGATTTCAGTATTTTTCACATTAAGCACTCTGGATGCTTAATACTTTGCTGTGTCATGGAGATGTAATAGTTTTCTCGTATGTGTAAAATGATCGAGTAATCCCAAAGGATTGGTGTTATCTGGTGCAGACTGCACTGAAAGACCTCACAAAACATTTTTGAAAGAGAAGTATGAGCCATTCCCTAATACTTTCCCTGCTCACTTCCCAAATACTGACAATAGAAAAAAAAAAAATTTGCATTTTTGTTATACTTGGTTTTGTTACACATCCCGCCAGTGTCAGGAAACACACTGGCAGTATTATAGCCTTTAAGGTATCATTATATAAAAATGGTTGGTCAACAGCTTCCTTGAAAGAGACAGTCTTATCCCATTAGACTGACAAATTGTGCAGATATATGTGCACTTTGCTAAATTATATCAGGCTTTGGGTTGCGTTGGGGACTGGATGGAACCTGCTGACACCACCCTCATTAAGGTACTGTGCATCCACTTCTTTGGCAGAAAAAATTCCAGTCCCAACTGCACATTTTAAGAGCTAAAGCAGTAATTCACACTGTAGTCTGTTAAAATGGAATGTTCACCCCCTCTGAGAAGGAACATAAAATAGCAGACAAATTGGTGAGATTGTATTTGGTAATGGAGAAACACTCTGAGAATATCTCTTTCCTCCACTACAAAGGTGCATCTTATCCTATGCTGCAGTGAATTCTGAGGCTATGGAAGACAGAGACGTCATCTGTCACCATATTATTGTACATATATGTTTGAAGGGTCAGAAGGGAGAATGAATACGATGATTAACACAAGACTGAAAATATGGAAAACTCCTGGCCTTTCAAAACACAGTTGATGCTGATTAGGAGTCTTTCATCAAATAAGTGATGTGTTTTCATTATTCACTGTAAATTGACTACAGTAACAAGGCCTGTGAGGTATAACTGATGCTCAAAATAATTATGAGACATTTTATTTTATAGACTAGTAAATTTTAATGATGGTTTAATCAGTACCTTTAAATAACATTTTTAATATAATATATATAGTTGTATTTAATAAAAAGGTTATTTCTCTCAAGAATTCAATAATAATTAATAATAATATACAACAATATATACTTGTATTTAATAAAAAGGTTATTTCTCTCAAGAATTTGATAATAATTTTTAAAGTCACATAAAATATTAATGCAAACATACCATCATGTTTTCTAGGTTGTTCAATGAGAGGTGTTACTTCAATTTAAAAGATAAAAGGTATAACAATGTAGGATTGTGCTTTCCCATTTTCATATCAAAATGCCTGTCCAAGTAGCTAAAATAATCTACCTTCAGAACATATGTGATTAATTGTACTAAATGATAAACCTGAAAATCTGTACTCTGGATTACCATAATCCAATATTTTTTTCAGTCATTGCCTTTTTTTTAGTTTCAATTACTTTAGGATTTGTTTGAAGAAAAATCCTGAAATGCACAAAACATTGTCTGAATAAAATGGAGTCTTTAAGCGAAATACCAATGAGAGTCTTTTCTGTTCTTGTGTGACACTGCAATTTTCCTGGGAAAATCTCTGTGAAGAATCTTTATTGGGGTCTTTTCTGGAGGGAGGGAGGGAGGGAGGAAGGAAGGAAGGAAGGAAGGAAGGAAGGAAGGAAGGAAGTGCTTGTCTTCAGCTATAAAGTGTCATCTCAACTTCTCAGGACAGATCCTGGACTGGATGAACTAGTGATCTGTCCGACAGTCTGGGATTTGGGAGACATGGGTTAATTTCTCTCATTCCACAAGCCTTTATAGTGTCCATGAGGAGTCTCCTTAGCTATGTCTATAGCTTGCTATAGGAAGGTGAGCTGGAAGTCCCTGAGCTGCTCTAGAGGGGGTAGTGTGCAAACATGGCCCTATATATGCAGAGATGACAACTGGGATCCCAGAAGTAGCACAAGTGTCTCAATGCAGCACTGCCTGGGCAGGAGAGCTGGGAGATGCCCATGCTTATATAACTCTGCAGCTTCTACCTCAGCCTTACATAAGTTATCTCTGGCCTGTGGTGAAGAAATACAAGAAACACTTGAGCTCCCTTCTCTGTGCAGTTGTGGAGACACTGATGTGAATCACTTCTCTGCACAGTAATGTAAAGGACATCTCTCCAGGTTCAGGAAACCATACACATCGAAAATGCTAATGGAAAGTGCCCAAATCTCTCTCTCTTTTTTTTTTTTTTCACTTGCTGTGGTGGTTGTTGTTGTTGTTGTGCAATTTAAAAATTTGTTGATTAACCCCAAAGAGAAAAGCTTCTGTATACCAAAAGTCCAGGCACTTTCTGAAAGCAAAAAATCCCTCCATAAATAAAATAGCAGGGAGTAAATTCTGCAAGGTCTGCCTCTGGCTTCTTTAGTGTTATTTTAACACCCATGAGGGAAAATGCTGTTAACCAGGGTAATGGTATGAGTTCATCTTTCAGTAAAGAGAAAGATATTTCTGTAAAGAACTTAAATCTCAGTTGCATAAACTAGCAGCTAACCCAGTTTTACTCTGATGAGGCACGAGTCCTATTAGATGACAAGTTCTATAGTAATGGTAGTCTCACATTTCTTATGAAATGTGTAGGATATATGGAGTTTTGGTCACTTTTCATAGCCTTACTATGCCATTCTTAGCCCAGAAGGTCAACTACTTTAGTTTTAATCTAATATCATGGCTATAAAATGCAGTTACATTTTATTTATGGATTAATCCCTGTAACTTTACATAATGGAAGAAAATAATATTATTTCCATTTGACTGAGATTCTGTTGGTGTGTGCACTGATTAAAATTACTTGCCCAAACAATACAAAGGCAAAGCTCAATCTATATACTCAGTCCATATCTTAACCATAAGACAAATACAGAAACTGAATTTGGGTAAAATAAATTGTTCTGGATATTATTTTAAAAGTTCTTTTCATAATGTTTTATAAAATGCTTTTTCCAAACACACCATTTGTGTTTTTATTGCAAAACTCTCTCTGTAAGGACTCAAATAGAATTAACTTCCCACATAATGGTTTCATGAGATATTCTTTACTCCAAACAAACAGAACAGGTCACTATATGACAATGCCTATTCAGCCACTTCACTTTTGATGTATTAAAACCTGCTACTTCAGTTTATTTTATGTTTCATTCTTCCATTTAAAAATAAGGCGAGTATTTACTGTAACATTAAAAACACACTACTCCATATTTCTTTTTTTACCTGGCTAATCTCTTTAGGTATCTGGCCTTTGAACAAGTCAATGCATGTTGTCAATACACCTTATATCTAGTGTTTACATCCACTGGACATGTTACGCTAGTTCATGTAATATCTATTTGTTTGCCAAATAGAACTATATTCTCTCATGAGAGCAGAACTGAATGTAGCATCCCATTTATCTAGCCACTAAAATATTCTGCTTAACTTGATTCTAATTCATGCAGCAGCAACCTTATCTGTTGGAGTTTTTTGTTTGTTTTGGTTTGGTTTTTATTTTCTTTTTTTTGTTGTTTTTTTTTTGTGATGTACAGCACAAAATTGTAGCCCGGTACAAAGGTATATTGAACTTGGCTTTTATTTGGCTCCAGCTGAAAACTGACTGAGCTCTTCCTGACTGCTTGCTTTTTTATTAAAAAAACACCCACTGAACAACAACCTATAAATAGGATGTCTTAGGATGATACTTTAAACTTAAAAATAAATTGCAATTGCATCCAAATTAGTAAACAGATTTTTCTTCAGCATCCTAAAATGAAAAGCAGATATCAACAATATCAAATATAAGAGCATTCACAGATTCATAGTCCCAGAGTTTCACTCAGTAAATGAGCTGTTTATTTAAGAAAAACACACGTTTAATTGTGTGGCTTTAATTGTGTGTAGTTTTTCTGCTGATGGAAAAGTTGCATATGAAAAAGAGAGAAGTTTAATTTTACAGAAAATTATTTCATTTTTCCAACTAAGGGCTCTTAATAAGCCCATAAACTCCATTCCACAGCATATACATTTTTGGAAGTATTAAGTGTGGTTGCCTTGAAATATTCACACTTGGATGTGTTCATTTGAATTATTACATTTAGAAGCCTTGAGGCTTTATCACTTCCTTTTCTTGAAATGGCACAGTAATAAGGAAAAGTGGTTATGCTTATCACCACCCATCAGTCAAACACCTTCTATATTAACAAAACATAATTTTTTCCACTCAATGAATGGGTGTGTGATGTTTCATACACATGTCAATATTAGTATTACTTTGCCTGGTGAAGAAATCATTTTATTTAACAGGATGTATGACTGGAAGTAAATGAGGAGAAATTCCCGTTTACACTTTAATGAGCAGGGACAATGCAGCATGTCAAAACCATGCATTCACTATAATTTAGGAGTAAAAGTCATACAATTTTATACAAACAAACCATACCGCATTTTAAGTGACTTGAACCTCACAAAAAATCACTGTATAGTAAGAGCTGTGTGCATGTTTCCTGGACTAATGTTTAATATCCTAAGTATTCTTCTAAAGGAAATCTCAACAAAGAAGAAAATAAGCAGATCACCTGATGGTTTGATACTGAAAAGATAATCTATGTATCTATGACAGCCTCTTTCATTAGCTTTTGAGCTTGTCAAACAATAAATATAACCTTTAACCTTGTATATGTAATGAATAAAACTTGAACCTACACTGTCTAATCAAATGAGAGGTCCAATATATCCCACTGCTATGGCACATTCCATGCCCATGAACCCTGGTTTTAAATCTAAAACTATATGTAAAAGGAAAAACACCAAAAAGCTTTCAGAACAGAATTTCCAAACACCTAAAAGAAAAAGGACAGAGGAATTTTCAGACTAATATTTAAACATAATTGTTCTGAAAGAACAAGTAACATCTGGATGTAAAAATACCACAACAAGGAGTGCCACATAAAACCAGAATGAAATGGAATAGAAGGAAAGGACAAGCAACATGTTCAAGATGGCTTTGCACAAATGTAAATATTTAAGTTTGGACTAAATGCAAAAGGCACATGATTTACTCCATTACTGACATTGTAAGCAAGACAAACACCTCTAATTTCACCTCCAAAAAACATATGAATTGCACTTGATATCTATGTTTACTTAGGAGTTGTGATATCATAAAGGTGGTGTATTATATTTTATACAGAGAGCCTAGAAGCCAAAGATTAAAAAATTTGAAAAATTGTGTAGTCAGTTATCAGAACTGACACTGGAGTATTGTATGAACTTTGAGCAAGAATACACAAAATATTTTTTAAAAGCTAGATTTAGCACCTACATTTAACTACAAAAACTATTTTAAACCAAGAAAACAAAGCATGGTAGGTGACTTCTCTTTTAATTTCATTGCTTTTGTGGCTTTTACCATATATGCAATACTGTTAAAATTCTAAATAATTTCAAAAGATTTTTTGAGGACTCTTAATTGCTAAACAGCAAGGACAGAGGCTTTGTGAAACTAAGGGCAAAATTTACAGGGAGACAGAAGGTCGGGAACTGACAAAGGAGATTCTATCCATCAACAGTTTAGCTGGAGGTTCTGATCTGCCATCAAATCTGCAGGAACCTGTCTCCATTGCAGGGCAAAATCTGACAGAAGGAAGTTGCTCCTCATGGAAAGGATACTGAGTGGGCCTTCCCTAGAGGTCTGGCTGAGGCTTGATAGCACAGCCACTTTCAATATTGTTAACAATAAATTACTAACTCCTGCTTTTAAGCACCAGGCTACTCAGGATTCATCTCCATGAAAAGAAAAGAAGGGACTCATAGATACAGGACAATATTGAAAATGAAAACAGAATTGACAAGGTAGTTCCTCAGAGACATTCGAATTTTTGAGATTTTTACTGATAATGCAAAAATGGAAACAGGATGCAAGTAACTCTGAACAGCCCAAGTCAGGCATTAAAATAAATCATTAACCTATTTTTCCTTTTAAAAATATGGTGAAATGAAATCTATCAGGTATTATTATAATGAACACTGCAAAAAATTGACAATTACAACCCTTTTATCCTGAGGTATTCCACAACACTTTACAGATTTCATATGTGTTTTCTCACACATCCATGGGATAAATGGAGCCCAGATATTTCCAGAAAGGAAAGGTAATTTTCCTTGACTAGCTCTGCGTAGGCTTTTCAGAGGTCAAAACCCTAGCTGTTCCAGAGGAAACCACCAACAGCTTTTGGTAAGTTTTCAAATTGGCAAGAAAAGGTGACATTGCATGGATTCTTGATGAAAAATAAATAGCCATGGACTTGATTTTACATTTCCTTTTGAGGAGAGCACTAATAACAGCACAGTGATGCTTAATAAGCTATACATGCACTAATTCCATAATGAGTCTTTACTAACTCATGGGGAAAACAAATCTATTCAGCTATCACACTACTTCCTGTAGCAATTACATATTTTAGTAGGTTACTATAAAATTTTGGATTGAACCAAACTAAATAGCTAGAGAAGGACTCATGAGACACTGTCTAATCTTGCTGCACTTCACCACATGCAGTGCTATTAATACATCCAGAAAGTGAGTTTGAGAGACTTTGAAAAATGTAAGCACCTTAATGAAAGGTTTATCTTTCTGAACAACTCTAAGCCAGCAAGACTTTTATACATGCTAGGGAACAAGCCAGTGTAAAATGATCACAGGTCTTTTTTTAAGTCACGTCTGTGGATCTTTTATTGTTCTTGGCACAGATTTCAATGGTGTTACAGAACTGAAAAACACATTTGTGAAACATACCTATAATACTGTGAAAGGTCATAAGTTTTACATAACCTAACGGAAGTATCAAGCAATTTATTTCCTTTTGAGGCATACTGTGAATGTACTGTAAATTCAGCGTTTATTTGCTTATTTTTTTTTTTATTTGTCTAAGGAAAAAAAGGGAGTGTAAACTTAGGTGTCTCTATCTGTTATTATGAATTCAAGTCCTACTCAAATTATTTTGGACGTCTTACAAAAGCAGGCTTCCAGGAATGGTTACAACACATCTGGAGGTACTGCAAGCACACTCTTTCCAGCAGAGATGAAACTGTCAAATATCCAGGGCAGGATGTCTCTATTGCTCCCCAGGATGTGTGCTTGCAGGGAGAGGAGGAAAGAAATCCAGACTTAAAGCATAAACCCCAGAAACACTCATGTCTGCCCAGCAGCAGAAGGGAATGCAGGGTCTGCAGCACAGGACTGCAGAACAGGCCCTGGGGGTCATTTTCTCCTCTCCATTCTCTCTCCTAAAGGCAATGAGTGACAGCTTCCTGTGGTTTTGAGCCTCACTCAATTTGTACAAGCAGCTTCCCCCTCTTGGCTGAGGAGCTGTGGTAAGGATGCAAGAAAGCTGACACACCAGACAACAGAAACCTCACACTGGCATGATGCAGGACTATGCACTATCTTGCCACCTTCACTGGCAAGAGAGTGCATACATTTTCTTAGTTGATAGCAAACAGGAATGATACTTCCCACAACTCAGTTTCGAGACCTCTTTTTTTTTGTCTTTATTTTAGCTGGCCAAAAGTAGAGCCTGTCCATATGTTTCTGCTGTGCTTGGCCAGGACAGACCTTCTCTGCAGTCTGTTAACACAACCAGAGTACCAGAGCTGGGTATTGATGACAATGTGGTGCCATTAGAGAAAAAAAACACTAGGAATTTTTTTATTGTAAAGCACTAAGTGCCCAGATCAGGTTGGACAGAAAAAACCCCAACAAATAACAATAAGGACCAGATACACCAGAATCTAAAATACAAAATATCCCTTTACTAACTATTAAATCAAAAGAAGATGCTGATAGTATATTACTATTCTAGTCACTGCAAAATAAAGTGAAATATTAGTACAAGCTTTTTATTTCCAAAGGATCAGCTTTTATAAACTAAGAGGCATAATTAGTGAGATCAAGTGGTCAGATGCACTCCTGTTCCATAAGTTAGGAGGTACAGAGGAGTTGCAGATTTGGAACCAGATAAGTCAAGGACATGGAAGCAGCATAATATAGAGATTCAGTATAAAATAATTCTAAAATAGAAACATCTATTTCAGACTTTTATGAGTTTAAGATAAAGACCTAACTTAACCAGACTATAAATATAAAACAAAATGTCTTTCTAAAAGGGCTGCCTGACTGTTCTTTAACAAGAATGAAGCATACCTTTGAAAGATCTCTGAAGTTGCCTGGAAGGGTCAGATCTAACTCTTCAGACTCATAGTTTGTTAAAACCCACGGAAATACAGGGTATTGGTTCAGATCATTGTACGTTCGTCCTATTGAAAAAGAAAGTTTTAAGAGTTAGGAAATAGTGTCCACTTGTCCAGCTAGAAAAAAAATGTAGTGGTTGCATTTGTTGCATCACATGTTCCCAGTTCCCACCACTTTGACAGAATCAGTTATAAATCTTCCAGACAAAAGCAGCCATTTAGGTGCACTTATCTTGAACCAGAAGTCAACACACAAACTGAAATAATATAAAAAGCTCAGTATCTTTTAAGATCAACTAAAATGCACCATATGCCAATAAACACTTTATTTTTTATTTCCATTAAGATATTTTTATAGCACGAATGTAGAAATTCAAAAGAACTAGACTATTACTTTCCTAACAACTTCATGAAGTATCATAACTGGCAAAGATAAAATGAGATTCCAAACAGCAAGGGTGTAAATTTGAGGTTTGCAAATCTAGGTCTATCCTAGATAGTCTGTGCTAATCCATCATTCCCTATGGTTCTTCTTCACTGAAGAAATGGTGAGATTCCATGACAACTGTGGAATCAAAGTGATGAAAGTCATGTTTGCTGTAACACTATTTTTTAATCACTTTGAAAATTAAAAACCAGTTCTCTCATGTAAAAGACAGAGCTGACTACCCCAGGCCACTCTCTTCAATCATGAAAGAAATACTGCTGTCATCCCAGCAGCTAAAATGTGCAAAAATCATCTATAGATACCATTTCAAAAGAACAATCTTCAACTGCAATGAACTAAAAATTATGAATTCATCACAAAGAAAAGTGTGTTTGGGAAAGGCTGTTGTTTTTGTATTCCTAGTATTTCATAGAATCTAACATTTCAGTGATAAGACAAATGAAATTTCTTAGTACAGAACTGCCCATCCTATTGGTATAGTGAGAACCACACAATATGCAACATGAGTTTTAAAAAACAAAATCAGCTCATAAATATATGTGTGTGTGTATTTATATAATATAATTAGCAGACTGAAATAATCCAGGTTAACAATTCCCAGTCCTGCGGCAGATTTACAGCCCTGTCTCACTAACTGCTTCCTTCCAGATTCTCGACAGATTCCTGGGGTACAAAACCCGGCACAGGAAAACACAGGCTTCCTTGTTCTGAGTAGCAGTTGCAATTCTCCACAAAAATCACTTCTGCTTTAATGAAATGTGAAGCTTTCACTGCTCTACAAACACTTTATTTTTTCAACAGAAGCTGATGAACAAAAAGCATGTTTTTATTTTGTACATAGTTTCACTGAATGCAGGAGAAGTGCATATTCTTAATAATTGTGCATCCTCATTTTTACACTCTGAAAACATAGATGTTCACAAGAGTACAAAAAAAAAAATTAAGGTGCAAATACAACTTTGTCAAACAAGCAATTCCAGCACTATGCACTACATACACAAATAAAGATGGATAGAAACAAAACCACGTCTTCTTTAATATCAACAATGAATGAACGAATGAACGAATGAATGAATGAATGCAAAATAACTCCTGGACAGAACAAGAATGTGTCAAACAATTATATCAAGAAGTATACCAGAATTTATCCTTGTAAGGGAGGAAAAGGAAAGGATTCTGCTAGAATAATATTCTAGCAGAATAATATTCTGCTAGAATATTTATTCTTTTAGACTTTTGGGAGTGGGCTCTATATGTTTTGAAGGAAGACAAATCTGCCTCATATGCTACATCCTTCAAATCAGAATATTATTTTCTTTTTTGGCAAGGGTTGAACTGCATATGACTTATAAAGTTTCTTGAGATTGTCAAATTTAGGGTGCTTTAAAATATGGCCTCTATAATACTACCGCTTCGTACAATAAATGTTTTTCTCACCAGAATTCTCATCAGAATCTTTAATTAAGTTAGCAGAAGAGCATGCAAAAGCTTTCACAATAGAAAGACATTTGTGTTTATGCAGAGAGCAGACTAAAAGAACTTTGAGATCCAGGAAGAGAATGACTGAGAGGGCTGTAGTCTATTACAAAGCATAAGCAAAAATGAAGATTCTGCAGAATCAAAATTTGTATGGAAAAGAGCTCATAGTAATAAAAATCTTCAACTGTAACCATTTTATAGAAGTATTTAAAAAACAAGAACACCCTTTTGCAAAATTTTGAAAGAAAATGTAGCATCATACAAGATTACATTTCATTTTGAAATTGAGATTTTTTCACATTGTGATTTCATTTAATTTTGATACTTATTTCATTCATTTCATACCAATTCAATTTCAATATTCAGTCAACAAGATTTTGACTGTTTGTTCCCGTTCCATATGGGAAAATCATAAATGTGTGAATAGGGCAAGGAAAAAGCAATCCGGAACTCGCTGGCATATGAGTTCTCTTTTGCTGAGGGGTTACTTATAGTATAGACACATGAGGAAATTATCATGTGACATTAGCTCCATGTCAGAACACTGCAGTAACTCCTCTGTGCAGTTTTTTACCCCACAATGAGAAATAATTTGAAGCAGCTTCTCTCTCAGCTTAGGTAGGATAAGTTGCAAATAATGAAGCCTTCAAGGTTATGTATTTAGTGAATATAAGTCTTGTGAAAAAACCTAAAACATACTCTTCTCTCCTACTTCAATTTTTTATAAAACATGTTTTATTTATGAAGATAATAACTACTAAGAATAGCTCTTAATTTTTTTAATAAAAAAGTTAGTGGTTTATTTTTTTCAATCCAACAATTTCCTCCTTAATGTCAACAAATAAAACTGACTTGAGAAGATGAACCTAATTTAAATTGTGAAAAGAGAACAAACCTACAAGGTAAGACTACACATCTGTACTTATCTGAGCAGAGGACAGCAATCTAGGCCTATAATGGGATTACAAAGCCCTAATTCTAAACATGCATAAATATTAGTGGCTTCACTCTATTAGAAATGCTGTCTTGATCTGTTCTGGCTTCACAATTGATTATTTTCAGAGTAAAATCAGCAGATGAATATACTTAGCCATCTCATCAATTGTCTGGTGCTTCCTACAAGAATTATTTGGTCCTTTCTTTAGCTAAATAAAAATAGGACATAAACCTGTCTATTGGTAGTCCCTATACCTTTTCAGAGCTTTCAGATTTCCCCTCAAGTAGGCTTACAGAGATTAATATTAAAGGCTGAATATTAAATATTGCAAGCCCTGTGACACTAATCTACTTGAACAATAAAAATGAGGCATAGTAAATGAGATCTCAGAAATACTGGATATGTTTCTTCATTAAAAAAAAACTTTTTAATTAAACCATCCAATTTAACGTTTTTATATGGCACTTTAGTTTCTAAGGTAAAGTGAGCTAGAGACAGCTGACAAAGAAATTATAACTGCAATTCCTTGGTGAAAATGTTAATGACAGCAAAATATTGTTTAATTAGATGATTGCAGCATCTGGATTAACACTCTTTAAGAGCGATGTTCCTGTGCTTGTCTGCTTCTTCACACTTTACAGACATTTTGTCATCTCTAGGTCATTAGGAAAGAATTTTTAATGATTTTTCTAGAAGTAAGTAGTTCAAGTTACATCTAATTAGATGACAATAATAAGCTCAACACATGCAGTAGCTAAATATATACATAATTAACCAGTGAGGGCTTGTACATCACAGAGTAAAAAAGTGGAAAATGCTAAACAGGCAAAAAAAAAAAGGTGAGGGGGAAGAAGTTCATCTGAATTTATTACCTAATTGAGGATATAATTTTTTTTCCATAAACCTTTAAAAATAATCTCTTTCCACTAGAAGAAATTACTCAGAAAAATTATGGATGCAATTATTCTTCATTTCTTTTAAAAGCAGTGGCATGTAGGACTTAAAAGAATTAAAATTCCAATAAATACAAATGCAAGCACACATTTAATGTACTGCAATTTGAAATCAAACAGCAGAAATTAGTTAAATACTGAGAAATAGATTTGAAATCTAGACTTCTAGATAAACCAGTGAGCACTGCAATGATATTAAAAAACAACTTCTTGTTCCCACTCCTCTTGATACCTTTTGCTGTACTGGGATTACTTTTAAGCACTCTTCTTAATAATCTTTTATGAGAATAGTAAAAATTACTTGTTTCCTATATCACCCAGAGGGTTCAGTTGACGTATATGCTGGTCCCATGCAGAGAGGACAATTAGTATAATCACAGCAAAAACAAAAGGATCCCTGAGAATGAAGCAGGTAGAGGGAGAAGGGGGGAGGTGACCAGGAAGGCTTATGTCTACACAGCCAGGACAAAAACCAGGGCCATGGAGAGTATAACACTGAGACTGATTGATAAGTACCAGAGTGCAGTGTTTAACTTTGAGAGGAAAGCCCAGAGCTGTAAACATGATGAAATATGCTCGAGCCAGAAAAGGGGGCACGAAAGAGGTGAAGAGCTTGGAGACAGAAGAGGGAGGTGAGAAAATAGCTGAACTAGAGGGCCGGAGAAACAAGTTGAAACAAGGCCTTAGAGAGTTTTGAAGATGGAGAGAGATTTTGAACTGAAATTGCAATGAGACATCAGGCCAACACAAGTGCCAGCAATCACACATAGGATTGGATAGGAAATTATCTAGAAAGAGAGATCTTTGAGAGTTGAAGGAGAAAGTTATTAAGCATATGTGATCTGTGAGCACAGATCACAGCAGAAACAATTAATCTAAACATGAAGCATGGCAATGTTTCTAGGGGGTAATAAGATGATGTAAAAATTAAAGAAAATGTTTTAAAAAGATGGATTTTTTTCAAGAGGATACTTCAAACATTAAGGACATATTGAACAGCCAGGAGCCATGCTTCTCAGGACAGACATACCAGTAAACCAGGGAGAGATTTAAGAAGAGATTAATGTATATATTTCAGCGGTTCTGTTGTACAGAGACAAACCAATCTGTGTAATTAACTGTATTAATAAACAGGCAAAGGACTTCTTGTGGGAAAGGACCCAGCTGCACGATGTCACAATGAGAGAAATAAGCTGGTGTCAGAACCCTCACTTCTGAACATCACTCTTCCAAGGCTACTGCTTCTTGTGTAATTTCAGAGGAGGATCAAAAAGAAACATGAGTGCTTTCTTACTCCTTTGTAGAGGGCTAGACACTAATTAAGCACCATTGTAAGAAAAAAAAGGAAGCTACAAAGAATGGGCAAAAGATGTACTAAACCACTTTGTTAGTGGACCTCTATCTGGATGAGAAGAAAAAATAGTGAAGTGACCTTACTTATCACCCACTTACCAGCAGATAATCCCCAATTCATAAGTATCAAACCTCCATGTTCCTGACTAAGCTACAGCTCAGATTTGCTGAATAAGCCAGTAGGAGCTTAATGGCAACATGAATTAAAAAAAAAAAAAAAAAAAAAAAAGGNAAAAAAAAAAAAAAAAGGGGATGTATATATTTCTCAATAGTTGAAAACAATAATACCATTAGAGAATAAGATGTTGCTTAAATAAAACAGTTATATTCTAAAACTAGGTCATTGCTGCTACACTAACAATTACTGGCAAAGAACTTGTAACATATAAGGAGATATTTCTTATGGAATCTCATTACAAAAGAGTATAATTAGGACTGTAATTGGAAATTGGATTTCCAAGAAGAAAGAAAAGAAAATACATCTTTACTTAGGAAAGGAGGTCACAAGTATATTCAGTACTCTATTTTTGTGTACAAAATAGAAAATCCTATATTTTCTTCTGACTGCTGAGGGTCCTGTCTACAGTCCATATAAGATTTTGTGCCTGTTTAGTACAGGTGTAGTTGGGCAGTTATCAAAACCAGGGCAACAAGTTAGCAGAGGTTCTTCGCTTCCAGTACTGTATATCTGGTAGAGTTATTAATTTTGTTAGTGCTTCATCAAAAAACACCTATTTTTTGTAAGGGAAGTATTTTTGAGGAACACCTTTCAAAAGACTTACAGAAATGCAGGCACAGCTGTAAAAGCAGTGGTGTCACTCAGGCTGCCTCACAGCTCTCGACCCTGCAGTGTCCCAGATCTCAGGCCCTGGTGGCAACAAGGCCATGCAGTGGTGGAGCCAGGATCAGCTTGGGGATATGAGAACTTCTAGACTTTCTAACATATATTTATTTTTCAAAACTTTCTCCCCCGTGACCAGACTTCAAGCTCATGTGCACTCTATTGTGGGTGGGTTTCTGCCTTGCCAGGAATTTTATGAGGAGATTCTTAGCAAATACCCCCAAGCACTTCATGAGTTTTTGGAATTGAGCTTTCTAGATGAATGCAGACTTCATTAAAACTACAAAACCTGGTTGATCTTCCAAAAAATAACTTGAGGGGATTTTTTGCTTCTGTCAAAAAGTTGGAAAACTTTGGGTTTTGTTCCAAACTGGAATAAAGAGTTTGTTGTCTTGTATAGAATTGCCTGTTGGGTTTCAGTCAACTTTCATTCTCTGATGTTATTTTCAGAAAAGGTTTTGTGTGTGTGATTGGCAAGTTCAGCTACCAAGGATAAATTTTATTCTAATTTTTTAAAAAAATCACATACTGCTGAAACATTTTATGAGATGGTAGACAATTCTGTGAAAGGAGCAAGGCATCCTATGCAATTAACGACGAGATTACATGAACAAATGAGATTTATCTATAGAAGACTGATACCAACAAATCTGCTAGAAATTAAATGCCTTGAGTCAGAGAGAGACAATCCTAGGGATAGTGACCAAACAGTTTTTTCAAATAGGACAGAAATTCATGGACACACGCAAAAAATAACAAATAGTCAGTACTCCTTCAAAACTTGGCCATAGCAGGTGGAACCTGGAATGCTAACATCAAGCCATACTGTTACAAGGCAGATGAGTGACATTAAATGACCTCAAGAGAATCCTGTCTTGTACAATCACCCCAAGTGTTCGGCTATAAAGCCTACCCAGCAGTACTAGTATCAAACAACAGGTCAAAAAATATTTTTGTTGAGACCTCTGAGATACTCTGAGGGAAACTGTTCAGGCTGAAGCTTGTTAACTGATAGATATTTTAGTGTAAGTGTTACTGCAATTTCTAAATGACTTCAGACATAATGCTGTCTTTCAGGTTTGAATGCTTTGGTGAGGTACCTAAAAAATAATGACCTTGGAGTTCTAAACTGATTAAAAATTAAAAAAAAAACATATAAAAATGGCTTATCTCTTGTCTACTCTCATTTAAAGAGCTTAAATTCACTGCTTACAGAAGAAATGAATACATAAAAAGGAAATTACCCGCGAAGGACAGTTCTGTTGATAATGTACTGGACAAGGACTGAGGGGATCTAGGCTAACTTCCCAGTTCTCCAGTAAATCCCCCAAGTTCAGGTGAGGCAGCCAGGGAACCAGCAAGGGTCCACCTGCATTTCCTCATCACTAGAAGGGCAGCGGATGTGTGAGAGGCACGGAGCAGCTGGAGACAGGCCAGTGTCCAGAAGCAGGATAGAGGCATTCTGGCACTGCACCAGAGGCAATAAACACTCAGCAGGGCTCCTTCCTCCAGCAGAGATCTGCGGGACCACAGCTAAAATGCTTGGGAGCCAAGCTGGTGAGCCTGCACTGGACTTCACCATATGGACTTTGCAGCCCAAACCTCCGGTAGTTTCAGGGATTCTGCTTTGCGCTCCATTGCACAAGGTAAACATGCCCGCAGATTTCCAACTGTTCAGTGGTAACACTTCTGTATCACAGTGGGATAAGTTGATGACACGTTTATTAACGTCCGTAAGACTCGATGCATGGACGATGACTACAATCTAAGCACAGAGGCCAAAGCCTGAGGGTTCAAAGCAAGCAAGTTTGACAGCTCCTGAATTCTGCCACTGCCTTACTGTGAAGAACACAGTGACTGTCCCCAGACTGGTCAGCATAAAGAGTGCTACCTTTGGGTTTCACACTTACATGTGTCTTATGTCTGGCTGAGGATAACCTCAAGCATAAAAGTCAGGACCAAGATGAGAGATGTAACACTGGAGTGCAAAGTGATGCCTGGTGGAATTTAATTTGGGTTTCAAATTAAAGCTCACTGAAGTGAAATGTCTGTATGAGGCTCTCCACAGGCAGGTTCATAAGCAGCATGTGTGCTACAGGCAGGAATCATAATAGTAGACAACCTCCTGGAAATCTCTGTATATGGTGTAGAAAACTGCTGCTTTTTACATTTAAAATTAACACTGGAGTTAACACATAGAAAAGAGAAAGGTGAAAGGAATAATATCTTCCTGAATGTTTAATTAATGACAATTGCCAGAAAAGCTCTCCTTTTGCCAATAACAAATGGATGTCTATGGCAGTTATTTCTCATTTTAAATACCTAATCTGATATTATATTTCATCTCAAAGAAGTAAATGAGAAAAGATGCTGTAATCTAATCATACCACAATCCAGGTGACATCTGTACTAGGCAGAATACTGTTGTTATTCTGCTGTCTAGTTGCTGTTGCTGAGAATGATGAAGTAGCGAAATTACATTTTCCCATTATTATTTCCAGACACTCTCTGGCAATGGTTTGTTGACTCTAATAAAGCTTCAGACAAAGCTGTCAGCAGAGGAAATGGCAGAAGGGGAGCAAGGAACAGCCTTCACAGCAATACATGAATCTAAATTCTCCATGATAGATTGTGCATTTTCTGATAAAATGTAATGTGTGTGTGTTTCAGAATATATCACAAAGCTGCAGCTGAATTCTAGAGGGATAAATGTTCAATTGTAAAGTGTATCAAGTCATGTTGCTTAAGACTTTGACAAACATAAATATATTATGAGGGATTAAAGAGCCAGAAGCCTTACCTGCTATAGTATTGAGGAACATCAAGTATTCAAAGTTGGATATCTCCCGTCTCTGCCAGCGCTGAGT
Organism: Ploceus nigricollis; assembly: GCA_013399945.1. Taxonomy (NCBI): domain Eukaryota; kingdom Metazoa; phylum Chordata; class Aves; order Passeriformes; family Ploceidae; genus Ploceus; species Ploceus nigricollis. The sequence continues at coordinate 726,473 of VXBC01009160.1, read as the reverse complement.
CATGTTGGAGGATTTATAAAGTTGTCGGGGTGTGGCCAGAGAGATTCTCCTAGGAAATACATTTAAAGAATGATTTTTTTAAGAGTCTCATTAATTGTTAAGATGCAGGGCAACATTTTTAGTGTGATTAATTTCAAATTGTCTGAGACACCTTTTAATTTCATTTAATGAAGTCAAGAAGATGCTATTACCCTTATTTCAGAAATGTCTAAAATTAGGAACTATATTTTATTTTATCTCTATTACAACATTGCAATAAATCAGAATAATGTATTTTGTGGTTTATTTTATTCTGAATCTGGTTAAAAGACTGGGATTAAAAGAAACTGCAGACCTCCTGGTGCCAGGCTTGTCCAGAAGGAATAAAAGAGGAATACCATTTCCCTGTTTCAAAAGGATATATTGAGATAAGTTCATTAATGTGAGTGAGTGATAGCTAAAGTGACATACACTTCCATCACACAGGTTGACTATATTTATTACACAATTTGAGCACCTCCTCTATGGTCAACTACTCATGATTCTTTCCTATCTCCCAGTAAGCTTGAAGATTTCTATTTATAGCCTGGTTTCTGAAAGAAACAAATTTTACTCAGTTAACTGCTCACATTTTCATCTGTCTGTCTCTTCATAATGACTTCTAAATTGCATTTCATTCAAATTTGGAAGAGGAGCAGAAGTGTCTAGGATACTCTATTTCCACATATTTTTTGAAACTTACATGGCTGGATAAGGGAGAAAAAAATCAAACTACATGCCAAGGAAGAGAAAAGCATAAAACCTCAACTCTTCTATATTCAATTTGACAACATCATGATAAACAAATACCATGCAGCAAGTCTTAAATTAACAATTGTATATACTGTCCCTGGTTGGTAAAATACAGGGGACTAGAGTCAGTCTAGACTAATGCATTAAAGGAAAAAATCTGCAACAAGCAGAAGCAGTCTCATTGTTCAAAACTCATTTCTAGAGAAAATAGTTCTTGCCTAAAAAAAGAAAGACAAGGAAATCTTTAAAAAGAAAATAAATGCATCTCCTCAGATACCATTTTTAAAAGAAACTTAGATCTTAGGAATGTGTAAAAATAGAGAAATGTTTATACCTTTTAAGAACAGCAACAATAAAAAAGAGAATTCCTAATGGGTAGTCCGAATTTAGTGAATTTGAAGAATGTATGTAGGTAGTATTTACACAGCTTATTGAGACTAAATAGGGACACCCAATGCTTCAGTTTTCAGTTGCACCCTGGGCACAGTGTGTGTTATTTCTAGACTCTGGAAGCTGAGTATCTTCTTAAAACTTAGTCATATACAAGATGTCAGACTGGGCAGTGTTTACAAAAATGTGAACCATCTACTTCTAAAGATACATCCACATACTCCTGGAGATGCACTAAACTCTTTTTCCAGAGAAAGGATGAGTGAGTATTGGCACATGACTGGAGTGCATTACAGTTACTACAATTATTTGTCTAAATTGCCAGTGTGTAAGTTGTCAACATCTGCCATATTTCAGCTTCCAAAATTGGGCATGCAAAAATGACCATACAAGTGTATTTACTCAAATAACAGTATGTTAGGTCTTGCCAGCTTGGCTAGTCTTATTTTACAGTAGACTATAAGATACCAAAGGTAAATACAATTTAGTAGTACACAGGAGACAATGCAAAATATTTTAAAGTTGTTTCTATAATGCTTATGAAACATTTTATCTAAAGAAATATCCAAATGCAATCATACTTAATATTGCATTTCATAGAATAACAACTATTTTTACTGTATTTTTACAGTACAACTCTCAAAGACATACATTTTCCAGTAAATTCTGACTAAAGTTACATACAAATTAATAAACACAGAAAATAAAAATACTAAAGAGATCATTAAATTTACAAAGCATTTATGTCACAGACTTTCTGTTCCTCCCATGACAAAACAACATTTATGTATCAGCTTAGTAGCTGCTTTCAGACTTTATTCACAATCTCCCAGGGAGTCTCAAAAATCTATAAACTGTCAAGTGCTGGACTTTGCATTTGAATGCCTGATTTGAGTGAACTCTACAGAAAATCAAAATATACTAAAAACATCCTTATTTACTCCATATCTACCGTGTTTGAAAGATTCACATTTTTTTCAGCAGAGACTGGAAGAAATTATGCACAATAAATTGGTTCCACACCTGCTTGTTTCAGCTAACACAGGAAGACCCACTGTTTTCTGTTTTGCTAAAACCACCCAACTTTGATCAAACCATTTCTTTCTTCAATATGCCATCACCAATATGAAGATGCACAAATGAATGTGCTGCCTTTGCTTCTAGAGAACCACGAAATATCTACTCAAAATGGGAACTGCAGAAGACTCTGATGTACAACAGAATGGTCCAGTTTTTCAATTTTTATGCATTTAAATGTATTTAGAAAACAATTCATGCCATTTTGGTGAAGGAAGGAATGTTATATATTCCATATGTGGAATATGACACACCCCCATTCACGATCACTTTTAATTTAGTTAGATACAATGTGATGTCATACAAAAAAAATATTTAAGTACCTTGCACCTGCATGATGTTATGTGCTGTGTTGCTCTGGTTCAAAGGAAAAAAAAAAAAAGACTTGGGAAAATAATTTCCCAAGGAAAGGCGAGAAACTCATCAACGTTGATTTTAATCAAAGTTCTAAGAAGGGTTTTATACTTTGATGGTATCAAATCTTAGTTTTTCTATCTCTCTCCCTTCACAAAACTCAGCCTCTGCAACCAGCTGTATTGAGATCTGGAAATCCATCACCAAGCTGCTGATATGGCAGAGCTGAGCTGATGTTGAATATAGTTACTGTAACAGCCAAAATACTTTTTTTTTTTTTCAGAAAAAAATAATTTTAATTTCTTGATTTTATTAACTGAAGCCATTGTTTTCTCTGATGCATTAATAGCCCACAGAATTTCAGGGGAAGGTGTCAGTATGTTTAATGGCAAAGATACTGTAACTTTTACCAATTCTTTGATCTCTGTATGCTAGGAAACCATCAGGCAGCTCACAGCTGGTTTCTGAGCTGTGATGTTGCCCTCAATATAAAGACATCAGTAATGTGTGTGTTTCCCCTCTAACACCTGAGGGGTTAGAACCATAAAAAATAGTCTGATAATATCATGCTAAAAAAGTGGATATTATTCTACCTATGTAGAATCATATGGAGCTGCAGAAGTTAAAAGACACAGCATCATTTGCCCAGTTGTATCATTTGGCAAGGTCATAAGGAAACTACAATCAATGCAACATGTTTCAGGAACAGTGAAAATGCATTTATCAAAGACAGACTAATTTCATTACCAGATCAGACTGAACTCTTCAACACGTGACTGATTTTAAGGATGTAATTACTTCTTTTTAACATTAAGCACAGGCTTCATCTCTGTTAAATCAAAGCATTAAACAGGCTGTTTGGAAAAGCAGCAAAGAGGCAAACTGAAGACTTGCTCTGAACAGCAGGTCTGTAAAGTCTTAGGAAGTCATAATGGTTCACCTGCTTCTAATCCTTTGAGCTATTAGATCATAAATATTTCTATTTACTTCTACTTCCTTTCACCTTTCTTAATTCCAGGATTTCACCAGGAGAACAGAAAGACACTTAAAAGCCATGTACTGCATTAAAAGTAATTTACTTCTTTGGAATGTTTCCATCATGAATGCAAGCCTTTATGATACTGTAATTAACTCTAGGTGACATTTATCAGAGTAGTATCAGAGAGGAAATATTACTTGCATAAATAGAACTAAAGAACTTAAGCAAAACAACCAGAAAGGTCTTCTTTCGTTAAGATATTTTAAGGTACAACTTAATCTGGAAAACTGTGATGATAAAAAAAAAAAAAGGATAATGTTTTACTCAGTATAGCAGCTCCTTTTGGTTACTCAGCATAATTTCACCTTATTTTAGTTATACAAATAAGCATAATTTTAAAAACTAGTATTCCAGAGCCAACATATTCATAGGAAGAAAAACTATATTCTAAAATCAACAAAAGATTGACTACAGAGCAGTTATAGAGCCAGACTTCCCCTCAGTTATTCCACTGCAATCTACTGAAGACAATAAAGGTATGTAGGCAGGGGAAAAAAGAAAAAGAACCATGATTATGGAGTCTTTATTGTGCATAAATCATACCCTGATTACACAAAAAAAAAGAAAGAAAAATAACTTCACTACCATATGCCAGATATATTCTGAAGGCTAGCAAGCCCATTTTCGATTCAAATTGAGCTTTAATCAAAAAGGTATGGAAATATTGAGGCTGAAACTTTTCTAAATAATTATATATCAACAAACTTTTTCAGACAATTATTCACTGAATAATGCACAAAGGATATGAATTTCAAAAGTAAAAAATGTCACTGTAAATATGAAATTCTGATTGAGAAATTTGCATTTTGTTTGTGCTAGAACATGTGGCCATTTCTATTTCAGAAAAGAATACTATTACTTTCCATTTAGAGACAGCATTTCCTTTAACTTTAGTATATGGAAGAACAATGCAAATATTAACAAGATATTCCAAATAAATGCCCCAACTTTGCCTTGATCTCACTGAAAACTTGAGAAATTTGGCAGTTTGCCTAAAGACTTCAGCACATTCAGGAGATCAAGCCTTAGGTATCATGAGACTCTTGGGCTCATGACAGGGAATGATGTTCATCTGGGAATGAAACAGTTCTCCAATTCTACAAATGCTTTGACACTTCAGAGTATTTCCACATTTTGCACTGGGATAAAACAAGGACAATGTGAAGTTTTAGTTTGTAGGAAATGACTTAAAGAAAGAGAAAGACACATCCCAGACACTACACTGATGATTAAGTCATTGGCTTTTTGTACAAATCAAGCCAAATGGGGGTCTGAGCCCAAAGCACCATATTTTGTTAATATCATGCTGTTCCCTCACTCCCTCATATTCCTTTATTTTTGTCTCATTTTGACCAATAGTTAATCCTGAACTGAAAAGCAAACAAAAAAATGTCCCCACTCCAACACAGTGAAATACATACGAAGATCATCTCATCTATCCCTGAAGCAGGAATACTTTTATAATATAAGATCTAACATTTTCTACCCTTATTTCTGGCCATAGGCTGATTTGATGTTGATGTTGATGAGGGAATAAAAAACTGTAGTTGTCCATAGTAAATGAAAATCTCTAAAACTCAACCTTAATTATTCTTTCAAAAATATATATGCTCCTCAATATTGGAAATACAAGAAAAAAGCATTATACTAATGAAAGGAAGAAATTTGGAAATTGCAAAATAGCCACTACACTGATAAGAAATGAAGTAAAATCCCACATATTCATATATATAAAATAATTTACATTAAGCAAACACAAAAACTAGTCCAGTTCAGTTTCGCATCCTGCATAACAATCACAGCAAGGATGAACATTTGATTATACATTTTTAAAACCTGACTGGAAACCAGACTTTGAAGAGATAAAGTGTAAGTATTTTTAATGGAAGGTGCTTATTTCCTGTAATTGAAAAGGAAAAAAAATCTAATTATCTAATTTACAATACTTTCCCTTCTATTCCATATACTAATAGGCCATATAGTAATAAATAACTAACCTTAAGAAAAAGAAAATCTAGAGTTTCTTGACAGAAATAACATTTTAGCACTGACATTTAAAAAAATATCAACTGTACAATATAATAAACACAAAATATAAAAACTATGTTTATTAAATTACCTGGCTTGTGGCAAACCATAGCTGGTTCCTACTCCAACCCGTGGTAAGCTGTACACAACTTTTTTCACTGTTGCTTGGTCAGGAAAATTAAACATAACAGAAGCTAAATGAAAAAAAGGAAAATATGTACCAGTAAAACATTTGCAGAAGTCTGTTTCTTCATCTGCATATATTTTTTAAATACTCAGGTTTTTATTTGGGGAAAGAAGTTAGTTCCACTTTTATCCTCCTGGGGATCCAAGGTACAATAGAAATTCCTGACATTCTTCACACCTATCTATAATTAGCTGGTTAACATTTTAGCATTATGGTCTCCCATTTTGCAGAAGACCTGAGTGTTGTTTACTTCAGAGGAACCACACTTTACTATTAACCCATAAAATCTCTTATCAGGCTGAGAAGCTGTTTATTAGTTGGCATGGCATTTGCTCTTCTAACTAGTGCCTTAAAACAGCCAAGAACAAGGAATTGTTTAATTCCCTCTCCAGCTGAAATCAAAACTTACATCAGAGGGTAAAAGGCCACTATACACCTCACCAGCCGGTGAACTCTGATTCAGAGCAGCACATACAGAAAACCGAGTGGATCCATTTCTTGCTCTGGTACTTTTTAACTTTAATTCATTTTACAATTAGGAAAGGAAATATCCTTTTATATGTTCCACTAAAATATTTACAGACAATTGAGGAGAAGGTGAGACAATAGAAAAAGCAAATTTCCTATCCAACATTTGAAGAATTTACCAATTGCAATGATCTGGTTCTGTAAATAAATCTCACTGCTGCACAGAAAGCAGCGAGATTGATTTACGTGATTGATTTTAATAAAATTTGCACTGAATACAAATGAGAGGAAGCATTATAAAACAGACATAAGCACTTTATCAAAGGAAGCACAGAGTTTTAATTTTAAGATTAATAAATAAAACACAAAATAACAACTAGCACAATTTTATGCAACAAATATAAACTATGACCTACTTCTGTTTGCCATAAACACTTCCAAAGCTGTGTTCTGGAGAAGATAACGTCTTGAAAAAACAGCTCGAATCTCACTGAACATCCATTTTCCATGAAGGCCTTCAGTATAGGCAAGGACCTTTAAAGAAAATCAAGGTGACAGTTATTAGCAAGAATTTTTTGATAAAATATTGTATAAGAACAGAGGAAATTTTACCCATCAATTAAGTTAATCATGTCTCTTTAACAGTTAAAAACAGTGACTTAAAATGAACTTGAATGTTTTTAAGAAATGCAAAAAAAGGAGTACCTACAGTTAGAAGAATATCAGTAATTGCTGTAACCTGATACTCCTGAGATCTATTTCTCATACATCACATCAAATTAATTTCCTCAAAAACACCAAAAACCCAAACTCTACAAACAAGTATAGGGAAACAGAGACACTTGCAATTATTCTTAGCTGTATCTTCTTCCAACAGCGTGCATGACACAGTTTTCAGTTATCTATCAGATACCAGATTTACTTCTGAGGCTGCCTTGTGCAAAGTACAACCAAAATAATATAACTTGCTATTCACATCCACTTCGGGGTCATAAACTACAAGTCCTCCCATTCTATTAATAAGTAGAAAAATTAGCAAAACCAGTATGTCACCATAATAATTTTTCTGAAGTTAGATACATCAAATATCCCAAACTATGGACAAAATTTAACAGTTTTAATTTTGCATTTTAAAATTAATGTGAAAATATTTTAAAATAAAATAGTTAAAAATTAGCACTGCTTTTCCCATTTTAAATTTTCTCAATTGAGTGTATTAACATAAGATTAGATATTAATATAAAATAATCTTTTTTCACTTTTCTTTCAGTGCTCTGGATGTTCAAAAAATAGACAAAACCGACACAATTTAATTAGATGTCATTTTTATTAAATTGTCTCATCTGTATCATGCACTGTAGAACAATTCTTTTCCAACCATTTTCATCAGCTGGCAGGCTGCTTTCAGCCCTGCACCTCTGCTCAGGTGGGCTCTGCCATGGCACTCCTAAGGAGGAGTCACTTGTTTAGGACCACACCCATCTGCATTTCCCAGGCTCTGTAGACTGTGCCTTTACCTAGGCTGCAGCCACTGAGAGAATTGCAGCCTCAGTGAAACAAAGAAATACAGTGAACCCCTTCCCTAAAGGAATATTTCAGATTGAAGAGACTGAATTTCTCTGCTCTCCATTAGGTACACAAAAACTGTTGTACACCAGCTCACAGTGCTTTACTCACTCGCCTGAGGTCTTTACTTTCCCTAATCATGACCTCCCCAGCTTCTGAAAAGGAAAATGTTAGGGAGAACATATGCTGCTGCTGTCAGTGATCCTTCATGCTTGAGGAAATGGGAATTGCATTTCTTCAATCTTTTCACTGATGCGGCTTCAAGTTAGTAACACGTCTCCATATATGAAAAAGTTAGTTTAAGTTTGTGTACTTGGTGTACAACCTTTTTCTCATAACCATGATGAGTCTGTTTTAGAGAGGATGTTAATAACAGCAACAAGACAAAAGTGCTTCAGGACATGAAAAGCATTCAGATGTTACTTCTGTCCTTGATAGAGACCGGTTCGAGGAACACAAGTGTTCCCCCTTTACTGTTTATGTGAGAGTAAGTTACAGACAGAACTCTTAGATCAACATGGTGGTTGATGACACTGTTTCATTCACCTCAGCTTTCCACACTAGTTAAACACAGCTTGGAAGAAGGGATGGAGCTTGATTCTTTGGAGGTCACCTAGACACGTGCAAAAGACTATGGGCTCTCTCCATTCAGTCACAGGTCAGCTGTGGAATGCTACCTCATACGCTAAATTGTTGCATTGGTTAAAAATCTGCACCTTCTTTTTACTTTGAACTATGATAGATCTTGTGACACTTTTGTCTGTGAGCTTTCCAGTATCAGGTAACTTTTCCTTGTGTTGGTAATTACAGACTGGATCCACTTACTGCTTAGCCTTCTCTTTGATAAACTAAATAAACCAAATTTTCCTTGATTTTCTTTCATTGAGATCAGATGCTAGGATACCGCTGGTATCATGTATGTGAAATTCAGGTGGATAAGAACAATGACTCTGAAGATTTAAGCACTTTCTTTCTCTGAATGTATTCTGCTGCTATCTGATACATAATTTTTGTAAATACACAGGTTTTAAATGAAAGAAAAGAAAATCTGAGGAAACCCCTCACATTTAAAAAGCTAATATATGAGAACAGTCTCTTGGAGGGAGGAGTCTGAAATGTATTTTTTTTTGTAAAGAGAAATACTTCCTATTAACTATATTCTATATATTAGCATATTAGAGGGTTCACAATAATACATTTATGATGTATTGATATATACCACAGCACAGTTATTATAGATCAACACTAAAAGCACATTGCATACCAATCATACACTGCTTGCCTTTTACTTCCTTCTCTTTTTTAATTAAGTATAAAGCAATTGCAACTACACAGAGGTACATTAAACCCACCATTAAATGAATGACATATGATAGCACTCCAGTAAAACAGTAGAATGGAATAGGAAATCAGAGGAAAGAAAGGAGTCTATAATTCAATTAATGTCCTCAATTACACTCTTCTTAACTGTCTATTAGTCCCACAAATATCAGATTATCTTGCCATTATCAAATTATCTGAATTATTTCAGTATTTCTGTTGTAACATTTTCCTGTCCAAGATATACTACCCATTTTTGCCATCCTCCATAACATTCATCTTACACCATTTTCTTGTGATGCATTAAACCTCCCATTATTAGATATCTACAATTTACAGCAGATATTACTGATATTGTAGCAGGATTCTTTCTTATTGCTGTTATAACAGCCAATTCAAAGTAATTTTATTTTTCTGAATTTGAACCCTTTAAAAGGCTTATACACTTTTTTTTTTTTTTTTTCCCTTCCAGAATGATTTTTAGCATTTCACTTTCTCACAGGACATGAATGAAGTCCTGGCTATTTTACATATTTTACAGAGTGTATGTATTGTATCTTTCATTATTCATAAAAACCTGGAAATAACCATTTCACTATGCTAATACACTGAAATTATGTTACTAAGTTATCTGAAGGCAAAATTTCCATGAGTTCCAGCACTTTGTTGTTTATACTTAAAGTCAGTACTCCTTATTTTGATAGTTTTATGAGTTTTCCTCCTAAAAACATTTGTGAAGGCTTCCTGCCTAGGCATGTTTTAATAGTTGAAAAATCATGACTAAGCCCAGAATTCTAGATACATCACAGATAAGCTGTTTTTATTAAAATAAAAACAACCAGCCAATATCTACATTTGAACTAAGCACACTTTTCAATTTTAGTATCAGCTGCAGCTGTTTGGTTTGAAACTCATTTCTCTTTGCAAAACCTTTTCACTTAGGAATTGGTGTATGTTTTAAAGATACCAATTTGCTAGAATTCATTGCAGCAAGATTAAGCTCTCACCTAACAAGGGAATGAGAAGTCTCCAAAACTCAAGATTCTGTACTATGGAAATACATTTGTTGGTGACACTTATTTAGATTAGGTTAGTAAAGCAGCATGGGATGCAGATGGAAAGCTCTAGAGAACAGAAGCAGAGCCATTACTGAAGTACTTTCCTATTTGGACCAGATATGAAGGCTCCATTATTTTAATTTTATTTCTGATGTAATCAAGATCTTTTTTTTCTTTCAATTAAGAGTCAATGCATTTTTAATCATAAACATTCTTCAGTAGTTATTCAATTATTGATAATGAATTGTTAATTAACAGCTAGAATTCTGCACTAACCAGAAGACCTGAAATACTAGTGTCCATTTTGCTTGAATCCCTGGTAGATTATCTCCACAGAAGGAACACTTAAGTACTGAGGTTCATTTTTGCAGCTTTATACTATTTTTTGGTAACTCATAGCACCAGACACAGCATGCAAAAGGATATTCTGGTCATTTTCTTTTGATTATTGTTTCTGGAATTGAAGTAATCACAAAATCAGGTGCTATAAAGAAATCAAGTAAAACAGCCCGTACAATCCCATCCATTGTCAGTCACTAACTTTTCGGTAAGAACTATCACTTTTGCTGTCTGTTGCAAAGAATTTTTACATATTTCCTTTTTTTAAAATAGCTCTTTGGGGTGATTCATTAATGACTATGTATGTGAATTGAATCCACTGTTTTCAGTGGAAGTTCATAATTTGTCTTTTGAAAACACAATTCTAATTCAGGATATTTTAATTCTAACCTGATTACTCAATGAAAGTGTTGATTGAGACTTGCAACATTTTTCAAGCTTTGTTTATATCTAGTGCAAAATGCATGTATCATTAACATGCAATATATTTGTCTTTTTGTGGGTTTGTTTGATGAGCGGTGAAAAAAAACATGAAAAAACTTTTCCTAATATCTAATCTGAATTTCCCTTGTCTCAGCTTAAGGCCATTTCCTCTGGTCCTCTCATTGCAGGCATGGTAGAAAAGACTGACCCACACCTCACTACACCCTCCTTTCAGGGAGTTGTAGAGAGTGGCGAGGCTCCCCCTGAGCCTCCTTTTCTCCAGGCCAGACATCCCCAACTCCCTCAGCTGTTTCCACAAGAAATGTTCTCTAGTCCTTTCACAAGCCCTGGTGCCCTTCGCTGAACACGCTCCATGGTGGAGAAAACATGGAGGACTTCTCACAGAAATGAATTACAGCGTTTGGTTATTTCATCAGAGTGCCATCTATAGCCAGCCACAGAAGTGTGGTTATGCACCTGGCCCAGGTACAAAATAGGCATTTAGAAAATAATTTGGCATCACTGTATGCTTTTAGAGGTCAGAAATGCATGAAATTGATTACTGAAAATCATTCTGTTCTGTCAGGGATTTGGATTTCCCTTTTTCAAGCGTTGTCGAGCATTGCAATTTGCAGCAAGGAAAAAGTGAAATTCTGAATGCAGGTCCTCCTCATGGGTTAAGACAAATGGCTCCTATGAACACACAGCAAACTTTCTTCTCCCGAACAATCTAATAACACAGAGTGAACCATAGGTACATGGCAGACTGCATGATTGCTTCATGTACTCTAAATACAGACTGAGATGACAGACATTGATGGCATGGAATCCCACTCCAAGGATTTATGAAATACCACATTGAGTAAGCATTTTATAATTTCAAAATGTTTGATGAAATACTGAGTATGACCAACTTTTAGATTTAGCAGGAAAAATAAGTATCCAACAAGGGATATATCATGTCAAGATAGACAAGTGTAAAAAGAAGTTATATTTATTAAGAAAATTCGAAATCAGGTAAGTTCAAATAATGAAATGTCTTGTGTTTTGATTTTCTAAAATGGGAATCAGAGAATGTCAATACACAGAAAGGACAATTCAAATTAATTTAATGTCCTAGTATTTCATTGACTTCTTAGTTTATACACTTAAGCAACTTTAAGAACATCTTCTTGTCCTCAATTCCCATAATCATATTAAATACATCTAAAATCTCATCAAAATACTTTTTAAATGTTTTCTTTGCGTATTTTGGTCTAGTACAACATTCTCTCTACATTTAGGTCTCTTTTCCCCTTCTTTATAACACGCCTCTGTGTAAAATGTTTCCCTATTTGTAAGCCTTAAAAGCTTTCCTCCAAGTATCTCTTGTAATGTTATGCTGTGCAGGATGAGCTGAGTATTATGTGCCATTATAATTTCTCAATTCACATCAGTTTCAAAATCTTTTTAGGACTTTTTTTTTTTTAAATAAATATTGGCACTCCTGCTTCATTTTTCTCCTCCTCTTCAGGGATCTAAAAAATGCAGATATTATTTTTGTGGTTTTGGACTTTATTTCCTTGCCAAATATTCTCAGCTTATACTTCTACTTCCAATGTTTTTTTAAGCTTTCAAGAGGCCCCTTGTCTTGAAACATGAGGTTCTGTTCATCCAAACCTTTTCTAAATTTGATTTCTTTGGTCAGCATACCCACTTTGTTACCCATTAAAACAATGCCCACTCAGCTTAAAGCAACAGATGCTCTTATTCCCACATTCATTTGCAATCATCTGAAAAATTATTTGAAGTTGGTCCACTTGAAGGCCATTTTTCTCTTTTCAAAAGCAAAATGGTTTTGCACATTATGATTTTGTGTTTTAGGCAAGAAACGGAAGGATATTGGAATTTTTTGAGGAGTAGTTGCAGCAAAGTAATTAGAGCAAAAAACCAAACGCTACTTCAATATCTTATGTGTTCTAAATGGACCATTTCTAACACTGCATTTCTGAAACACCAGTGCATAGTTTTAAATATAAGGATAAGTGCAAACAAAATTCGGAATAATAATTATTTTATCATTAATATTGATCTCTGTGCCTTTGCACATTTTTCCTTCTATGCAAAATAAAAACAGACTGCCAATTTAGGCAACTCCTGAAATGCCAGCTATAGACTGACATTCTTGAGCAGAACAGCATCAGGAAGAGGTAGAAGATTTAGATATTATCACCTTAGAAAAGGTAGGCAGAGGCCTTTTTTAGGCTCTACTTTCAAACATATTCAGCAATTATAGTTTTAAGCAGAGGCTCCAGTGATTTAAGAACTTTAAAACCAAAAATAGAGCTGATGGTGCTGGCTGGGGCCATCACCATAATGTAGAGAAGCAGAAGGCAAATATATTCTAGTGCCACCTAAAGCCATATTAGAGCACAGCCCAACTCAAAACACAGAGGTTGAAGAAACAAATAATGGGGCAAAATCACACAATTAGTTCTGGTAGCCACAGGATTGAAGCAGATTGTGTCAGTTACCTCACAAGGTTTAAAATGATTTTTTGTTGACTTTGGCAACAATGGGATGTCAGACTCAAATCTAGTGAGAAATGTTAACAGAACTACGTTTCCATTCTCACTCTACATTTCGTGCTCAAAGATCAATCCAAACTGGGGAGTGGTGATCTCAGACTCAAATTGCTCTGAGCAATTCTGCCCCAGCAGTGAAATGCAATCAAATTAATTCAATTAGAACCACACAAATTACAGTTTAGTGGACATGCCAAAAAGACATAAAATTGATATGATCTGAGCAAAACCAGACTTTTTTTTTTAAGGAATAAAAACAGAGAGCTTCTTTTTCTCTTAAATGGTCCATTCTCCTCAACAAAAGTAAGGCATTTAAAAGAAAGGACTTTTAATATCTACAAATTCAGGGAGAACACAGTGTTAAGAAATGCTTGAATGTTGAAACCAAAGCAGGATATTTATTCAATAAATAGTTCTTTGACAAAAAATGCAGCTTTATTAAACTTGTATTATTGGTGGATTTCACAGAATTTGTGAGAGTTTTAGATGAGAAAAGTTGCAGCAGAAGCAAAAAAACATAGAAATACCTTGAGGAATAAAGAATGTATGGTATCCCTAAATATGTGATGTGTTCTTTCCCAAGAATAAAGCCATCAAAAAATTCTCTGGGTATTTTGATTAGTTGTTTTTTTTCCCCCAGAACTTGCATATATTTATTCAAAAGTGCAATTCAATTAAAAAAATGCATAAATACTCAAATGTACCGTATCACAAATTCTTAACATTATAATAATTGAAGGCATTATCACTGGTCTTAGGAAACGTGTAAATATTGGGTTTTGTTAAACATTACCCCTTTCCTACGAAATGAAGGTAGAAAGACAGTTGCATGTCCCTCTTTTTACAGACATGATCTTAATGTAATACAGGAGATATGTGGAAGCATTTTGTATTTTAACAGTTTCACATCTGACTTATTCAGTTTAGAATGCAGATGATTTAAGATCTATAAAAGTCAATAGAATACAATTTTTTTCTACTACCAGGCTTAATTTTTTTATGTTCCTAATATCTCTTCCTATATAAGATTGATCAAAAGCTAGTAATATTCTGTTTTCAGCTTCATATACAAAAGTTTTTTCATTAGTCCCAATATTTTGGAATCTAATCAGAGCACATTCTACTCCCGAAATTTTAGCAATAGATTTGAAATTAATTTTTATACACAAAAAAGAAATATATTAGTTTTTTCAGTGATATGTATTGTACATCTACAACATCTTCACCATCCCCAAAATTTCTACAATACAGTTTGTAACAGTCAAGCAAAATCCTCAAGAAATTCAAAATTCTACATCTCAAAGAATCACAGAATCAGTCAGGTTGGAAGGGACCATAGTGGGTCTGGTCCAGCCTGGGTCATCCCACAGCACATGGCACAGGATTGCATCCGGACACTCAACTGTGCCATGAAGTGTTGCGTATGGAGCACCAGTGACTCCTGGAAATCAGTTTGCTTTGAGTCTGAATTTAGAGTAGATTCAGGGCTACTCTATGTTATGTCAACTTCTAAGGCCCCCAAAGTACAATTACACAGCCTGTGAATAATGGTGAACATACATCAAAGTATCTTCATCTTCATAATATATTGCAATACCAACTGATCCTTTATTTATCCACCTAAAAAGTGCTTAAGATGAGTTTGTTTTGCACTTCTGGAGAAGATAAGAAATTATAGCACTGGGAAAAACCTAATCCACAGCTCCAATAGCAACCAAAATTCTGCCGTACTTTTCAGTGTTATATATGGAATGTTATCTAATATTACTAAGTCTGTGCAAGGAAAGAATAGCAAAGTTTCTTCTGAGAATTTTTACTCGGAGTGTTTGCAAACTGCCCGCTGTTACTCAATAATAATTTAATTAGTTTATACTTATTTTGCTTTACTATTACAGGAAAAGTATTTATGCATTCTATACTTGCTTTAGAGAATATATTTTCATCAGATACCATAACTAAGCACTGGTAAATAACTCCACAGAATATATAAAAACTACAAATATTGACATGTATCAAATGTAAGCTGTGTATATAAACTCTATAAATGACTTTTATATTTCTTTCCATAAATGGAGCCAGACTTACACTTACTTTGTATGTGCATTCTGTATATTCTATGCCTCCTTTCCCATACCTAACCATCAACTTTTTTAATTTCAACAATTTAAATGTAAAATTTATAGATAATTAAAATATTTGGCGGGGTCTAATTCTACTCAAAAAAATCTTCACAAAAACTTGGAAGAATATTAAGAATAACTGCTCAGCTGGCTACTAAAAATGGATTCTGGGGAACACATTTAGTCTTCCAACGTCTGCACAAAGCAAATTTGATATACAGTTCCCTCCTCTTTGGATTTCTAGCCAAGTGGAATGCAAACCTGCATGTCATAAATTTGGGCATGCTCACAGGCTTTCCTGTGGTGAACTCCAAGTTCCCAGTATGAAATTACTGCAACACCTGTCAGCATGTAGAGGTACTTTGTATGAATATGCCTCAGTTTTTATCCACTACAAGCTGCTCCAACACAGAAGGTATCTAAATTTCATGGACTTCTGGGTACTATGCGACTATGAAAAAGTGAGCCAATCCCAGTCAAAAAAGGTTCTCTCATATAGCCTCAATTAATTGCTTCTTAACTTTTATTTAATTAAAAAATAATAAAATGGGATTCAACTCAAGCTTCAGAACGAGATTAGATATTTCCATTTTTTTAATTGATTACAACCACTAACTATTCAAATTCTTCTATTAAACTAGATTCTTACCTTTTTTTTTTTTTTCCCCTCCTATGGGCAACAACCTAATTACTTTAGAAGAAAATAACCCCGATCAACTTGTATAGACAGATTACTGCCTGTACTGTGATTGGTTCTATTTCTACTGCCATTAAGTCTGGATTTAATGCATACTACATTTCTTTTAAAGAACACAAGCACCCTATGTAAAAATCTACCTTTCATAGACTCAATTTCCCAAGATGCATCTTTTCCTTGCAACTGAGTATCCCAAATGCCACTGCTTGAAGCAGAAGCTGAGAGTACTGAGTGTCCAGGAAGTGATCTCAGCATCTCAAAAATTTGTTTCACCTTCACTGAAAGCCAAGGAAGTCAGATATAAAGAGAAAAGAAAAAAAAATAGAATGCGGGGAAGGGTGAATTAAAAGCCAGGAAAATTAGTCATGTAAAAAAGTGTCTTAACTCTTGAACATGAAATGCTGTCCGATGTAAATTAATATATAGGAAAATACACAGTGACCCACAGTTTTACCATATTATCACAAAGTTCCTTCTTTTTAGAGTTTTTTTATATGTAAACACATTTGTAAGAGAAAAAGAAAATGGTATAGAAGGATTGTAACAGTTTCATTAAATGAAGCAAACATTTTAATTCAACAGTTCAGAAGTTTATTGTCACCTTCTAATACCCTTACTGTGCAAAAACAAAGCCTGAAAATTGTTATTCTAACTGTTATATGACTATTTTCTCCTGTTATGCATGAAACAAACCATACAAGCGCAACAAAAAAATCCAGACAGTGGACACAAAGCTAGCTATAGAAGGACCCTCATTTTCTCAGTCAGAGAACCCACAGTGAAATATTTTCTCTTCTTTATTTACATTAAAGGGAATTAATGATGAAACCAAGCTAAAATAAGTCCCCACTCAACTTTGTAGTATAATGATGAGTTACTCTTAGAGAGTACTCTTAGAGAGCAGTCTTAGAGAGAAAATCCAACACATGCCATTTGACTGTTGCAAAATAATCCCCACTCTGCTTTGACTTCTTTCTATGAACTGTAATACAAGGTCCAATAGACAGCCTCAGATGCATCTCGGGTCCAGTACATGCTTTTCAAACTTAATCAAGGGAATATAGAAATGTATATAAAAAGATGAAAGTGTCTTTGCCTTTATACATACTGAAGGAAAAAAAAAAAAAAAAAAAAAAAAAACCTAGGGGGAAAAAAGTGAGATCTTTCATAGTGGAAGGTTAAGTCTGATGCTAATGCTTATTTAAAATGGTGACAGTCTGAAGTAGTGAAGCCTTGCTGGGCTGCTTTAATTTCTCCCTGGAATAGCTCTCTCCCAACCTTCGGCAGCACATCAAAGTCTCTGGAGCTCAATTAAAATTGGATTATATTGAAATACTCTATCTATGGAACTGTGTGCTCACTAACACTTTTCTTTCAGTAATACTCCAGATGACAGTTGCCCATCCCAATTTAAACAGTTGTCATAGAGACCATGAACTAAAGCAGCAGTAACTAACAATACAAAGGAAAGGTAAGTGGTAGGATTTCTGTGAATGAAGGGCTTGGTTTGCAGCCGCAGTGCTCACACTGCAAGCAGCTAAATGCAGAAAACATAAAGGCTGTAACACTCTCCTCACTCCTAAGGAGAAGGACAAAGTAAGCAAAATAGTAAATATTTTTCCTTTTTCCCCCGGTAGCTAGTAGCGTTTTACATTCCAGCATGTTGTAGCTACCTAAAATATCCAGAATTAAATGACACACCCTAAGAAAAACAGCAGATAACCCTGGAGTCAATCTACAGCCACCAATTCATAAATTAAAGGCATCAAATTGCATTTTATAATTGCAGTAGAAAAAAAAAATAAGGTATTATCTTTTTATATTCAAAAATTTTATAGAAGATTCTTAAATTATACATGATGTACAAATCCTTTGTCTTTATGATAAAAAGTCTAAAGTGAAAATCTGATAAAATTCTGTAGGAAATTCATAGTCTGAACCCATCTGGTTAACACTGTGACATCCAATATGTGTAATTCTTTCAGATCATTACTGGTTTTAACTGTTTCATAATCTAACCATGTAGATTTTTGATGTACTGCACCAAAGCCTGACAATACCATTGGAAAACTCTAGCAGCTTCCAAAACTCCCAAAATAACATAAACAGCTTATGTTTCTGGCAGCACCAGACAGCAATGTATTTAACAGCAGAGATTGCTGGTAATGATACTATTTTCTCATGTACATGGCATGTTTCTGGCACTATAAACCCCTTAACCTTTCTTGTAATTGGCTTATTGAGAGTCCCAAGGTTGTTTTTTGTGCCATTGGGCTGATCACCATGGAAATGAACACTTATTGCTGTTTCACTGTAGTGCTCTATTTTTCTTCCAAGCCCTCCACAAGCATTCTCCCTGCTCTCCCGGGAAGGCAGCGTTAGGATTTTGAGGCAGCAACAAGGCAGAGTGCAAAGTGCGCAGGCCAAAGGGGAAGAAAACAAAAATGTGTCAGAAAATCTAAAAACCGCACAGATCAGAATTTGTCAAAACAAGGCCTTGGTTTAAACCAACAAGAAGGGCCCCCACAGCTTGGGCCTTGACAAAGCATGGCCTTTTTATTTTTTTTTCCCCACTTTATTTTTTTTTATTTTTTTTTTATTTTTAGCCCAGCTGTAGAAAACACCATCTAATGAACCTGTCTGGGGCTGCTGTCCCCATCCTGTCAGGCATGTCAGGAGATGACAAGCACTGGGGACAGGCCGCCGCCAGTCACAGACAGGCCTGCCAGCTGGAGAGTTCAGCCCCAATCTAATCACGCCACCAGAAAATAACTTTCACGCTTGCAGCCTGACAGGATGGGCTCAAGGAAAAAGAAAAAGGAGGAAAAAATTAAAAGAAAGAAAAAAGAAAATAGGATCTAAACAATGCTTTTTGTTTTAATTACAAACCTATTTTGGCACGGGGAAGGGGAGTGGGCGCAGGGAACATTTTTTAAAGCTGCTAGCACTGCTTGCTGGTTTCCTTTAGTGGAACTGTTTCTGTCTTTCTTTTAACACAAAGATCAACAGAGACATTAGCACCAGCAGTTACAAAAAAGGGAAAACAAGATGGTATTTGTGGCACCTGGATATGTTTTTGCTACATTTATTCCTATGCATACACACTCTTTTCCAACATGTATATAGACATAAATCTATTTGCAACCATTGGTAGAGTTATATTTAAGAAAATATGTAAATTATGGTATGTGTTTTTATTATTTCAAAACAATTTGGCTCAGTGAACATTATATTTCTTCATAGCCATCACTCCATGGTTTGTATTTTCCTTTGGGCAAAAACTGACAAAATACAAATGGTAAGACTGTTTGTGCTCCTGAAATGGGAATGAATATTCATAAATAAGAATAAAAATTTAAACAAAAGTATTAGAGTCCTTGGCCTCAACATAGTTGGTTCTTTCCTATTTGCACACAGACTGTGAATAAACAAAAAAGGAAAAACTCAAACATGTGTCTTCAAAAGGGCTATAATGAACAGCAGTAGTGTACTGGTAGGCATCTCATCTTTCTCATTCAAAAATTGCCAACACAGATTTCCGCTCCAGAAATTTAATAATCAAAAATTGCTAACATAGATCTCTGCTCCAGAAATCTAATAATCAGTAAATCCATAGAAAGAGAGCCTGAAAATTATTATTTAAATAACTTGAAAAAGTAGTTTCCCCAAAAGGCATTAAAAAAATTATTAGGTCTAGACACAAATTTACTTCAAAAATAAACATCAGCTAAAATGAAAATGCAGAGTATTAACTACATGTATCCTATCTACCCTAAATGTAAATCACAGTATATTTATCTTTTGGTGTATGTATCTTAGTGTATGTATATCTTAGCAAACAATTTGTATTATTTGAAAGTGAACTAGAATGAAAAATAAGTGATTCATGTAGTACTTAGTAATTATTTTAGGAAGAAATTATGAATGAGCATAGGTCCATTTAATCGCTATAAAATAATAAAAAATGAAGATTTGTTATTACATCCTGTCATTCATTCACTCTCTGCTGACATTATAGATGTCAGAAAGTCTGTTTAAAAGCTTGCTATCTCTATTCATCTTTGTTTCTGGCATGAAATACAGACTATAATAATCTTGTCAAGCCTACATTTAGACACTAATTCATGACCCTCTGCTACAATTTAGAGAAAATTCATACATAACTCTTTTAAGACAAACTATGACCCCAGACGGAAGGGTAATATCTAGATTCAGCTGCCAAATATATGCTGACTGAAGGCACAGCCACCCTGATGTTTCTCTATGAATGAGATGGCCAAATCAGTAAGATTCATTAACTTGTTTTTTAACCTGAGCACTAATAAGACTTTTTCCTTTTTTCCATTTTGAGGTACTAGGTATTCAGCTAGGCATCACCTTACATTCCTGGGGAAAAAAAAAGGAGCAATCTCTTTCACAATTTAAAGACTACAGCTAAAGCTGATAAAAAGAAAAAAGAAGTTGATGCCAGATGCAGATGCCACTGACAATGCCAGAGAGAAGTGGTGATTCTCAGCCTTCCAGCAAAGCCTAAAACACCCCATTAGGGACTCAATCTCCAAACTCATGCAGAAGGATACATAGCAGAGATGTCCATTATTCATAATCAATCTGCAGACTTCAGAGAAAAAAGTCAAACAGAAGATGATTGCTGCATACACACAAATGGAAATATCTCCTGTGACCAGTCTAGATATAAATGCACTTCTGCAAGGAACACAGGTATAAATGTAAATATAATTGAACCTACAGTCCCCTATCCATCTTAAAAAATCTGAAAAGTGTGACAGTAAAAGCAAGTGCTGCCAGGAAAACTTAGTATTTTGATACATAGCTACTTAGACAGGAAAAATCCTTCAGAGAGCAGGAAATAACATGTTCAGCACTTTTTTTTCTTTAGGAATTTTATTTTTATTAATTTGTAAAAGAGAATGGAGAAAAATATGCCTATTATTAGAGAAAGAATGGTAAGCCATTCTGGACATGATGATAGTAAACTAACTGCACAGATCTGCCTGTCAAAGGCATAGATTGACATGAAGGGAAATGACACTGATTGATTTCCTATCTTCTATATTTGGTATATTTTGGTATATGACTAGTTACAGATTGATGTTTATCTTATCTTTATTCACATATACAGGGACCAAAGAAACACAGTCAGCTCCTGTTGATTTAAGATGGTAAAATATCATCTAATCTCTCACACCAGTTGGGCCATGAAGTGCTACAGAAAAGCACATCCATATGAAATGCCAGAAATTTCTGCTAGACAGAAGGAAATTATTAAAACTTTAATTTTCTCTGAAAATCAGCATACCACCTTTGTTAATAATCAAAGGTACTGCATAAATTTTAAACCATCCAACTGAAAAAAAAGATGTTCTATTTTAAAACAATGGAAACAAATAAACAAAACAAACCCACTGATTTGAAAGAGCATTCCTACAGATTTTTTTTTTTCTCATAGACAGCATCTTTCTTAAAACCACCATGTACCATTTAATCATTAGCTTATACACTGCTGCTTTATGGTGGTATTATTTAATTTATTTCATTCATGTTGAAGCAGAGAGTTCTGGCCTCTTGACCCCAATTTTCACTTAAAGAAACAAATTTCTTTTTCGCAAACTAACTCAATTTTTCTCCTGTCAACCTTTAGCCTCACTTTAAAATATTAACCTTTTTTCTATCATTATAAGCATCCAACATTCTTCTATCCAAAGTTAATGTTAATCACCACATCTTATGATAATGTTATATTCACTTCTAGCTATCTCTGTCAAGCACACAAAAGTAATTTAAATCTATATATCCTCTTTGAATGTAGTAGTAGTAGAGCATTTTTGCACATGCCAAAACCATACAATCCACCTGAAAAAGCATTATTTCCTCTGTGTATTTCCAATTTTTCCATTTTGTACTCTCAAATGTTAGCTAAAAAATGTGTTTCTTCTTTGAAGGTAGAGCAGGAAGCTAAGACAAGGCTGAGGACACACTTCCAAAATGCAGGGCGATGCAAAATTTCCACAATCACTTGCCTTCCTCTTCTGCCAAAAATCATTAGGAAAAATGAAGATATTGCAGAATTAAGGAGAGGAAGCCTGCCCTGGAAGAAATTTTTTCCTACATTTATTTTTATGCCATTCCACCAAATTAATTGAATGAGTTGTGTCAGCATTGCTGACAGAGCAATCCATTTTACACAAATTACTAGAAATAATTTAAAAATTTAACACTACGGAAAATACATGAGAATTTTTTATATTGTCATTCCAGAAGCAGTATCTAAGTAAGACACATTAGATATTATAAATATTAATGCTGCTTTTTGATTTGTTTTCAAAAATGCTGAGTGCTCTTAACAGCTGTTACCTTTGGAAGTTTGAAGTAGAATTTGGAAGTACTTCAGAAAATCTAAACTTGTTTTGACACACAGGTGCCCACTATCAGGAACTTGTAGAGTGATCTTACTTGCTTGTTCCATGAAAGAAAATTTCCCCTATGTATAAGGAACTGCTGAGAAGAAAAGCCTTTTTGCTTCAGGAGGAGAAATAATACATGCATTTCTCCTGCTTGGTATTAACCAATTATCCTTAAGTGCCCATGGTATGATTCATTTGAAAGATTCTGAAACATAAACAAAACAAGGCCACAATAATTTGTGAAACACCTCAGTGAATGAAAACAGTTACCTTCCCTTTGGCCATTTCAACCTTCCAATGCAATTGTAAAACATTGACATGAGTCCCCTGCATCATTACATCATTGCATATTTACCATGGAGAATAAGGGAGTCAAGCTGTATTTTAAAAAAAAAATCTAGTGAGAGCATTATTCTTGGAAGAGCTTTTTAAAAATCAATTGGTTGTTATTGGAACAGCTTTCACTGCCAGCAGGAAAACTTTGGGTATTTTTAATATTTACGAAAAACTATAAATTTGTCATAATAGACAATGTCAACTAGTTCTATAAAAACTCTTCAACACTTCAAATACTTTTTGCCATTTATAATGGAATGAATCCACAAAAATGACTTTTCAAACTTATTGTTAAAAATTTAGAATATGGGAAGAGTCTGTCTGATCCTGCTGAGATCTTTATTTATGAGATTGAGCAAAATACTCCTAAAACCATTCCAATTTTGTTGAAGCATACAGCAGATAATACCAGGATGTAATATTTTCCCACCTCAGTACAAACAAACTAAAGAGACCCCAACTAGAGAGTAAAACAACCCAAAATATATTTTACTTGAAAACATCACCTTTTTAAAAGAAGAAAAACCTGCTTATGGGCAATTACTGTCCCAGATGTGTTGGGATCTGACAATAATGAGCTCCTTTGTCCACTAGAGGGCAAGGAGGGGGAAATTAAAATATTGAACTGAAATGTTATATATCTCAACAAAAACTTCAAATAAAACTCTTGGTAGTATAAATAATAACATAGTAGTAGCACAATTCAAGTTGGATGGAACTTGTATTCTTTAACTGTCTGAATTTTCTTCAATGATAAATGACCCTGTTCAATGAGGATGGTAGTACAGTTATGCCTCCAGAACCCACTAACATCCAAGGATTTTCATGGACATTGAACTGCAAAAAAGGTTTCATGAGAATTGCAGAGCTGCTTGATTTTACAAGACTGCATCTTATCCAAAACCCACTGAAGTTGTTCCACATCTTTCCACTGATTTCAGCAGCTTTGAATTAAATGAGACTCTGATTGGAGAAACATAATTAAAAAGTGGGGGGAGCAGCACTAAACACAACGAAACAGGGAGAGAGAAAGTGAACAAATCCCTCTCTTCAAATGATTAAGCAATAAAAGAAAGAGATGGGCCACTGGATTGACTAAAGACAGCCATAATATCCGGATCTTTTACAGTATTGCTGCATCTGTAAATACACAGAAAGGTGTATTTCTGAAAAGGGTTGATGCCATACAATGAAGGCATCACTATTTCTGGTCAGAACATCCCTCTGGTTCCCTGCACAAGGGAATTCCCTAGGCAATTAATCTTCTGTGTAGTATGAACACATCAGTTCAGATACTTGTCCAAAACTTTCTATAAAGACAGTTCTACAGAGTCAGTGAGTTCCACCCTGCTTAGCTCAGCCCATGTATGAACAATTTGTGAATAAAAGAATGAGATTTCTTTTATAATGATGAGTCAAGCAAACTCATCTAAGATTCTCATTGTCAAACTGGATTCTTTCCTGGTTGCATAAGGTCCCCAGTGAATCTAAGCCACCTGAGGCATATGCCACATGCTGCCATGGTAAAATTGAGGTGTACAGGATTTTCAAAAGACTGGTAAGTGATACAGTAGAGGGAAAAAATATGCAAATTTGTTTTTGTTTCCATTTTGCCTGCAAAGCTAAATACATTTCTTCATGGCTCAGTTTAAATACAGAATCATGAAGAATTCTGCTGTGCTCTTTTGAGCATTGCTAATCATAGCAAATTAAAATCTCTGGAGGCCAAATGCTCTCACTCTCTACCTCCTTCTCCTTTATAACACACAGGCTCAATAAAGTCAAACAAACATTACACCAAGCACTGATGGGAAAAGAAGAACACAATTAGATTCCCACTTTCTCCATAATTCTTGGTCAGTTTTCCAGGAGGTCTTTTGCAAGACATTACGCTGCTGAACACTGGAACAGAACAGGCCAAGCCAAGTGAAAAGTAGGGCATGGACCAACTGAATTCTATTCCTCAGGACAAGAGAGGTGGTAGCTAGGAGCAGAATCTTTGCACCCTCCTGTAGAGCCACAAATTTGCTATGTGCTTTGGGAAAAGACTTCACTGATGTTAAGCTGTCTAGCCACATTGAACTGCGTCTAATTACAATAGTTCAATACCTTCTTAATTTAAATTTAAAAATAAGATAAAAGACTGAAATGTATATCTCCAGTTAGATATATTATGCAGTCTGAATTTGCATTAGCAACAACTCCATTGAACATAAATAGGAAAATTCACAAGGGTTATCTTATCACCCATCATCTATTGATAATTATTTATTGATAATGGCAGTGATTTTAGACTTTTCTATATAGCAAATGTACTATGCACTAGGACAAAGTAAAATCCACAAAAAGGAACGTTATCTGACTTATCAAGCACAGAAATGTCTTCTGCATGTGGGATGACCCAGTTTCCAAGTTACATTTTTCAAGCAGGTTATTACAATAGATACTGTGCTAGGTCTATGCTTGAGATCCTGTACATTACTGAAAAAATCTTTGTAATGAACCAGAACAGTCCTATGGTCCTGTGAGGATCCTCACAGCATCATTTAATTCCTGGGCAGCACAACATTCGCACTGCTGAAACAACCTTCTCATATTTTTGTGCTAATATATCAAAGCATAATGCTGAACAAAAATGCTATTTACACTTTTCACACACATATTTATCAATGATAGCTAAATTTACTACAATACAGTGCAACCTAACCCATTACACAAAAGGTAGCAGAAAAAAATCCTGCTCCCACAGTATCTCAGTTCCAGACTCTGCCAGTGAGTAGGCCTGTGCTGTTGACCTTAGCTATTCTATTTGAAGTCCTGTATATGCCCTTTACTGTATGGGAATAGTTCAGCCTAAGAAACACACAACTTTATGAAATCAAGCCACATTTTTATTTCTGGAAACAGCAATCAATCGAGGCATATTCCCCCCCCCCACCTTGTTTCTTCCTTATCAAACTGGAGGTTTTCCTCTGTCTCTTACACCAAAAAGGTCCCTTACAGACAGCAGATGAAAAGTTAATTTATTTCCTTTTCTTTCGGTGTTAAAATTTTGAAATAATTTTAATCAGTTAAGAAAAATAAAACAAATAACAACTGTTTACTTCAATTCACTATTATTAAATAAACACAGAAAAGAAAATTAAGGAAGCTCAATACTTTGCTCTTCGAAGGCTTAAACCCCAGAATTCATAATCTGAATATAAATAGCTATATGGTCTTAATTATTCAAGTCTCTGACATTCCTTTTTTAAATTAAAATGTACCCAGAGATAATGTCATTAACAGGTGAAAATATTCTGTATCTATACAATATTATAGTGGCTTTTAAAACTGTAGTTTTATATCAAGATTTTGAAAAGCAAATGGCATATTTTAAAAACTGTATTCTGCTGCTACAGAATCAGTTATATTCTGCTGCTAAAATCAGCTGCTACACGGAGAATGTATAGAAAATAAGGATGGTAATTGAAATTATTGACCCAGTGATAACTCTCTGAGTAAGCAAATCTTGACTTCAACAGGAATTATACTTGAGTTAACACTGCAGGGTTGGACTGCACAATTGCCAAATGACTTCCTGTTTCTTCACCTTGTATATTAAAACCTGTAAAAACTCGATGCCTTGACATAATTTTATGTTGTCACTAATGTCACAGGACACCCCAGTTTGCCTTTGTGCTCAGAAGAAGCCCCTCTGCTGACATCTATTTTGTACAGTCTGCTTCCATTTGCAACTGTGCAATGCAAACAATGTGTAGGGAACGACCTGTTCAGTTCCACACCATCGACAGATAAAACTGCTGAGCTCAGAAGCACAATTAAAAGCAGTAGCTGTGATAAAAAAAAAAGAACATCCCACCAGTTTACTGCTCTGATCACAGGAAGACTCCAGGAGTAATAGCCATTGTATGTTTATGGAAGCAGGGAGGTGACTAAAAAGTGCCCTGTCAGTTTTCAGCTCTGTCTTGCCAGCTGCATTAAAATGCAGCCCTGAGCAATTTTTTTTTTTTGTCTGGAATTTCAGGAGCAGAGAGTACAAAAGAGCTGATGAGCAATGAATGCTTCACCCTTCCTCAATTAATCTTGTCTCTCTACCTTTGCTTTTGCTTTCCCTCTACATGAAGGTAATAATGACACCCTCATCCATTATCCTTTTATCCCTGTTATTCTCGTGAAATTGCTTAATAATATGTTACAGATTCGTCTTCACTCACATAATTCTTCCTGTCATTTGCAGTATATCATCCTGCAAACATACAGCCCACTTTCACTGGCCGTTCTTTGAAGATTATTGTCAGTGACATCTTCAGGATGCGTTTGGAATCTGGAGCATCATTTCCGTTGCGATGGGGAATTACACTGACTTATCTGTCATTGCCAAAAGCACAACAAGCAATTCAGTGTTAATGCAAAGGTAACACAGGTTTTTATCATGCCGCCAGCACAAGAGCTCTTGTAAATTTATGCTAATATGGCCCTTTTATAGTTTAATAATCTCCTCCCCTACTGGAAAAAGGGGCACACGCACGAGCACACACATACACACGCTAGCACCCACACACGCTGGTAGTTCAATAATCTGTGTCACAGTGTGGTAGGTAATTTGTAGCTGATCCTCTTGTAATTATTTATTTTAAATCTTTTTATGAATGCTAATCTTATATAGTACAGCGGATCTCCAGTTTTGTTAGATACACAGAAGTTATAAGAGGCAACTGAACAGCTCCTATTTCTAACAGCGGGTATCAACCGTGAATGGTTCCGATGACACGAATTCCCTATTTCTCAACAAAATGATAAAAAATCAGTTTTTTTTATTGTCGGGGGGTTTATTTCCCTTTCTTTTCTTTTCTGTAAGGCCATGGCTGCTGATTCCATTTGCTTTCCTCATCAAGAAATCCACTACTACAAACGAGTCCTTCTCCCTGATCCAGGGTGGCATTCCAGAGGGACCCTGGCGATCCTGCCTGCATGCCAAATCTGACAACACATGACAAGCCGGTCGGCGTGCAGTAATTTGACTAATTATACCGGATTAGAGCATATTAATGCAAGCTGTTTTCTCCAGAGCTAATGACCTGCTGACTGGGTTCTGTAAGGCCCCACTAGGTCTGCAGACAGCTAAAAAACAAAACCCTGCTTTCTAAGCCCTCGTCATTTCGCATCAGCAAATGAGTATATCAAACTACTGAGCAGCAAAATTCAAGCGACATTTTGTGTGCTACAAACCAATGCAGCTTTCCCTAACTTTCCACCTCAAGGGTTTCTTTGATATAAAATTAAAATCTACTTTTTTTCTCATTTATTGCCTTCCTGCAATGCAGAGTCCAGAAATTGAGGAGAATTTTTTCCCCCGCCCTAGATATCTCCCCAGTTTTTTATCACTAAGGACATGGGAGAGAAAAATAACTTATAATCACTATAATACTGCCATGTGATGTAATTACTGTTTTACCATTATATAGTTTTTAACAAATAATTCAGTATTATAAACAACTTTATGAAGTGATGCTCTCAAATGAAATGTGTTTTTCAGGAGCTTACAACCTTTGAGATAATTACTTTGAGACTGGTTTTTTTCATATACTTTTTTTCTGGCTGAATAACTTTTTCATAAATAGTTTGACTGTTGTTTTAAATAATTTTAAATGAATGAAAAATATTTTCCAAACTCAAATTAAACTATTTAAAAATAATTTTATTTTAAACTTTGGCTTGTTTTAAAAAGAGGTTGTTAAGAACACAAAATTTTGACAATATGAACTAATCAGGTTGAAATTGAAGCTTTTTCCCTCCCAAGAACCATGGATAACCTTTAGGAATATGATGAGGGCTTTGCATGTATCTGTGTGTATACAATATAGGTTCTCATACTCTGAAATACAGAATCATGGTTTTCATTTAATGACTTTAATGTATATATATATAACTGAATTATCTTATGCAAACATTTAAATTATCCATTAAAGAACTAAAATACATTCACATGTGGAGCTCTTCATGTGCACAGACTTGAATTCTTATTTACAGTTTGGAATATTTCAATACTCCACTGAATACTGAAAATATGCACATTTAGCAGAAGTCAACAGTTACTCTCAGTTATTCTTTTCCTTCTTTTTCTAATGCTGTGGTTTTTGGGGGTTTTTTTGGCGTTTTTTGTTGTTTTTTTTTTTTTTTTCTTTTGATGGTTTGTTTGTTTTTTTTTATTTAAACATGTGTGTGTTACTTTCTGGAATAACTAGCAATATAAAATCAAACTCCTGGTACATTTTTCTCAAAATACATGCAAAAAATGGGCAATTGAATTGCAGCTCAGATGCACATATTTCCAACATAAATGTATCGCAGATGCAAAACATCAGAAATATGTTTATTACAGGGAAAAAAACTAAGAGCTTCTGCTAGCACTAGGCCATCTTATTATTATAATTGTACATATACATTTGTATCCTATATCTCAGAAAGGACTAATGACCTACATCCAGTATACAAGATACATAGGGAATCAAATCCTGTGCTTAGGCCCATATGTGTAACTAGCGTAACCCAAATGGAATTTAAAATTAGTTTACCATAAATGAGGTCAGAAACATACTCATTTAAACCTCAAGGCCTTTGAGTCAAATTAAACTTCGTACAGTCCACTATCAAATTAGTTATGCTTTGCATTTGTAAGCCAGAAGAAAATTGAGCTATTTGTGACCTGTGCTTGCAGAAAGCATTCTTTCTTCTCAGTGAGTAAAAAGAGGGTCTGAAAAACATTAGTTGTGCTGTAAAAGTCCTAGAGGACTAGCTCAATCAGGAAATTGGTAATGGACTAGAGACCTTAACTCTAATTTACTGGCCTACATACAATAGTTGAACCAAATCCTGGTCTTGCCTTTAATTACCTTTAGAAAGACCTCTACTTTGCCATCACCTCAAAGAGCCTGAGAATTGTCACCCTTGGACTGCTCTTCAATAATTTATGGAAAATGAGATGTCCACTGCAACCTGAAAGGCAATTATCAAATGCTCACAGCAAAAGGGCACCACACCCTGGCATTCTTATTGGCACTCTCAGCAGAGGACTGGAGAGTGAATGGGTATGAAGGCTACTCAGCTGTCACCCTGAAGGGGGATCCTTCAGGTCATGGGTGAAGCATATCAGGAGGGCAGTGTGGGAAAGGCAGAACTGTTGCTGCTCATGCATAAATAAAGGACTTCGGTCTTCAGGGCTGTCAATCCAGCATCTTTCAATAGAACTAAATTCATTATACATAAAAAGTGTAGATAGCCCTTCTAAAAGGAATAAAGCTGGCTTCTGACACTACTCTGGATAGCTATCTGATCCGTTTTATAATGAAGTTATTTTTACAGTAAAACTAGATTTAGTAACCAGTTTTGTACATTAGAAGTAAGAAGGAAAAACAAAAAAAGAGGTATTTGATGAGTTTGTTACAAGAAAAATAACTTCATATTTCAATATACATAGATACAAATCATAGACATTATGTTTTGCACCAAGACAGAAACAATCAAACATGTAATTTTTAAAATGAGGAAAACATTTGTATAACACTAAATAGCAGTTAAAATGTACACACCAGTAGAGGAAATCTCAAATTTTAGATTAGAAGTCCTTAAAGCTTCATTGCTTTTTTGAATTTATGGAATACAGACTTACTGTAAAGGAAGAAATATTTAATTCTTGACTTTATATAAGTTCTAAGCCTGTTTATCTAAAATTCCAACCTGACAGACATTTTTAGGCTTTGCTTGAACAGCCTGATTACCATTCATATCTTCAGATCTCTGTGACACTGGCATGAAATGGTGACTGGGTGATCTCCTGGAAACTTACATGGATGCATAAATCATGCTGTTGTCTTTTCTCTTACAGCTATATAAATCCTGGTGGAGAAGGTCGAAGGTTTGTGATATTAAGGCCTTCTCTGCTAACTTCCCAAGAGCTCAAAGGTTGCACCTTCTTTACATAAAAGCGTCCATATGTACATTTGTAAAACACCCTACTGAAGTAATGAAATTGATATTTTTTTTCTATCATTGTGTTTTCTGGAAGATAAATAGGAACTAACAACTGTAATGTTCACCAATCATAAACCCACTTTTCCTTCAACCTGTGAATTCTGTCATTGCAGCTTTGAAATCTTTCCTTTTCTCTGCAGATCACTTATGCTCCAAAGCATATAAGAAAAACTATAATAAAAGGATGTACCAGGAAGCCAAACAGGACTTTTACTCAGCAGAGATGAGGGTGTTCACTAGTTTCATTTTGAAGAATGAATAAAGCACCATTCAGCCTGTCAAGCACAAAAATCAGACTATAAAATAGGTTTCATATTAATGTAATTATTTCATAGCCACTATGATTCTTCATTTGAGTTTGTTAAAATTTTGTAAAGAACATCTTTTCAGGCAGGATGCTGAAATTTTGAAATTAAGTACCATTCTGAAGATAACCAGGTTAAGAAAACAATAAACTGGTATGTGCTGAACAGATACACATCAAGTCAGTCAGGAAGACAACATATTTATTAGAAATCAGTGGTAGAAGCTTTCTTTAATATAAACTATCTTTTGACACCCTATTTTACCTAGGTATGGCATACAGCACTTTGAGTAAGTGTTTCTATATTCAAGTGACTGGGTTCTCCTTGAACTAAATAAACCAAGTAATAAAGAACCAAAATCTGTGGCATTTGGAATCTCATATTATCCTGATCCTCTTGGCTATCTAGAGCTCAGAACAGCCCCAATATCTCCAAACAATCTTTTATCATACAATTCACATTGACTTAATTCATGAAACTAATTTATGCGATAGCCTTAAAAGATGGGGTAACAAAGAAAAAAAAAAAACCAAAGCTAAACAAAATACATGCCCACACTCTATTCATTACTATTTGAACTCTCTTATTCCAAAATTAGGCAGTGGTTTTGAGGAAACAAAATCACCACAGGAGGCATACATTATGAAAAAAATAGTCTAGTCAAGAATTTTATTTGATCAGTCACTGTGCCCACCACAATCCAAACCGAAAATACTTTCCCATTTTGATAGAGGTTGACAGACAAGTTTTAAATTATTTCTTGTTACTTTCATCAGATACATCATATTAATATTTCACTGAGAGCTGAGCATTTTAAAAATGTATTTATGGGTGTCCTATAGCCAGATATTCCTGTCTTAAATGTAAGCAATGATCTGACTGACTACAAAAGCAGACTACATTAAATGCAATCACCATTTATTATGCACAGATTACTGTTGAAGGTAAATTCTCAACAAATGAGAGTCGAGAGGCAGGTGAAAATGTTTTTAAAAATTATCTTTTAGGGGGCATATCCTAAAATTTAAATTCAATGAGCAATAATCTATGTAGAGTTTTTGATCTGGCTTAAGTATTATCTAATAACGATGGTGCGAAATAAAAACACTAGAAGGCTAAAGCATCTGCAAGACAACAAAAAAGGCTTACAGCACAGACTCCGTGAAACATTTAGCTGGTATTTTCCACACATTGATCTAGTGAAAAGGGGTAAGCTGTAAAAATGTGCTTCTGAGAGTTTCAAACCATATTGTACAGAAGTCACATCAAATTAATACTGAGGACCATTTAGAGCTTTTATTCTGAAAAGCTTTTGAAAAGGGATTAAACTATGAAAACTCGCATGATACTAAAGTACCTATTAATGGGTTTAGGGGGGGAGGAACAATGAAAGTGTTATTTTTAGATAAACCGCTACTTTGTATGTAGCAGCACAAAGCATTTGCTAAAGAGACACTGCAACAGTTCTCCAGCAATATCCCACACGTCTAAACACTGATTAGCAGGAGAATTTTTCTTGTCATTAAGAAAAATCTTGTATAGAAAAGAGTGTCTTATGGCTTTCTCTTTAATTTTTGACAATTTTTATAAATAATTCATTAGGAAAACATAATCGTAGTTAAAAATTGCATAAGTAAAACGGCACCATTTTTAGATTACTCGTTATCGTAGAAAATGCAATAGAATGTTTGTAGTCCTGTATACGCACATCTGATTAGCCAAAGCCTGCTAACTACTGATATAAAAAAAAAGTTCACACCGTATCATATACTTAACACGTAAAAAAAAAAATGTTTTTGAAAAATAACAGGAAACAGCATGAATAGTGAGAACAAGGAACTGGGGTAGTTGTCATCTCATCAAAAATAATGAATGCTCAAGAGATTTCTAACTTCATCTCTTCCCAGCCATTTGTCCGATAACAATAGACTACCAGGAGAGAAAAGACTAGACGCAGAATGCGCTCTTCTTCCTCGGCTCTAGCTAGCACCTGTAACCCCAAACAGCTATGTACCAGCTGAAATCCACATGACAACAGCCCCAAAAGACAACTGGAAATGTTGTTCCTAGCCTGCTGTGCCTTCATTCAGCAGCGGGATGCACCACATGGTGGATGACAGCTTTGTGTCTGCCCCATCTTGCAGCCTCCCCTCCTCCCTCGACACACAGTCGTGCACACACAAAACAGTCTTATGGCTAATGATGCAAACATGAAGTGTAAAGTCTCCTTAATTTGACCCTTGTTAAACTCCTAATTGGATTGAGGCGGTCTCAGAGTGGAAAGCAACCCTGGATTATTCAAGAAAGCTTTTACAAAATGAAGACCAAATTACAAAAGGCTTCCACTCTGGCTGCAGGACACCACAAAGAACAGGCAATGAATTGCAGCTGTCACTTAAGTTAAAAATCTAATCAATTGCCTTTTTTTTAAAACAGGTAACTTTTTGAACAGTTTCTTCATTGTGATACTCTTCAGAGTGTGCTTGACCCAAATTTAATAAGCTGCTATTAAAGCAGAAGAGCAGCTGTAGAGCAAACACTGTAGAATGATACCGTGCATTCAGGCTCTTAATGATTTTAAAATGACTACAACCATTGCTTCATTCAAGAGGAACAAAGCTCAGGGCTCTTTGCTCAACAATGTCTTAACACAAACTGTCTGAACAGACAGCATTCATTTGTCCTTCATGAACCCAAAAGGTCAGCTGCATTGCTGAGAACATCTCAACAGTTTAATTGTGTTTCTCCTGTAGCAAGACTGAGAGGAGAAACTTGGGGATTCCTTGTGTATGAAAACTAGCCTTTCTTTCTTTTTTTTTTTACTCCTTCCAAGGAAATATACAGCTTAAGCACGGAGACAAGGGGTGCATGATATGCAGACAGGTGTAAAACATGAAGTAATTATAGAAGCTCAAATTAGTTCCTAGGCCTGAGGCAAAAAAGAGAACAGTGCCTTGACAAAAGGGAATAGCAAATAAGGATAGCAAACAAAAAATGGCTTGAATGTGTAAATTAGCAAGAAAAATGAGACAGAAAAGCAGCTTTACTCTACTATTATTCACCACATGAGAACAGAGCAGCTGAACATGATCAAGAGGGCTTTGGAGGAGAGAGGCAGGCATCAACACCGAAACGAAGCCAAAGAGTGGCAGCTCCGCACTTTCTAGTCAGTCACTCATTATGTGGTGAAGTGCTCTTGAGAAGTGGCTCTTATACTTGACCTATCATATTACTTCTTCTGTAAACACATAATCCCTGCTTGTTAGGTGGTGTCAACACTAGCATTCATTCACTGTGGTAGTCCTTTTGTGTATAGACACTTTAGAAGTGCTGCCAAAACCAAAGAATTGACACCATAATAAAACAATTTGAATTTCAACCAGGTAAACAGATCCTATGAGCTTCTGGGAGATGTACTGTGCAGAGCACTACATCCAGTGTCCCTTATTTGAGACAAAGCTGCTTTCTTATCACAAAACCATTTTTGTGTGTGTGTCCTTTTAGCCAGATTAACAACCACCTAATGATTACCATTAATAAAGGAACAGGTTTAATAACTGGAATTACAGCCACTGCATCTTATTTGCTTCATTCATAAAGTAAAAAAAAAAAATCAAAACAAAACCAAAAACCCCCACCAGAGCTGGCATACTTTTATTATGAGCCAGCTAAGCAGAAAACCCGAAAAAACAAATAGTACTTATGCAGAACTGACCACTTCCTGAATGCAAAGTATTATTTTGCTTAAGCTCACACAAAACCGATAAAACTAGTCAGCTTTTATTATTAAGGTCACACAAAAATCATAAAATCAGTAAGCTTTTATGCCACAATTTCATCCCCTTTAAATTCCAGTTGTATTTCATACAGAAATTTCATACTTCAGTCTTTGTGGGGACTTATGTCTGATTATTGTAATTAGATATTTAGACCTTCTACCCAAAGCTTATACCTCTTGTTGCTGAAGGGAGAAAATTCATTCTTAAGAACACTTCCTTTAAACAAGAAGTATAAATAATTGATTCTGTGCTTCTGCGTTGAGGAATTCTAGGTAGACTATCAGACTAGCATTTATCAAGAGCTCTGAACAGTTTTGCAGTCTGTAGGACTAAAAAGATGAATCAATCTTTCACAGAACACTTGAAAAAATATGAGCAAACTTTGTGCTATACCATCAAGTATCAATGAAACACCACACTAGAAGGGTAGTATTTGGCTGAAAGGGCAATTTTTACAAATGAGTCCAGAAAAGGACAAAAGGAAGACTCAGATACTTTAGTGCTCCGCCTCTCAAAGCTGAAGACCCACAGTAGCACTGTGTGCATCAAAAGCAGTGAGAAAGTACCATTACAGGCTTGATATTGCAACAAGGTGACATGATGCATTACTGCAGCTATGTCTAAAAAAATAACATATTATCATATTACACCAATGCCATCATCTTCCTGCCCTTGATTGCCAAGACTTTTTATTGGCTTTTCTTGGGCTGGAGATTTAGCCTATGTTCTTATATACATGTAAACTTTGCAGCTGAATGTAGTGTCCATGCACTGGACTAGGCATTCCTGGGAAACCTTGACACCATTCATGTTTGATTCAGTTACTTTGCAGCTTGCCTACCCTTTGGTCCTCAACTCCTCCACCTGGGAACAGGGAAAGTGAAATATTCCCTCCTGTACTAGCCACTGCATTTTGTTCAAACACCTCTGATTAAATTCTCAGCAACCTCAGAAAGAACACCAAATGTAAATCTAATTCTCACACCTTCTACCTTTGTCTTTCAGCTGGTGCTTCTCCCAGTCCTAACCCCTAAACAGAACTTCTTCCCTACATACATCACTGTCTGTTTAGAAATGCCATTTTATACTGACTTTTAAAAAAAGCAAATATAAGAGCCTCCTACAAGATGAAGTAGCCATTTCTACTTATTAGGATCTTTTCACCTTTTCCACTATGTCTCCTTTCCATTTACTTTCACAATTTCTTGCATTTGCCAAAAATAGGCAGTAAAATGAGGCCAGAATAACATAATTTTTATTTCTCTAAGGCAACATAGAAATGTGTGTCACTCTATAAATATTAAACAAGACCAGTAACAAATAACAGGCCTGTGAATGCAGCCCTCAAAAGTTTCATGTTTAGCAACATTTATTTAAGAATATACAGCACCATGCAAAAGAAGTAAGTTCACCAGTTTGTGCATATACAAAGGTCTTGTTCAGTCCTTCTCATTAGGACTTGATTTAGAAGGTAAAGAAATACCAGTCAAGGTGTCAATATAATTATCTACACTTCTAAAGGTTTGCCATGAACTTCATTACATGTATTCCCTCAAAACTTCTGGATTCTCTCTTGTCCCCCTCTTCTCAGATATATGGTTTCCCACATGAAAAAAAGCTTTTCTTTACTGTATAGACTTCACAAGCCTCTGGACAAGCTAACCTTTAGGTCAGTGAAGGATGATGAAGAGACTGCTGTCACTATCTGGCGCTCTAGAGAGCAGCTCTTGGAAAACTACCTTATTTGCTTTCACAAAGCAATGACTTCTGCCCACAAAAGCAGCAACTACATTGAGGCTGGCTCAGTTCAAGCACAGCCAAGAGTAATTCTGGAGCATGTTGACATTTTACAGCATATTCACATGGACCAACTGTGATTAGGTGTACTGGTAGACACTCTTTAAAGCTGGGATTTCTGCTCAGCATGGTATTTATGTGAAGAAAGCCCTACAGTTTCTACTTTATTTCAAACTTCTTTAAGCAAAGAACTACTTCTTCCTTCCTAATTTGTCCTCTGTCCTGAATCCTCCCTTTGGAGTTTTATATTGTTTTTTTAGTCCAGTCCCTTCAATGAAACAAATTTTACTAGACATTTTTACATTAATTTTGCCTAAAAAGTTTTCATGTCTTCCATTTCAAATTCATTCTTTGATCTCTTTGCCCTGATCTTCAGCTCATTCACTTTTTTCCCTAACCAAAGCACAGATTTTTTTTTTTTGCTTGTCTTCTTGTTTGCTATTTATTTCTTCTATTCCACAGAGTTGTATAACTTCACTAAAGTGGTATAAAAATTGAGGGTTTAATGGAATCACTGTAATTTTGACTGAACAACACATACAGTACCACAGGGTCGGTGTTAGGTTGGAATTCAAATTCCTTATGCATTTAGTAAACTCAAACAGGCCAGCATTTGCTTTACAAGCAGTCCAGCATGTCCACCGTGTGACGGATCAGCACATAGGGAATATCGCAAACATTCTTTTCTCAGCAATTTTTCAGAATTTCTAGAAAACAGACAGTCCAACTAGGCAGCCAGGCCCCACAAATCTGGGAGACTACCAGGGAAAGTGGAAGGTAATGGCTTACCAGGAAAAACAAAAGTCTGCTGCTAACACTGGTGAGATTAACAAGGTAAGAATTTAAAGCCCAAAAAAGCACCTCAGCTTCTTGTTTCTAATTTTTGCCAGTTATCACTGCAGGTACAAATGAGTACTATTTCCTAAATACTCATATGAAAAACTATTTTCATCTACCCCTACCTGATAAGCATATCATATTCACTAGTCATAGTATGGCATAGCATAAAGAAGTTTCTAGAATCAAGGTGACTTAAATAGTAATTTCTGTCACAAAATTCATGTAAAGTAGCAGAAAATGGAAACAAAATGAATGCTGCTTACAGAAGAAAGCAAAATAGTACAGAGAATGAAACTAAAGCTGCAATTCCCAGTTTTTGGATGGCCACACTCTGCCCTGAAACAAACTCTTCCAGAGGCCAACTAAGACATGAGTTCCTGCATTGAAAGTTTGGCCAGTGCAAAAGAGTGACTGACATTTAAGCTTCACTGACCCAACTACATCTGATGTAATTAGTGTCATCATTTTAGCTAGTGCTTGATTTGAACCATTAGTCTTAAATATTTTATTAAATGTTTAAAATTATATAGAACAGGTGTGCTCTGACTAAACATGAGTAGATTACTCAGCAGCAACACCACACTTGAAAACTGCAATATTTGAATAGCACAAACCCATAATTCCAGTTAACTAGTCTCTAAATTTGTGACAATCTTTCTCCAAGGAAAACAACTGCTCATTTTTAGGCACGGTTTTTCTAATATATCAGTCATTGTACTTTGTCACAGTCCTTTAACAAAGAATACACAAAAAAACCTTTAAAAGCCTTAAAAAACACGCAAAATCCTTGTTTTCATATGTGACATGTACCCTGTCTAAGGATTTTAATTATAAGTATGTGATGACAATTTAGCAGGCCTCTTGTAATATCTGGCATGGTAACCAGATTCTATGTGCTTCATTCGAAAAGTCAAAACCTATCACAACTGTATCATCAGAGAAGCGAAATCCAGGTCAGATTTTATATCACTATAAAAAAAATCAGCATGTAACAATTGTTCTCAGAACTTTTGTATATGGAGGAAGTTCAGAACAAAGCATAAAGACCAAAACCAAATTCTGCTTATTTAAAACACGTGGAACGTAACTGCTACTTTATGATACAATTTTTCTCAGCAAACCGGCCAGTTTCCAAATTGTGTGTTTCAACACACATATTGTATACAGGTAGTCACACTCATCATATACAAACAGCACTTTTAGCTTCTGATGGTTATTATCTTGGGTACATAACACTGCAATTCACACAAATTTAGAAAAAAAAATGAAACCATCATCAGACCTTCTGACACTTTTATCTTCATGGTTATCAAGATTAAAATTAGGTGGAAACTCTATTTTGTTTCCTTTCCCAGTGATTCAAAATCCTACTGATTTTGAAAACTGCTACCAATACTATAAACTTCACTACTGGAACAGGTTACAGCACAGGTAAACTTCAGATCTGCCAGTGACCACATCCTCTTGCCTAACATGATAGCTAAGGGGTGTTATCCTACACTATTCACTCCTCAGAACTAAAGAAGAACTTCTCACCCCCAGTGCTGCTAATGTTGTCTTGAAACATCCCAGGTTGTTTCCACAAAACAGATTAAAACAATAATTCATTCTCAGTAACACTTTTTTCTACTCATGCAGCCAGTAAGAAGGATGTGACCTGTATTTTCTAGTCAGTTGGTTTCCCACCTTACAAAATGCTTTTTATTAAATGTATACCAAAATAAGTATTTATCCCTTCTTCCATTCCTACAAGCAGTATTATAACTTTTAAAATCTCCCCTTTTTGAAAGAAAGAAAGAAAATTTTGTTGAAGTACTGAAAAAAAATGCGAAAGTCTTTCAAATCTGGATACAAAGTTAGGGGTGAAGATGGAAGAAACTGATATAACTGAAGACAGATATAACTGAAGACTATTATTACTGAAAACTGATGCTAAGACACTCATAAAAACATCCAACCTCCTTGGATAGCTGTGAATCAGGTAGATGAAGTGACAAACCCTGAAGCTTCTGTGCACACCATTACTCTGTGATTTCAGAGGCATGTTAGCATCTTGGAAAAAAGATTTTTAGAATCATCCTGGCAAAAAAGTGTATGAATACTTCTCGTGTAGTAGATGAGTCCCACAAATATCAGTGGATTTACTTGCCTGAGACACTGGTAAGTCAAGATAAATTAGGGTGAGAATGATAGCTCTAAGGTTAAATAAAGGCTGACACCCAGGCTTCAGTAATGAATTTTTGTTGTTGTTGCTTTATGAAACCTGCAAAGCTACAAGGTATTTTCTTCCAACTTTTAAATCCGTCTTTCCACAAAATATCACCACCTATCAAAACTCAGATTGCATATAAAAATCTGCTTTAGTAAAAGGTATGAAGGGAACCCAACCTTAACTTAGAGCGTTCAGAGAAACTCTGAGCCATTTAACAGCAGTACATCTAAGTGGGTTACTGCAAGTCTGGAAAGAGTAAATAACTAAACAGGAGCCATAAAAAAGTCAATATCCCTAAAGTTACAGATCCCATTTATAATTTCAGTCTGACTCTATATTTTTAAACAGATGTAGCCAGCCAATATCTTTGTAATTAGTCTGTGGTACACTGAATAGCAAATTTTCTCTGATGGACTCAGTACCACATGCTCCCATACATGTCCAAAGTGGAGGGCACAATATAACCATTTTACAGAACTCTCAGGAATCAGACAGGAGCAGAATAAATCACTCTGTGAACAAGCTGTGTACCAGGCTTCATTAGTTATAATTACCCCCAAAATATGCTCAGCAGAATGCACACGTGTCATCTGGGAGTGACACACAATAGAGTAGGCAACTTATAAACTCCTCCAAGCACAGAAAGAGTCCATAAAACAACTGGCTTGTGCATTTGGATTCATGTGATAACACCTCCTATTGCATAAGCCACCAGATGACACAGATGGGGCAAATCCAAACAAGGAACATTTCTTTTGTATAGGCATTGGACTTCATTTGATGCCTATTCAACCAACAAGCTGAGAAAGCTGAGTATGAATCACTAGATCTTTGTCTTTTTCATTTCCCAGATTGTGCTACACTTGCTAAAAATAATAAAATGTATAGTTTTAAATACTTTTAACATAATGACTTACAGAAAAGAAACACAGTGCAACAAAACAAGACAGGATGTTAAATTTAACACACTTAGGCAAAAACAAACACTCGTCCCCAAACTCCAATACGAAACATTTCTAATATAATATTAACCACCATCTCCCTTTCACACATCATATTACCAAAAGAGGTAAGTGCTGACTGAAAGTCTTTGAGAACACCCATATCAACAATCAGATCCATTATTTTCTGGAGAAAATAATATTAATTAATATTATGTTCATGAATCAGATTACCTTTCCTTTAATGACTACCACAGAATCAACCACATTGCCATTATTGCAACATTGATCTCAACTTTCTCTGTAAAATTGTACATTTTTTTCCTCCTCCCATACTTTCTGCAAATCAGAGTAAGTTTTTTTGTCTGGGACATTCCTCCTATTCTCTTTCCATCTATATAACATAATGTTCCTGGTCATCTCATTAAAAGTCTTTCCACATCTTTTCTGTAGTTTTCTATTATTGCCCACTGCTGTGGAGATGTGTTCCTGAAAACACTGGTGTAAATACTTGTTTACTGCAATAAAAATAGGCTCCAGCTCAAAGGGAAACTGATATTCATATGCAGTTCACTGCACAGATGGATTTAATGGCAAATATAATATTCTAGTTAAACATGCTCATATATATCAGCATTTTAATATAAACCTGGAAATATATATTGTTTGGATGTTACATGTGTAGGATAGTGCATGTGTACACAATACTGACGTGAATGTGCCTATGCCTGTTTACTTTTGTATTCCAGTGTATAAACACATGGAAATAGACTCACAGAAAAACATGGACAGATGTATGTGCACACACTCAAAAAGTACCCTACACCTTTGGGTGGCATATTCAGTGTTTGTACTGCGATATGTTTCTGAGGTGCTGTTAAAGAACTATGTAACATCTCCACATCTGTTAGCTACTTTCAAGACAACCCAGGAAGCAACTCCAAACCTCTGACTGTAGAGTATATTTAAATTAGCAATATTAACCACGTGACACTGAGTTCTGTGAAACCACTTTTACCCACAAAATAGATACCCAGTTATTTTGACAGAGTGGAATCTAGGTGAAGTTCATAGACTTAGAGTGGTAACATGAACTGCCACAGAGAGAGCTGAGTATACCCACAATACCTAAGATCAATTAAGGTCTATTACAAATAGCATCCATTAACCTGTGATCTGTCAGATCTGTGCATCAGTAACACTGTGTGGATGTAAGCAAGGACAGAATTTGTCCCACTTGGCCCCATTGCTGTGTAGAGCAACCAAGAGGTCAGCTTCAGCATTCACGCATTCAATGCCAGCAAACTCCATAGAGTGCTCACAGGCACAGTGGCAGCAATTTCCTATTTTTAAAAGATCAGAGAAGCAAAAACTACTTGTGAATACAAGTGCTATGGTATTATTTGAAGTCACTGCCTTCTTTTCTTATCATTTTTTCCCTTTTTAAAGAAACAGATATTGAAACTATCCCAGCTAATAATTTCATTCTGACACTTGAGTTTAAAAGGTTAAGTTACTATCTGAAGAAAGGTAATCTGACTGCCTTTCATAGCAGCCTGCAAGCTCTGCAATCTGCATAGAGAGGGGCATTTGTCATCATTAGCTAAGCAGTGACAGCTGGCACCTAGGGTGTCCCAGATTTAAGAAGTGGCAAAGGCACTCTTTTGCCTTAAGTTGCCATCAAGTATAGCATGTTTCATAAGGAGCAATATTTTCTTCTTGTTATAGAGCATGAAATAACAGCAGTGAATGCATCTGTATTTTTTTCATCATGGAGAACTGGCTGATATACAATTAGCAGTTGCCTTTAGACAGCAAGACACTAGGTTTATTCTGTGAGCAAATATCCAATTCATGTCACTTGAAAATAACTACAATTGGCTTAAAATTAGGGCAGTATATTTTCCTTCAGAGATATTTCAGACTGATTGATTTGTAGATTTTATTCATGGACATGACAAATAGCGAATAAAACACAGTTTTTAACTACAGGTATAGTACTGTCACTCCAAGCTAGGAGTGCCTAATTGCTTAAAACAGACAGGTTATTAGATATAGGGGAAAAAATAGTCCTACACTGGCATACAAGCTAATGCAGTATATTAATGCTCTGAAAGAATACCTGATGGAGCACTGATTTAATAGCAGCTTTAGAAACTTAAAGTATATTCTCATAGGATATTTAATAGCTAAATTTGATGATTTTGTTTTCAAAACAATTCCATGAAATTTAGCAAATGTATTCATATTTAAGTGTGTATTTAATAAATGGAATGGGTTAGAAGTCTAGGAAAAAAGTTGTTTTCATACCACCATCAATAATTAAATCTATGAAAGACTGAATAAATGGTTTACAAACACTAAGTGATCCTGACTTGGTTGTTTTTACAAAAACAAAATACAAAGCTAAAAATTAATATACCTTGACATGAAACAAACAAACAAAAAAACCCCAGCAAAACAACTGACTAACACAAACCAAATAAAATTTTAAAAAGCAAACATGAAAAACCCCTTATTTTTCCACAGTCTCTCAAGTTTGGAAACATAATCCATGATGCTAGATTTTGCATTATTATGTAAAATAGTTTTTCACAAATAAAACTAATTTTTGTGTTAATGTAAAATCTATGCAAATACATTCAGTCATTTATCAGGGAAGCTGACAAGCATTCCATATTGGAGAGGGAAAATGAAACTGCCTCAAGAATAGAGGCAATTAATTATTTCTGTATTTTCTCTTCCTCTGTCTTGAGGCACAGAAGTTATCCATCCAGTTAAAACAGCAAATGAAATAAAGAGATTTTTTTTTTATTTAAACACATATGGCTTTTGCCTGCAATACTGATCACCACAAGGTCTACAGATGCCCGTGGCTAAATTGTACACTGGCAGATGCACACAAGGGAAAACTGTGTTAATGCAGCGTGGTGAACAAAACAAATGAAGAACTGAATTTTGGGGGGTGGGGATAGAGAGGACTTTTTTTACCATGTCGAGATACAGTTTGCCTACAAAGGATGGATTAGGTAAGCCATAGATTTAGCCTAAAAAGTTTCTTCGCATCCCTTATGTCAAAAATCTGAATATACATACAGAAGAAAACATTCATGTAGATGCTTGCAGTTTTCTAATGTACAGATTATAAATAATGGGCTTGCAAAGATAAATGGTTATATTATTTCATCTTTACAATTAAGGACTAATAATACATAATGAATGTACTCACAGAATATAATGAGAAAACTGTTGTCCAACATACTTGCTGTCATTTTTTAC
Source organism: Ploceus nigricollis (assembly GCA_013399945.1). NCBI lineage: Eukaryota > Metazoa > Chordata > Aves > Passeriformes > Ploceidae > Ploceus > Ploceus nigricollis. Next base: position 682,124 of record VXBC01009160.1, on the reverse strand, counting down.
CTATTTAAAGAAGCAGTGTCTTGAAGTGTAGGTGAAAATGGCATTAATGGCATTAAGGCACAGCCTAGCATATGCCATATACTTGTCTGTGCTTCAGAGGTCTAGTAAGAATTCTGAACTTATTAATTCTTCCTTTTGATAGGGTAATTTAAAAAAAAATTAAGTGAAAATTGAAGCCAGTTTATTCCTGGAAATAATTTGCAGAAGAAAACAAGAAATAGAAATGGTAATATATTTACTGAAAATAAGATAGAACCATGTTGATCACAGGAATTTCTCTCTTAGTAGGCCTGTACGCACTGCATAACCCCATTAAAATCAGTACTGACCTAAAAAAAAGGTAAAACCCCACAATTTTTCCCCTGAAAGTTTCCCTTAATTTTACAAAATAATTATTTTGTATCAACTAAAACAGTAAATAAATAAGATTCATAAATATGAAGTCATAAAGATATCTCCTTTGCCTCATCTAAAACTAAGGAGTCTTAAGAGACAACACTGTCACTACCTTAACAGCTACACTGTAAATTTTTATCTTCTTTTCAATTCAACTAATATATTATAAATGATAACTTTCTAAAAGGCAAAATCTGTTTCAACTATCAAGAAAAATTGATAGTAATGTTCCTTTCAGATAAACAGATATTTCCACAAGCTAATATTTCTCTTTCAACAGTTTGATTGAATATTTATGAAATTACAAGACTACATGTTATTTCTATAGCCTTTCTCATTTCAGGGACATCAGCACTATACCACAAAGGATCCACTTCTTTATATTCTGTCCTAGAGCTGGCCTAAAAGCTGGCAGGGAAAAGTAGGAAGGACATTAGGTGATGTAGGTTAAATTTTTGAATTCAAGTAAGAAGGCAACTGGAGTGATTTGCTGCTCTTAATAGGAGGGTCAAATTTCCCCTAGATAAAATATTGTGTTCTACAATGACAATGTTCCACCAGTAAAAAAAATAAAAGTTCAGAGTGGTGGTGGGAAAATATTTTAAAGGCCAAAAGATCTAAGTATCATATTTTTCCTGAGAAGATCTCACCTCTTCTTCCTTAAAAAATAAGTTGGTTGACATGTTTCATGACAGTTATAGTTAGGATATTTTTAGGAACAATAAGTATTCTTAGCGAATAGGTTGCTTTTATTTAAGACTGCTAAAATACTCTGTAACTTTAGGGAGTTTAGAAATAGTCCTGAATATGTGAAAGTAGATGAAAAAAATGCAGATTCTGAAAGCATAATCTTTCATTTGTTTCTCTGAATAACCTCACCCTCCTCAGAAGGGTTTTAGAGTGTATTGGGGGGGGCATTTTTGTGAGAGCATGTTGTTAAAATATGGACAAAACAGCAATGTCCTTTCTCAAGAAGCTATTTTAACTCCACGGCTAAAGCACAATGAAATTAATAGGGAAGGGCTGCTTGACAGCAGTGTAGATATTTGAGCCAAAAATATATTTCCTCACCAATGCATGCATTTGATACATTAGATATTTTAGAGGCTCACGATCTCATCCTCTTCAAATGTTAACCTCCAAGTGTTTTGGCCCTGGTCCTGCCCATGATGTCACGGGTGCTTTTAGGCTCACAGAGAAGTGCACGGGCAGTTATTTGCAGGATCAGGGCCTTCATAAGGTTCAACGAAACATATTAATCACTTACAACCAACTCACTCAACTCCTCCCTTCACTGTTATTTGGAAAGAAAATATTGGAGAGCTATACACTACATTAGAACTAGAAGTCTGCATTGAAATATGTTAGGTATGTCCTTTCATAGCTAAATCAAGATGAAATGAGCTACACAGGTAATTTACCATACTTATGTAATTGTAAAGAGAGAGGGCAAAGTTTCATTTTGAGTCGGAGGGACATAAGATGCCCAAAGTATTGGCAGTATGAAAATTAGCACTAAACACATAATATGACCAAATGTATACAAAGAAATGGTGCTTACTTATAACTTCCTATTGGCCAGTGTTCAAATGTGTTAAGCAACATCTTCTGCTAATTTCATTATCTTCAGCAGCTACCGACAAGATGATGTAGTTTAGTTTGCTAGTCAGTATGAAACCAGTTTACAGAAAAGCACCAGCCACAAAAATAAGTATGTTCAAGACATACTACACTCCCATTTTGACTGGGCTTATAAGATGCTGAGTTACTCCTAAGACACAGCATACTGTGTGATGCCATAATTTATATAATGATGCATTTCAAATGCTCCCATACTTCAATTTCAGCTTATATTTTCTAACACTCTAGTCCTCTCTCATATTCCAGGGCTAAAGTTACTGAGGGGAAAGATTAGTTTAGACATGAAGTCTTCAGAAGCTGCTCATCCAACACATACAGCTTTATCTTCAAGGGCAATGCTCAATATTTTCAGTTATTTAATCATATACAGCAATAGGAAGTAAATGAGGGTTCTGCAGTGTTGGATGGCCCACTACAGATGTAGTAGATTAAAAGACGCTAATCCCCACTGATTCTGCACTCCTCTAGCAGTTCAGCAAAAAAAAGAACATTCTCCAAGCTAGAGATCTTTGAAAAATAACCAAAATAAACCCAATGTTGGACTACTTAAATAAAATGCTGTACTATAAGGAATGTCTGGATTTGGATAAGCTAACGGATAAGTGAACCAAATGAATAATTCAATGCATTTTTTTCCTGCTTACATGTTTCTGCAGCTCTAGCCAAAATCACAGTTGTGCAAGCTCTGTGTTTACTTTTGAGACACAACATTTTAGAGAAAACAAATCAATTACTGCTTTTTCCCTTAACAGATTGCAGATTAGAGGAATTTAAAGCATTAACAGTTCATCCGTATGACCTAGGATGACCAAGTCCAACAGTAATGCAAACTCTCTTCATCTTTTTCTTTAATTTTTAATAGGAAGCAAATACATACACGTTAAGTTTAACACTAATGAATGCTAATTGTGTACTGTAAAAGAGACTATGTCGTAATTTCGCAAAAAATTTTTTAAAAACTTGCAGAGGACTGTTCACAACAGAGGAAAAATGCTTGTGTACCAAAATATGCAGAACTTGATACCCACAAGTCTTAGCAATGAAGTGTATAAATTTATTAAAACTGAAATATTGCAAACATTATGGTAACTTACATTTGAACTTTTCATTTGTTCCTAAATTTGAAAGTGGAGGTAAAAAGTAAACTACAAAATAAGAATACAGAAAATTGAAAGTACCGTCAACTTCTATCACACACAAAAAAAGATGCTGCCTATTTTATAAAATGTGACACATATAGCAAACCCAGCACAAATATCTGTCTTTAGTTTTCTTACTTGAAAAAAAAAAAGTGAATTTATTGTTGCTGGCAGGATGATATGGATGAAATAACCAGGAAGAATTGAGGGGGGAAGGGGAGAAAGAGGAGCCAAGAAATCAGATACATTCAATGAGCCTTCAAACTTACTTCAGCAGTAGGGATAAATAATTTAATCAACTCAGCTTCATTTTTTTTCTTCCTACCTCCCTAGTGCAATTGGCAGATATTAAAAAATAAAACTTTAAAATTCATGAGCAGTTGTGTGTGGAAGAACTATCACTATATAATAAGAAATATAAAGTGATATCCATGCAAGCCCTTTGTGCAGATATGCATCTGCAAGTGCATTTTAACTCACACTTTTCACCAAATGAAAAAGAAATTGTTGGTTAAATTTATATGTATGGCATTTTTTTTTCTTTTTTTTTTTTTTACAAATTGCAATTTGGGGATGTGGGCACAAATACAAAGATTTTCAACACCATTTGGCTTTTTGGCTAACATGAGCACTATATGACAAGGCAATGTAATTTGAAAGATATAACAAGCAGAGCTCAACAAATACTGTTACAGTACCCCATAATTAGGGGAAATATCAGGAAAACAGCAATTTGGTAAAAGTCACCAATATCATATGGTACCATTATCATGACAAATGATCAATCATAATTTTAATGAGGTGACTTTAATCCCGATTTTCCACAACAACCTAATACTCATTAAACCCAGTAGAAATAAAATTCATTGCTGAAAAGGTGTTCCTTTTGTAGTTTACCAACGACACATTAATAACTACAGAGAAAAATTAACTGAAGTGGTCAGAAGCTTTGAAAAATATCTATATTTTTATATCATATATAGTCCTATAGATAATAATTTTCAACATCTAAGCCAAACTGACTTCTTGTCATAGTAAACGATTAGGTCACTTCAACAGTCACATTTCAGTGGTGTCCGTGATGCCTAAATACACAAATTTTAAAACTATTAAATGTTTGGTGTGTGAAACAAAATGATGGAGTGAAGTTAATAGCGACCTTTAGGGTTAAACATCACCTAATCAAGCCTAAATCTAATATTTCTCACAGCCACCGAGATACAATAAATACGTATAACCTTGCATTACTTAATATCATAGCTTAATCTTAGCACTACACATTGAAAACTCTGATTTAGTATCTAAGACGTAATTTTTGTTTAAATTAATTTTGCCACATCATGAATGTTATGACTTCTGACAACTTAAAGGTACGACCTTTCCACTTTTGCCTTTGGCAACTGGAATTGCCAAGCTAAAACCCAGGGGGCAAAATAAGCAAAACCTGGCCCGGAACATCCCCATCGCTAACGTGCAGCTCTGAGGCTCCTGCATCTCTGGGAAGTTGAGGGGTGCCCCCACCGCAGGAAAGGGCTGTTCCCTTGGCGGAAAGGGAGGAAGGGACAACCTTCTGTCCGCCTGCTGTAACTTTCGGTTTTACCCGGCGCTGGTCCGTGACCCTGCGAGAAAGGGGCTCTCTGACATTTCCATCCCATGGCAGCGCCGGCGGTTTCGAGCCGGACGCTCTGGGAGCAGCGGCCGCTGCCCGGGGTGGGAACCGGGGCCGGACTGGGGCCGCCCTGGGCCTTCCCCCGCACCAGTCGGTCACCGGGCGGAGTTGGTCCCAACTTGACCGCTTTTCCTTCCTGTGCACAGCCCAGCCGTGTCCTGCTGCGGCCAACGCCGCCCCGGGTCTGAGGGCACGGCGCCACCGGCATCGCCCCGGGCCCGAGGGGCGGGCTGGGTCGTGCCGGGCCCCATCATGGGGCAGTGGGGCGGGATGTGCCGGGCCGGAGAGGNGGCCGGGGGGAGGCACGCGTGTCCCGCCCGGCGCCCGGCCGGGAAACTAAGCGGAGGAGGGAGAAAGCCCGGGAGGAAACTGCCTCCTCTCCGCCCCAAACAGCGAGAAAGTGGTCGCCCTTCTCCCGGCGGCCAAGGGCTGCGGCCGAGAAGAGGTAAGCTGCTTCGGGAGGACCGGTCACCTGCAGTTTTTCAGCGACAGCCCCAGCCCTGCCCAATGCACGAGCAGGAAAGGATTCTGGTCGGCTTCCTCCTCGGGAGCGGCACGGGAACACCCATATAACCGCTAGACCGGGGAAGCCAAGCGCACAGTCACAAATTCTCCGCTATGTGCAATAAAGTTGGCCCCATTCGTACGCTGAATAAATGTCGTGAAATGTTCTTTGTGGTATGACTTCTCCTCCGCGACTGATGTGCCCGTGACAGTTACTTTAGGAAAAGGTAATCGGTCAGTAGTTTAAAGATTCCAAGCGATAAAAAGCTTTGGTGATTTTTTTTTTTCTTTTATATATATATCTATATAAATATGTAAAATTCAGGGCTCTCTTGAAGTGAAGCTCAGTAAATGCTGTGAAGCAGAAGAGTTTACCACTCCAGCTTATTTGCAAATAAATGTCCCGATTACCAACACTTAAAGTACCGAAGGCGAAATTTGCTAATTACACATCACACAGGCGAAACCCCAAACTGTCAGACAAGCAAGCCAGCATGTTTGCAGTCGCTAGCGTGCCTCCCGTGTGCACATTTACTAAGCGCAGCTTGCTAGCACAGCTCGCTGTACGATAAATCCTCCAGGTTTGAAATTAATAGGTAGTTATAGTGCGTCTAGAAAAGCAGCCGAACATCCACCCCTCACAACATATCGGAGAGCAATACAGAATATAAAAACGACGCTGAGAATTGGCAAAGGAGATTTACCGTCTGTATCTGCTACTTGATTTTTGGAAGGAACGTGAAAAAGACCTGACAGATATGTTTAGCGATTGATTCTCCCTTCATAAGGTACAAATACAAAAAGCAAGGCAGAGACAATGCCGAAATGCATTAAACCTCAAAATCGATTAGAACCCGTCAGAAGATCCTTTAAAACAATACAAATCGTGGACTTCTGAGCAATATTTTATTCCAAAGAACACTAAATTTGCCGTGAATCCGCTGCCTTGTTCACTGGCCGGTTCACGAGAGAAAAAAAAACCTCCAAACCTACTTCTCGCTTGCAGTTACAGACAACTATCAGGAGGAAAAGGACAGCGTGATGTGGCGCCGAGTGGGGGTTAATGAATTTACGCCTGTGCTCCTGCCGGAGCGAGCCCGGTCTGTAGCTCCCTAGTTGATGGATGCCCATTAATACACCTGCATTCACGTCCCGGCCATGAGGAGGCACGCAGGGACTCAGTACGGAGCGGCACAGTTTTGCCAAGTCCTCTCGAAACGTCAGTACCCTTCAAGTTACACCCAAAGGAGGGCGATTTCTCTTGATTTCCGAGTGTACAGAGGACTGGGGCGGCTTTCCAGCCAGTAACCTTCTACCTTTCTATATGTGCCTGCGTGTGCGTGTGTGTGTGCGTGTGGCTGTGTATACATATCTATCTCCTACAGAGGGATTAATTAGCCGGGTTTGAGCTGAAAGAGGCTGCAGTGACGAGCCCAGTGGCGATTGGCCGCCCGCCTGCCTGGCCCTGCCTTTATAATTTCCACACGAGTGCATCTGGGCTCTTATACAAACCAACAGCCAGCTTCTTCTGACATACATACACGGCACTTTTTTCCACCATCTGATTAACCGCCCTGCGTACACACGGTGATTACTACGGGAAAACATAAATAAATACGAAGAGGTTTTATTATTTTGACTACTGGAACCCTCGCTGTGTCTCAGTTCAACTTTTGTTTTTTCTTGCTGCTGGGAAAGGTGCTGCTCTCGATGCTTTCCTCTCACTCACGGACCCTTTAAAAAAAGGGGAAGGAAAAATATCGCCCCCTCCANNGCTCCCCCCTCCCTTCACCCCCCCGCCACACACACTTCAAGACGGCTGATCTAAAAAAGCAGGAAGAGAGCATCTGAGGAGCAGCAGCCCCGGCGCATTTTGAAAAACATTTGTTACATTTCAGAGTGCGGCAGCCTGTTTCTCCTCTGAAGTTGGCTCCAGCCATAGCAGCCGCATTGGATCCCACAGCCTATTGCGAGACTCCGGTATACAATCCGGATCTCTGCCCCAACATGATCGCGGCCCAGGCCAAGCTGGTGTATCATTTGAATAAATACTACAATGAGAAATGCCAAGCCAGGAAAGCTGCAATCGCCAAAACGATCCGAGAAGTCTGCAAAGTGGTGTCGGACGTGCTGAAGGAGGTGGAGGTGCAGGAGCCTCGCTTCATCAGTTCCTTGAACGAGATGGACAATCGCTACGAGGGGCTGGAAGTCATCTCCCCCACGGAGTTTGAAGTCGTGCTGTATCTGAACCAAATGGGGGTTTTCAACTTCGTGGACGACGGCTCCTTGCCGGGCTGCGCTGTGTTAAAGTTAAGCGACGGGCGCAAGAGGAGCATGTCCCTCTGGGTGGAGTTCATCACGGCGTCTGGCTACCTCTCCGCTCGCAAAATCCGGTCCAGATTCCAGACTCTGGTGGCTCAAGCCGTGGATAAGTGCAGTTACAGAGACGTGGTAAAGATGGTGGCGGACACCAGCGAAGTGAAGCTGAGGATCAGGGATCGGTACGTCGTGCAGATCACTCCGGCGTTCAAGTGCACGGGGATCTGGCCGCGGAGTGCTGCACACTGGCCGCTTCCCCACATCCCCTGGCCGGGACCCAACCGGGTGGCGGAGGTCAAGGCGGAAGGCTTTAACCTCTTGTCCAAAGAGTGCCACTCTCTGGCCGGCAAGCAGAGCTCGGCCGAGAGCGATGCCTGGGTGCTGCAGTTCGCCGAAGCTGAGAACAGACTGCAGATGGGCGGCTGCAGGAAGAAATGCCTCTCCATCCTCAAAACCTTACGGGACCGTCACCTGGAGCTGCCGGGCCAGCCCCTGAATAATTATCACATGAAGACTCTAGTTTCCTACGAATGCGAAAAGCATCCCCGCGAATCGGACTGGGACGAGTCGTGCCTGGGGGACCGGCTCAACGGGATTTTACTGCAGCTCATCTCGTGCCTCCAGTGCAGGAGGTGCCCGCACTACTTCTTGCCCAACTTAGACCTCTTTCAGGGCAAACCTCACTCGGCCCTGGAAAACGCGGCCAAACAAACGTGGCGACTGGCTAGGGAAATACTTACCAACCCGAAAAGTTTGGAGAAACTTTAGAGGGTAACTATAAAACCGGCCTGACCGATAAATCCGCTAATTTCCCGATGAAGTTTAAGATGCCTGTTTGAAAAGTCATATATTTCCACTTGTCAATGCAAATATTCTCTTTTAAAAAGGAATATAGCTTAGGCTCTTCACAAAGAAAAGCAAATGAGAACAGCAAGCATCGTTCCTCTTCGTCACAGTTTTGCAGTTCCCCGTGGGAGAAAAAAAAAAAAAAGAAAAAAAAAAAAAAAAAAAAGAAAAAAAAAGAAAAAAAGGAAAGCGTGCTACCTGGAAAGGAAAATTGGCCGTAATTTGATTGTGACCATTCTGCCTAAATACGGTACCAACGGATTATAACAAAACCCGGTATTTTTATGTAAACCTTCTGTGAGTAAAAGCTATTTGGATATGCCACCTGAACAAACCTTAATGTACCTTTTAATTTGTATCAAATATTGTGATCTCACATTGTCTTTGAAATTGTGGATGTTGGTGTTTTGTGATTTGGTGAACAGAAGTTAAATTGCCATTTTGGATACTTCAAGGACATTTTCTGCTAAAAAGAAGATACCATTTTAAAAGGTAGATTTTATCACGGTACTTTTGTTAATTGTCTTTTGAAGTGTCTGAACTTAACAAGTTTACATTTTTCGTTTCATATATATTGCTTGTTCTATTTCTAACATTCCATAAATATACTTGAAATGTTATTTAAATATATTCAAAAGAAATTTGGATTCTGCTTATATAATAACGCTTGAATATTGGAATTATATATTTGAAAATGCACTTGAAATACACTGGATAATTACTTTTTGTGATTTAGATTTTAATTTCTGTTGCTGATTTATTTAATTACAAGCTAATAAATGAAGTAAAATGCATATGGGTAAGCGTTTCAATATTGGATCAAGTTTTCCACTTGAAAAACCAGAGGCAGCTATGTTTTGTGGATTTTGCCTTTCTGTGGATAGTTGCTTAAATCCTGTAAAGCAGAACACTTAAGGGCAGCGTCCTGACCTTGCATTTTGAATAGTTTTGTAGAATAGGGAAGTATTGGTTGTACAAAAATACTGCAATTTAGCTCCAGATCACCATCAGCAACTGTCAGACACCAGCGTACTTATGAATACAGTTACACTTTTTCAGCCGTCAGGAAAGAAGTCTGTTTTGAAGGGTTTATTATACAGTGCTGCTGTGTTTCTGCTAGCTTTTAAACAAAGCTGAGGAAACACAACGTATCTGTGAAGCAGTGTTTTGAGTAAGCAGTGATCCTGATAAAACTAGCTATTTGGTGCAGGTACTAATAAAGCAGAAAATAAAATTTATTGGTGAGAGCCAGCACCAATAAAGTGAACAACAATATTCCTTCTGACCCACAAATCCGTTACGAATGTGATAAGATTGCCAGTTCCACTCCCAGAAATCAAGCCCCTCAGCTCCCAGGGCATTCAGAGGGAATAACATGTACGTGCTTACAAAACTGCACGCAATCCAAAGCCGCCCGTCTGTACCGCACTGCCTGGTCCCTCTCAGGACGCATTTCTTTAAAATGGCTTTTAAATCAAAATGCAAATTAACAACGCGGATTTTGATTAGGGTCCTAACAGTCAACAAGTGCTGAAAGAGGCCGATCTCCTGTGTGACACCCACTAGCAACTACTTCCAGCGGGTGCACTTTAGCGAAACTGTTATACCCAGAGATTCTGACAGAAACTTGTTACCCCAACACTGTGAAGAAAGTTCCGAGTCTGAAAAATTGTTTGCCAAAGAGAAATCACTTCATTGCAAACGTATTCAGATGAGGAGTTTTCTAGGAAATTATTTATAATATTTCTGCATTAAAAGCCCCCAAACCCCAAGGTCTTTGTAAAAGTACCTCTCCTATTTCCTCTCTTCCAACATTTTCCAGAGCAATAGCAAAGAAATAAAGCAAGAGCGATAAGAATAAAAAGACATGCAGACGAGAGGAGCGCCCTGTTAGACACGTCCTTTCCGTCTGCCCCCTCCTCCCCCGCGTGGCATCCCCCGCGCCGTTCCCGCGGGGAGAAAGCCACGCAAAGGTTTCCGCTCAAGTCACGCACCCCTCCCTGCTCTGTTGCGGCTGGGCTGGAGGTTTTCACGGAAGGGAGGGGGAAGGGGGGCGGCGCTGGAGAATTGGTAGTAGTAAACGACTTCAGGAAAAAACAGAGCTTTCCCAGGAACCAAGTCTTCGATACATGTCTATTCCCCCCCTCCCCCATTTTCTTTTTTCCCCCAGAAAACAAGCATTAACTTTCATTTCAGCACATACAAAGTGATTACAAAATGCGCCGTATTTTCTTACGTGGAAACTAACATTTTTGAAATAACGGGATTCTCCGATAACCTCGGAAGGCGTAAAACCCTCCACTGTGTCTCGGAAAGGCTGCGGGCTAGGACTGCTGCTCCCTCCAGGGATTTCAGAGCAATTGGCTTAACTACTAAATCTGACCACGTTCATACAAAGGCACTGCGCGAAAGGCTGCTGGAAAACGCGTACGCTGCCGTAATAGAGGATTTAACATCATTAATACANGGGGGCGGCCCCGGCGCACGTGTGTCGGGACCGGGGACCGGGACGGCGCCTGCCCGCCCGCCGCACTCACCTTGGGGTCGATCTTCTTGAAGGCCGAGTCATCCTCATCCACCTCGAAGTAGATCTCTGTGGTGGTGATGGAGAGCGTCCCCTTGGCCACCACCACGGGTGCGATGAGCTGTGCCGGCGTGCTGAGGACGACGGGGCCTGCAAGGCAAGGGCAGCGGCGTCAGGTTGGAGGCGCCCAGCCGGCCCATCCCCAGTGGCCCTTCCCTCCGCCGAGCCAGCGCCCGGCGAGCCCCCTCGTAAACCCAGTTTGTAAACGCCGTGTTCGTTCCCCTCCTGCCCGCGGCCAGCGCTTTGAACTCCGCGGCCGGGGCACAAGCGAGTTCGTGAGCTCCGGGGTTGCGTGATAAATCACAGCAGCAAAATTCAGAGGGGTTAGGGTGAAAAATAGCTGCCTCTTAGAAGAAGGTCCCCTCTCTTTTCATGCCCTTTTGCTCCTCGTTAACGCTATCACTGTTCATGTGCGATAGCGGCGGCTCGTTCCACACCGCTTCGATCTGGCAGCCCAAGGTCCCCGCGGCGGCCGGGCCGGGCCGGGGCGCAGGGCAGGGCAGCGCGCAGCCCCTGCCCGCCACACTGACCCTGCGAGGCCTAGGGGCATTATTTTTGAGTCTGGATCCAGACCTCAACTCGGACAAGTAACACGAAATACCGGGGGGGTTTTGTTTAGTTGTCCGGTTTCTTTCTTTTTTCTTTTCACCTATTTCAATATCCCCCGCACACAAAGGCTACCATCGTTAAATACATTTACGGCAAGATAATTTTTGTTTCAAGTCGCTGCCGCTTATCCTTTAAAAATTACTGTAACAATACTTCGCTCGAATATATTCCTTAACGAGACGCGTTCACGGGCATTGAAAAGATGGGATGGGGAAAACCTATTGTAAAAGGCAGCCTTCTCCACACAAATTGTTAGATTTTAACTCAGGAAAACAAAAACCAAAACAACCCTCCTTTAATCCAAAAGACAAGAGGATCGCTTTTTCACCATCTTATCTTCAATATCAATGCAATCTTCTGTTAAAGCTGACAGCGGCCCTGTTTAGGAAGCTTACTTGCTTCGAAGAAAATACTATATATAAGTATTCTTCTAGATTTAACCACGAAAGCCTGTGGGATAATTTGTATATACATACATAAACACACAGAGCCACATGCATGTACAAACACTCATCTGACATATAAATAATAAAACTCCAGTATTGAGAAGCTGGGTACATCACCTGACTGATGCACCTTTTATGAACTGGCAAACTGACCATCTCAGGAGGTTCTAAACAGGGTTTGGTTGTTTTACGCAGCTAAAAAATCTCCTTTGCAATGAGGGGACCCCTTCTCAGAGGGCAGAGAGACGTGAGCCTCCCGCTGCCTTCCCCGGCCGCTCGCCCCTCCAGCAGCACCGTGCGGGCGCTGGCGCGGCCGAGCCCGGGGCTGCGGCTCGCACCGGGACCAACGCCTCGGATGCGCCCTCTCCTCCTCCTCCGGCACTGCCCGCACACTTCACTACCAGCTCTAGCAAGCAGCACTTCAAATTACTCACTTAGCCCAAATTACTCCTGTATCGGCGCATCTAACTGTCATGTTGTTAATGCTTTACTTTACTGTAACACCCAATTTGAGCCCTTATTGCACAATATTTTGTCATTTACGTTGCAAAATAAATAAAGAGGAAGGCAGGGATTGCTGTGCGTACAGGGGGAAGCTAAACCGCACAGTTTCAGTGACAGCTTTCAGCAGCCCAGCGTGGCGGACGGGATAATATTGATACAAACTCTATTTTCTTTCATTTTATTGTTTTCCATCTCCTAATAAACCGAGGTAGCCTCTTGACCCCAGTCAGCTGATCGGAATCACATGCGCCGGGCTTGCCTTGCTGCTCTCCCAGTCTCGCCTCCATCTTCTCTCCCTCGCTTGGCGGTGGGAAAGGAGCCGATCCGAGCCGGGGAAGCCCGGCTGGAGGCTCCAAAGGGCAGGGTGATCGATCCGAAACGCCGCTTTAAAGCCTCATCAATCTTCATCTAGGTTGCTCAAGTAATTACGCCCGATTCTCTTGTACGATTACAAGTGGATTTGGGTTTCTATTCCCCAGGCCCCCTTTCTTTGTGTTTACAGAAGGGGGGTCTGGGCGGCCGGCGGTTCCCTGCCCTGCAGAAGCACTTGCCCTCTCAAGCAGAGCTCCCTACCCCTCCTCTGTCCCTTCTCGGGCGCACTTGGCCCGGCGCAGGGTGATGGGCTCCCGGGCCTTTGTGCGGGGAGAAAAGCGCCTTCCAAAGACGCGTCCTGGAAACGACCCGATATTCTATCACTTTAAGGAGGCGTTTGTGGGCTTTGCTGAATCCCAGAAGGAAGAACATCAATTTAATCCAATTACCTCTTTTCTCTGGTGTTGTGTGGCTAAAATAAAAATAAAGCCACCGCTATTTAATGGCCAAAAGGCCAAACCCTATAATCTGCCATTCAGGCGAAGACAATGGTGCACCTCGGTTAGCGGGTGATGTGCCCTCGCGGACTGGAGCAGGGGGCAGAGCTGCAAAAGCAGGGGTGAACGTGGAGGGAAAGGAAACAGTCGCTTCTAGAAGTCCCTGCCCGTTCTAGAAGGCAGGGAAAATCGGGGATTTCTGGCTTTCTACTCCTCCCGAGAACAGGCTCCGAGCTCCCTTCCAGACTGGTACCTTGGCATCTGCCCTGCATTCTACTCAAATGACACCCTAGATTTGTTGCAAGGTAAACATGTCAGAGATATCACAATGCGACAAGGAAGGAATAAGCATTATCGTACTTTCCAGACGAGAAAAGATTTTCTTGTGTTTTTTGTTTCGGGGGAAAAAAAAAATCCAGCAACAACAACAAAAAAAACCCAAAACCAAACGAACAAAGAAAAAAACCAAAAAAACCCCATAAAGCAAAATAAATAGCGGTCACTGTATGGGATTTCAGGAAAGGGGATGTTCAAACTAAGTTTAAAAATATCTTTACAGACTTCTTCTTTCCTTAAAGCACAAAATGAAAAAAAAAAAACAGTATTAGCAGTTTTTCATTTTTACAGTTGTCCTTTGGAAATCTCCAATTACAACTTGCAATTCCATAGCATGTTTAAGGAGCACTGAGTCTTTTTGTTGTAGCCTTCAGGGAGCAAGCCAGCCACTGAGAGAATACGAAATTAATCCACTACAGCTATAGAGAGAGAGGATTATGTTTTAATCCCCTTTGGGATAGTCTCTGGATTTTAAGGATCCGATATTAAAATGTTTACATAGAGCATAATCAAAATAGCGCAGATTTTCCATATGGCACCGAGCTATCGGGAAGCTCTGGGTCTCCTTCTCAAACCCAATTGATAATCTAATGAAACAAAAGCTGAGCACACCTGAGCCAAGAGCCGCGGGACGGGCTCATTCGCATTCGGGAAGGATAACGAGCTTCGGCTCCAGCCTCCACCCGGCCCCTCGGCGGTGGCGAGCTGCGCTTTTCCAGGGGATGTAAATATTCATTTCCAGCGCGGCTGCGGCCCCGGAGAAGGCCTGGTCGGGGCTGTACTGCCCGGGGGAGAGGCAGCCGGAGCAGCGGCACACGGGGATGCTGCCGGGCGCTCCCCGCGCAGCGCAGGAACCGCGGGCAGCACCGAGAGCGCTTCCCTTCCCGCTCCGGGGAAAAAGCCAACCTGTGGCTGCCTCGCTTCTCCCAACAAGCTGACGCTTGTAGAGGGGACCCGTGTCTAGGGTGCTTGTCAGCTCTTGGGACTCTAAGCAAAAGCATCTCTCTTTAAGGATGGTTTCGTTGCCTCTTCCACACCTCTCCGAAGCTATCGGGGCGACCGCAGCAGAAAGGCAGCGACCTACCAGAGAAGTTCTAGCCTTAAAACAAGTCCAGAAATCACTTCAGACACACAGGTCTAGCAATCTGTTCAAATGGCAATTTTTCCCTTTTGCCTGATCGCTGTGGTCAGCACATGTGATTTACATTTCTAAAATAAACTCTACCACAAATCTACCTTTTAAAATAATATTTTCTTTCCAAAAGTAAATAATTGTGAACTTAGAAGGTCCCAGTGAATAAAAGCAGAATGTAAGTTCCCTGCTCCCCTGTGTAATTTTTGTCAAACAGAGACTTCATTCCCTGTTCTTGTAACTTAGCTCTTGTATTTTTCAAGTTCAAGTAAAGCAAATCAAGCCAAATGAAAAATTCTGTTAGGTTTAAAAGTTTGTTATCTGCTGTTATCTGGAATATCAGTAAAATTGCACCTATTAAGGAAAGCTGCTAAAGAGTGGTATTTTGAACTTATTATTTCAAATATTTTCATTTTCATTAACTGTCATTTTTAGCTGTAAGAGCTAAACATGTGTTACATTCATGAGCCTGAAAATTACACTGGAGGTATACCTGCTAAGAAGATTGGGCACAATTACTCCTAAAGAGGGTAAGGTATATGCTTTTATCTGCTGAATTATGAAAAAAGACATTTACCTGCTGCAGGACTAGAAATCTAACTTTTAAAATAAAATTTTGGTGATTACCCATAAACAATAAAGTATTAGCTGGGACAAGTACTTTGAAAACATATCCAATCAGCTCAACCAATTTAATTTTACAACCTGCTGGTAATTACTCTGAAAAAAACCAGGTGGATGTTGGCATATTTAATTTTTACCTGATACTGGTTTAAAAGAAAAAACATATAGCTCTTCTTTCATATACATACATTCAACATTGATTAACTAAAATCAATACTTTTACTATGTAAAATAGTTTGCATAAGTTAAATTTTGTAATTTGATATGACACAAACAAGAATTTTAGATAATAAGAATAATAACTAAAAATCACTCACAAGATACCTGAAATAAGACAACTGAAATTTCCTCAGCACTTTAACTGTAAAGCCAGGTGTATCTGGCACTGAGCTGTATTTGAAATGTGTAAAAATCCTTATACTTAAAAAAACCAGATGTAACACATGCACAAGCACACAAAAACTTCAGTTTCTTGAAATGAAAGTCACATAGCATGGAAGTAGAAAGAAGGTACTAGAATCCTTTGGGAAAAGCTCTTTAGTCTGAAAAATATTTCAACCAATTAACATCTAATATAACTCATGCAGTGCCAAGTAAATAACAAGTAAACAAGGTAAGATTCCTAAACAATTCACAGAATTTAGTCTACTTTTGTTCCCATTGTCATCATAAATTTGATTCAAACTACCCTTTAAAAAGATTTCTGCAGTAAATATATTGAACTTACATGAGGATGGCTGCCCCCAATTTGTTCTCCACTATAGCAAATACTTGAAGGCAGTAACTTCAGTCAAGCCAAGGCCCTTATAAGAATGTGCATACACAGCTCCCTTTACACATCACTTTCAACAGTTTCATTAAAGATAATTTGCACAGATTTTTAAATGCAAAAACCAGAATCTAAGTCTAAATATGACTATAATCTTGTTTTTTTCATCCACCACTGAATAATATCCCAAATTCATTTCCCGTTTTCAGAGATATCCAAGTTTATTTTGTTGGCTTTTTACTCCTGCACAATCATATGTTTCATATTGTGAGAGAGGGATTGACTTTTTTTGTTTGTTTAAATGTCATAGCCAGTGTGGATAGGCCCTGATATTTGAGATTTTCCCCACTTTTCCCCCCTTTCCTCCATAAAGCACGTAACACTACTACAACTAACATCAAAGATCAACTTAAATGGTCTTTTTCAACAACAATGACTAAACAATTACAGCAATTCAATTCTCTTAAGTGGTTTCCATAACAGCAAGCAAATGTGTTTGATTAAATAGAAAATGTAAATAAAAACAATCTTGCATATTATAACTGTGAATAAAATAATAAGAAATTAGATTGTTTTGATAAGATTGTGAAAATAGTTAAATATAGTGTTGCTTGAGAAGAAAAAAAGTAATTTTATCTCAAACACATACATACTCACCTATATATTTGAATTAAGTGACATATGCACCTTCACATGTAAATTATTATTGTTTTAATTCTATACCTTCCTGGTCTCATTAAAAGAAAAATATTAAATAGTACTTCTTCCTAAAGGAAAACATGCCTCCCAATATTCCTAGCAATAACTATTTCTTTATATTGTTCCAAGTGCGATAGAAAGCAACCACTTAATAGAACAGTTAGAGAATATGCAAAGACAAACTCAACACAAAACCAAAGTCAGTCTTACTGAACCACTGAATGTCCCATGGAACAATTAGCTGTGTCTCTAACAGCCCAAAGTAACTCAGAAACACAACATTTGCTCCCTTTTGCAGGTAAAGTCAGATTTACTCTGTGGCACACATGAGAACTTCTGAATGTGCTGACGTTTTGAATGGCTTACATGGCTTTAGCATTTTTCCAGGATGTGTCCAAGTGCCAACCTGCCAGACGATCAGGTATTAATAAGAGTCAAGACTCCCTCTAATGATTTGCACCTGGCCAGAAATGTAAATATTTGGGATAGGGACCTCACTACTGCAATGCACACATTTGCCACTTCAAAATTAGATTCATACAGTGTGCTCTGCTTGAAGCTATACCTTGGAAGGACTGAGTAAATTAAGCTGGTTTAGAAACTTAAGAACTTGATTGTTAACCAGGGCATCCAGATGTGAGTATTCTGCACTGATGCAGTAGGACCTGCACTAGCTCCTTCCTCATTCTCAGGTAAAACTTAAGATACTTTTTCAACCTAGAAAACCTTAAGTGATGCTGAACACACTCACAAAAGTAACAATTTTTCTCTCTGGGAGAGTCACTATAGCTAGTTATTTAATCAAAAAGTAACAGAAAAAAAATACAACTTAGAAAAGCATATTTAATGTTCAAAAGAATAACATGTTTAATGTTCATTTAAAGAAGAAAGGAGAAAGCAGGGAGAGAAGCCTGCTATAATGGTATACCACTGAAACAGGAACTCGAGCTAACGAGTCAGGAACACAAGGGATCAAATCCCAGATGCCAGTTTGAGCAAACCAGACTTGACAGATATCTTATACAGTCCAGTCTGTGTACCTTGTCATGCCCATAGGGCTCAATTGATTAGAAATTTAAGGAAATAAGCCCTTCAGCTTTCATTCCTTCCAGTCTCCATTATGGAAAAGCTCTTCAGATAAACTGTAAGTCTTGTATTCCTTGAGACCAGAGTGAACAGAAATATTACGTTCAGATAGCTCATGATATTTTAAAATTCACTTATATAGATAGTAACTCCTATATCTGTGTGGGAATAAAGACATAGGTTGTTGGATCAGCATATAATTTGACAGATATATTTGGAAAAATCTCTTGAGATGCAACAGTTGTTAACTTCAAAATTTTCTGAAAATATGTGTATCTCTAAACCACGCCAGAGACAACTCTAGTGCAACTGTGTCTACTAGTTGGCTGCATGTATTGCATTCCCACAGTTAGGATAATTCAGAAGACTCTTCCACAAATATACTCTGGTACCTATTGAAAGGAGAAGTGATGTGGCAGGCTCTGTCATTCAGCCTTTTTTTCCTTAACAACCTGATTCCACTGCTGGAATTTTATTGCTTCTTAGGTCTTTACTCTTGTTTAAAAGTTTGTTAAAAATGGCTTCCAGATTCAGAAGTTACAAAGATAGAGACTAACAGAGGATGCTTACATAAACCCTGTTTCTTTAGAAAGCCAAGCTAAAAAGCATTGGATGAGGCTGCCTCTGGTACAATTTCTGATCAATTAAACCAAGACTAACCAAAATGTCTTCTTCACTGATCTTCTAATTGGCTTCAGAGAAAAAAAGAAAGGCAAAAAAAGTCCTGTCCAAAGGTCAATGAAAGTGCTTAGTTTAAACATAGATACTGTCAATACAGTTCTGAATACATTCCTTCAACTAATCTATGGTGGGTCAGTTCCAATATGTTCCTATGAAGAATAAATGGATTTTTGCATGGGAACCAATTGCATAGTGAAGATGAAATAAGATGCAAAATGGTGGAGTTTCATTATGTCTAGACCTGTCTTTCCACAGTCTCCTATATATCAGGTAGCTCATCAGCTTGACCTTTGATGAATTAACCAGTTCCATCCAGGGTGTGGCATGTCAGGAAAAGGGAGAAGCTACAGACCTGTGAAGTCATAGGCTCCATTGTAGTCTAATTTTGCAGCCTTAGAAACTTCAAATAAAGAATTTTGCAAGGTATGGAAAACCAAATTAAATAGACTGGTATCAGTGGACAGTAACATGAAGCACTCTCAGAGCCACTCATAAATACAATCCAACAGAGTTTGAACTGATTTAATTTTAAAGCTTGGAAAGCAGGAAATCTGGTTGCCATTTTAAAAGCTGAAGATGCTCAGACTTAGAGTTGCTGTACTAAGGTACAAAGAGAAGAGTTCTTCAAAGCTGTGCTTAGGAGCACTATCATATGTGACTGACAACCACCTTATAAAATATTAAGATATTTTGGATAGTAATATGGAAAAAATTATTAGAATAAACACTGAGCTGTCTAAAAATAGTATGCTACAGAAACTGTGGGCCTTTTTCTTTTTCAGTGTGAAAGCCAACTACATATCAAAAGTAGAATTGTTTTCAGTTTATGCCTAAATCTATACTCCAAATTAAACTCATACAAATATGTTTTTCTTTTTTATACTTAGACTTTAGGATCAACATCTGAATACATAAAAAACAGAAACTACGGAAATCTGGCTGAATTAAATTTCCATGTTTGGAAGTAAAAGGCTTATGTGGTTACGTATCTGTCATAGAATGGGAAATGGAATCACTCTTCTTCCACATTCCTGTCACTTTCCCAGACAAGCAACTGCCCCAATGAAATTCCTATCTTGAATGCTAATTTGCAATAATAATGAAGTTTGAAAGGGAAAAAAAACCTACTTAGTAGTGCATGCTGAATTCAGTGAAGAGTTTCCATTGGGAAGCTTGAAAAACTGGGAGAAATATTAAGACTTTTTTGTATTTTCTACTGAAATTTTTATATTTGTTCCTTAACTGACTTATTTGTGTGTGCACATAGATATACATACTTTCTTAAAGAAAAAAAGCATAAAGTATGGCAAAGCTTAAGGTACCTTAGCCACCTCCAGACAGAGAGAATAAGAAAGTGAGANAGGAAGGAAGGAAGGAAAGAAAAAAGGAAGGAAGAAAGCAAGCAAGCTAATAGTGACTACCTCTGGCTCTGGAAGTATCAGAAGTACAAGCTGTTAGAGGCTGAGAGAGAATTATTAGGAAGCA
This sequence comes from Ploceus nigricollis, assembly GCA_013399945.1. Taxonomy (NCBI): domain Eukaryota; kingdom Metazoa; phylum Chordata; class Aves; order Passeriformes; family Ploceidae; genus Ploceus; species Ploceus nigricollis. The sequence continues at coordinate 661,846 of VXBC01009160.1, read as the reverse complement.
CCACTGTGTACTTGCTACAGTCCTTGCTGGGTTTCCCTTATGGTTGTTGCTTTCTGCCCTCTGGGCCACTCCAGACCATCAGAGCCACTGGCGTGTGGATGGCAACTGCTGCAGGAGAAGGAGAGAATGTGATGGAGAGCAGGGCTCTCACAGCCCCATGGGAGAGGACACACCAGGGCAGGAGGAGAAGAGTTGGAGAGGGAAGATGAGATCACCCTTGGAACCACTGTTGTGTTTTGTTCTCCAGGAGGGAGAAGGATGAAGATGATTCCTTTCCTCTACCCCTAAATGTCCTGAGTAGGCTGTGGTCACTGCTGGAGACAATAGCAATGCTATTTGGTCCTTTCTTTCAATATATTACTCTAACAGCAGATAATGCAACAAAAATTTCTCTGGTTGGCCTCAAATACATTATTTTTATATGCCTGAAAAATCGAATAATTTGAAAATCTGCCTTCTCAGTAGAGGCTCAAGTTTGTGTTCTTTTTTTTTCATTAAGAAAATCTACTGTTTGTCTACCTGTTTAGTCTGTTAACAAAAACAATAGAAATAATACTACATATATTATTTACATTTTGAGAATGGCAACAGAAGAAAACTCAAGAAAATATGGTCCTCCTTTACTCCTTAGGAATAAGTAAGAAAAAGTTTCAAACAGCTCTGCTTACTGGAGATTGTCTACACTTGTAGATTGTAAAGAAAATTCCTTGTCAGACTTTGGCCAAAAGAAGTGTTACCATAACTCAAAATGTATGTGTATAAATTTTAAATGTGTATTACACATCTGAAGATGAGTCAAAATATATGTATTCCATAAAGAAATACTTATTTTGCAAGTTTTTTTGTGGCTTTAGGTGCAGTTCCTTGATGCGTTACTGTTTTATTGCTGCACCCGGTCCTATGCAAGACTTCAACATAATTTCAGAAATTTAAATGAGCTGTTTGTTAAAACCTGGAATAGAAAATTTCCCCATGGGTTAAATAATTTATCTTCTTTAATTTTTCTTTTTGTACTGCTATACAACTTTAATTGTAACACTATGTAGTACAACTTTTGACACTGTTCCAGTTCCCTCTAATGACATCATCTAAAATTTTTTCACTTGGAAATTGGTCAAAATTATGATGATTTCTGTTAGTTTGTCTGAAATTACACAAAAAGCTTATATTATATTGCATAGGCCACAAAACAGATGTTGATAATGTTTGTCTGGACTTCAAACAGATGACCTGGAAGTGAAAGGTCTTATATCTCATTAATAATAATACAAGCTGTCAAATCCCCTGACCCAGTGTGTTCCTTAGCACAGGGCAGTAAGTCAATACACTCAGCACACTCCCAAGAAGTCTGAAGGATAAGGCTTTTCACATTTAGTCCTCAGGCCAGTGTGGACTCGCTACTTGTGCTGGCTCAGATGGAAGATCAGCTCTTGTTTATCAGTAATAGCACTGCTTTCTAGAAATACTTCTACTCTGAAGTTCAAAGTTGCTAAAAGTTATGGCAGTGCTGGGATGCTGCATCTGTATCAAAATTCCTGGCCCATTTGTATGGGGGGGAGGCTCCTTCCACCTCAAGGCAGATGTCCAAGAAGAAGGGAATATTCTGTACTGAAAGTTATGATACAGTAAGATTAAAATTCATTAAAGACAGTTAGTGGCTTTCCTTGTGTTTATTTGGATGAGTTGCTCAATCTGCTCATATAATGGAGCAAATAACATGTATTTATTCTTGCAAGAGTGTTGTGAGGCTGTAATTCACAGTGGCTGATGAGGAAGTCAGCTTCTGAGTTGATTGAGCCCACGCACATAACCAGATGCTTGCCAAAGCCCTTTGTCTTCCTAAAATAACTCAAAGAATCATATCCTCCTATTTTTATTTCCTTTCTTTCTTTCTAGAAAATACTCTTTTAGAGAGAAGCAAAAGATTCCATCAAGAATCCCTTGCTTGGCTGGGGTATGTTTGTTGCTGTCACCAGCTCTATGACAAAATAGATGAAATATGATCCAGTTAAGAACATGTATCTTTCAAAAATGTCAAGGCTAAATTCTGCTCTCAAGTGCACACAAACAAGTCTCAGCAAGTGAAATGCATCTTCACAACAAAGAGAAGAGAACGTCTTCCTAAAATATAAAATTCATAAAACCTGAGTAGATCAACATTTATTTTATTTTTTTAGTGACCTATTTTAATGCAAGATCAGTGCTCTAAAATAAAACTCCAACCCAAACAACAAACTTTGTTAAAAGAAAACTGCATATCTACTAGACCATATGTCCCTGTAAAAATGCAAGCTTATAATATTAGAACACACCCACCCATATTTTTCATTTTGAAACAATCACCTACTAAGCAGGAGACAAACTGTTAGCAAATTTACATTCTTAGGATCTTAAGAGAAAAGGTAAGTATTTAAGAGCCCTACTGCAGCATTAGGAAATATAAATGGAAAAGAAAAGGACAAGAGTTAGTAATATCAAGTCACTACAGTGGATTTGATTGTATTACCCAGAGATTCACAATATATTAGGAAACTGTTAAAATTGACTGGTCTATCTCAATCATTAGTTCTAACAGAGATGTGACTTGCCTCTTGAAGTGAACAGTCTGGGAAGAAAAGGAGCTAAAACTGAAACAGAAACATGTAAAATATTTTAATACATAAATGCTAAAACAAGAACAACATCTCTTGCTGACTCATGCTGTAAGACAGTTTCAATACTGCTTTTGTTAAAAATTGTGATGCAAACTTATAAGTCATAATCCTAAGACCATAATAACATGGAATCAGATTTTCATATTTTATTAAAATGTTACTTAATATAATGAAATCTGACCAACTGCAATTGCAACATATGGAATACTAAGATTATATAATAAAAATATTCAGACTATAATTATTTAAAAATTTTCCATACCATATGCAATTTATCAAAGCGAACTTTACATTGATTTGTGCCACATGGTTGATGAAAAACTATAAAGAGTCTCTGGAACAAAAGGTATGTACAGATAACTTTGTATGAACAATCTCAATCTGTTTCAAACTTCCCTTTTTTTTCAGTTTTAATTTCACAAATCAAAATATTGTATTATTTATATCCTCTTAGTTAAAAATTTTCTAAAACCCAAGGCCTCATCTGTTTAAAATGTGCCTTAGTTTCATGGAATAAACAATGCTAAATTGTTTTAGTTAAATGTGGACAATCTTAAATCAATTGAAACTTGGTTTATAAAGATTTCGTTTAATTCCTATCTCTTACTGAGACAATCCAAATCATTGTAAATCAGGTTTGAATTGATTTAAGCTTTAAAGTTAAATTGGAGGCATATCTGAATATAGAAATTCCTATGTGTCATTTCACTGTGAGCAGTAACTAGATATAAATGATGCTGTGCTATACCATAGCCAGATAGATCTCAAAGATTTCCTGATCATGTATACTAAATGTACATAACTCTTTAGAATTAGACAAGAACAGACAGTGTGGCTTTATTGGGACCTGATCTTCAGAGCCGTCAGAGATTGTTCAAACCTTCTTAGGCAAAACCCAAACCTACTTTGTCTACTGCTTTTCTTGATTTCAGTTATTGGACTCAAGTTTCAGAGCCAAATTCTATATACTGAAAACTGGGAAAACCAGTGATATCATTGTATGGAAAATAATGCAAAATAAGCAGCTAAAGAGAGGGTATCATGGGATTCAGGGTTTTTTTACCAATGTAAAATTTACAGAAGACATGTATGATACTGTGTGTGTGATCATTAACTCTCAACATCAGCTTCAAAGATGATTGATAGTTGAGTAGCAAAGGCTGTATTTAATCTAATGGTAAAATTGAGATAGTGGAGTGTGGGTTCTTTTTGAGAAGCTTACAGGTTTTGGTATCATATGGCACCATTATCACATCACCTCACCACACTTGGAAGCAGTTTGCTTGCTCTGTTAGCATTGATAGGGAACACAAGGGCATCCTGTCAATATTTCAAAAGTGGTTTTTTTTTTTTTCACTTTCTATTATTTCTGCTTTTGCAATACTGAAAATACCTCCCAATTTTACAAACAGTAAAAGCAAAGGACTAGAATGACTGTGCCATGTCCTGAGGCAGCAGGGGTTGCCATCCAGCAGCAATCTTGAGTAAAAGGATAAATTGCACATTAATTCTTAAGGACACATTGAAATACTAGGTTTTTGCAGAGGAATGTAGCTATAGGAAAAGTATTGCATCAGTGTGTTTGAACACAATATCAGTGTTGTGGCATAGAGCAGAACTTCATATCTGACTGAGATTTTCCAGACTAGGTAAGAATTTTTCATGTCCACTTTGCAGTTTTTTATCAGTATTTCAATTCAAATGCATACTTCAGCCTCTAAACAGCTTTTTAAACTACTATTTGCATATTTATTTGGAAACACTGTTCTTAGATATAACAACTTAGCCAAAGCGGTACTTTGAGTTTTCCTTCTAGAAGAGAAAGGGACATTGATCAAATTATCCCACTTATGGTCCTGCTTGATGCACTATTTTATTGACTTTAGACAACGGTGTCTCAGCAGCAGTTAGCAGATTGAGAAAGCAAGTAGAGTGACATATTAACTGTGATAATCATATACTGATGCTTGCTCCCAAATAAAAGCATCTATTTCCCCCTCTCTGCTCTGCTCTAGTTCTAAAGTACAAGACTAACTTCCATGTACGTGGTTGTTGGGGTTTTTTTGCCTTTTCATTTTTTTGTGGGATTTTTGTTTATTTTGCTTTGATTTTATTTTTGTTTTTGTAATCATCTATTTATGATCTTATCTTTGCTACAGATTTTCACTATGGTATCAGAAAAAAGTGCAAGAGCAAAGACAGCTATTTCAGAAATTCAGTTATGCAGAAAAAAATGATGACATCACAAAACTTTCCTTTAGTGGAGTAGTTTAATAAAGATACTCCTAAGTAAATTAATCTAAAAAATTTCATACTTCTCAGCTTTATCCCATCCCAGAGGAGAGTGCATTTTCAACTTTCAACATGTCCTTTTTTCCAGACTACTTCCCAGGAAAGGTAGTATCACCTCTAAGACAGAGCTGTAAGAAGACCTGCTAGAAGACAGATGAGCAGATCTCACTGCAGATTGGAAGATTCCTTCACCCAGAAAGGGACCAGAAGGGCTCTCTCATGCATATTTACAGCGGGTTCATTCCCAGCTCATATGCTAACTCCCAAAGTTCATAGCTTGGTTACAGCATCATTCTCTCTTAGTCCTAGCTTTAAACAGGAAACTTTTTCTCTCGCTGTGGCAGATGGGTTGAGATACTGCAGATCCCCCTTAAATCCATCACTGAGAGAACTGGGTGCCAGCAGGAGGGCAGGTGACTCTGCACAAGCTGCGTGGCACTTGGGATCAGGCACAAGCACACTCTGACTCACAAAACCCTGACTTGTGGAATAAGTCCACATTTACACTTTAACGTAAAAAAAAAAAAGAAAAAGAAAAAAAAGAGAGGTTTCACATTGATATTTACAGACATTTCAACAAGTGACCCTCACTAATAAAAGGACTTGAGGTATTGCTATTTCTCATATCTCTGCTCAAAGACTGTGCAATTGGCAAATGCTTTGTACTCACTGCCTATACCTCAAGGAAGCAGAGAGGAAAAAATAAAATCTGAAACGCAAAGAATCTGTTCATATTGCAATTGTATGCTTAGCTGTTGTATGCTTAATATTAAGACATTAACCACAAAGGTTAAGAACTAACAAGCTTAAAAGAGCCTTTTGACTCTTATCTTAGTTCTAATGAAAAGTATAATTACCTGCGAGGTTATCAATCTCTTTTTCTTGTAGCAGACTAACAGCATCATCATCTCCTTCCAGCATCAGCTCTGTTTCTGCATTCTGATTTACCACAGCTTGACTTCGGAAAGTTTTCTTTGACTTCACTACATCCTCTTCAGTGCCTAAAAAAAGTTACAAATGTTGTGAATTTACCTGAATAATATTTTAAATATAAAACAATGACAGTCAAGTAGTAAAAACATTACAGTATAGATCATTATCAAAAAGAAAAGGGACATTTTCTAAAACTTTACCAAGGTTTACAAAATATGCAGGTCTATTCTGTTTTCTGTCCTGTCCCGAATAAAATACAAACTTTTCCACAAAGACTCTCCTGGTTTTAATAATTGCTATTTACTTTGTTCAATGTTGTTCCATTAGTTTTCCACCTGCAACAAATTCAGCAGGAATTTCTTTTGGGTTCCTGGTGCCCTGACTCTGACTGACCTGAGAGCACAAGCCACCTACTCTAAATAAAGAAGCTGCTTTCAGGAATCAAAATCTCTCAGGATTTTTGTCTTTCCAGATAGGAGGGACAGGGTGGTGAAGTAGGAGTTGCTTTATCTCTGACACACAGTAACAAGGTAGGCCATGCAGAGATTCAGAAAAGACTGAAAAAAAGACTAGCATGGTGAGGGAACTTTGGTGCACATCTGTGTGTGTGTTTTTAAGCAACACAATAAAAATGGTGGTACATGGATATGTGCCAATTACCTAAAGGTTTTCATGGATAATATTCAATTTTTCTTGACTACAGTTGGCTTTTTCTATTTAGCCTGATGGTTCCTCACAGCGGGAGGTTTAACTTATTGCATTTTGGGAATATCTTACTGGAACTTGCCTGATTTTATTCTTATGATGTAAAAAATAAATCCTAGTGTGGTCAAATCACAGAATCATAATTAGGTTTTATATCATAAATACCTTTATGTTGCTGTTATGACCTCCTCATAGTATTTCTTTCTTAGCTGGGAAGAGGTCATAAGTTTTATTTTCAGTACTATGGACTCATAGTAGCCTCAGGCAAGAAATATTTCTATTTTTTTTCTTAAACAGAAAACTCTGAATCTTCACCTTGGACCATAAAGACCTGGGCATCTCCACTGCTGTCAATCAAGAAATAAACCCTCTAAACTATTTCTCTTTTTTTGTAGGATAATTTGGAAATTTGTTTCCTACTAAGCTACAGAATGAGTGTGAAAATAAGCATAACTGTGCACATGTGGATTCTGTTTGTCTTCCACAATGCCTGAACTTAAACAGGATGAAAACTATCATGGCAGATGTAAATTGCTAAGGTAAAATCCACTAAGACTCATGCACCCCTATTAATATAGAGCAACTAAGAGGAATACAGTAAGCAGACAGGTTAGTGACGATAGATACTTGGAATTGAATTGATCTATCAGGCAGTTTTGTTATTGCAAGCAGTTGGGAAGATGTTATGATTTTACCTCCTACTCTTATAATTAATTAGAGCCTTTTAATTAGTTTGTGCGCAGGAGAGTCACACCACATAAATAAAAATGCTGGAGACATATCTTTCTGAGGGTGTGTTTACTCTGTTTGAAGATCACTGCTAACATGCTACTTCATCACAGGCTGAGATAACTCATGTTTTACGTGGCCTAACATTACCTTTTGGATACTATTGCTATAATCTCAATTGCTGTTTCTGAAACTATATTCTGAGACTCTGAAAAGGTGAAGAGAAACAAGTAAGCAAAACTCCATTTTTTTCACTAAACTCAAAATTAGGGACTTCTTTGCTGTTGTCTCCATTAGGACCATTCTAATAGTGATTAAGATGGTGCTGCTGTATTTTAAATATGCTGTGTTTTGCTGTGTTCACTTATTAGGCTGTGATCATTACCTCACTTGCATAGGTTTTTACTTAATTCAACTAACTATAATTATTTGCCCAATTTAAAACTGGTACAATTAACTAATTGTTGGAAAAGTTTTTAGTATTAGTACAAGTTTTGGATTTTTTTTGTTTGTTTGGTTTGTATGTATTTTTTCTTCCTTAGTCACAAAAAGAAGCAAGAATGGTAGGACTTAGGAAAAAACCACAAAAAAGTAATGTGCTGTAACAGATTTTCAGTTGCATTACATCGGAATTGTTCTGCATATTAAATCAGTAGGTCAGGATCTTGATATACTTCTGTTTACAGCAAGGGAGTTGAGCATCATTTGACACAAATAAAAACTCCTGCTGTGACACCAGAGGAGACTGGGCCTGAGATGAACTAACATGGTGGAGGAAGAAAGCACCAAAACACCATTCCCTTCCTTTTTGGTAGCTCTAATCAGTTTCATATAAGTTTCTGAGCTCTATAAAATGAGATAATCTTCAAATAAACTGATTGAAAAGCACTAATCTGGAGTAAGAGTCAATCATTTCTGCAGTAACTGATTTATTACAATTCTATAAAATTATTTATGCATGAAAATATATTTTTTAAATTACCAGGAAGAAAGTCCCAGGCTCCAAATCATTACTAACATTTAAACTACATCCAAAGAACTTGAAATTTAGGGTATTTTAAATCCCTTGTGATAAGTGTACCAGATTACAGAAATACTGCCAGACACAGGTGTAGGAAACATGGCAGAGTAGAAGGCATTAAATTAGTTTGGCAAATTTAGAGCTTAGCAACAAGACAAATATATATATAAAATCCATTCTAGTTTATAATATTAAAAATACATTTTTTCTATGAAATATAATAGATAGTCCTTCTTTGTCCTGATGGAAAAAAACCCTCTGGTTTGGCTGTTGTCAAAATTTATCACTCTGTTGAGTGCACCTTAGTTTTGCTGTACTGTACCAAACATCTATCTAAATGAAAGTGTACAGGACCTGGAGTTGCCCTTCAATCACTATATCCTTTATGAATTAGAGTTCCATTTATCAAAATTACAGCAAGAAGAGTAAGGTCTCACAGGGCTGTCTCATTACAAGGCTTGTAAACACTGTCCTTACAAAGAAATGGTTTAACACCTAACAAATCAAAAACTGATTGGGAATAGAATTTATTTGAGATCATCTATCTTCAGAAGACGTGCTGTACTGAGTGCACTTCGTGGCCTTTCTAACCATTCATCAAGAAATTAACAAGCTAATACCACAGACCACCAGATCTCCTTGGATCTGAAATGTGAAATATGTTCAAAACAGATCTGTCACAGATGTTCTATTTTTATATTTCAAGACAACTTCAAAAAGGTTTTAAAACAAGAGAAACTCTCTGAATAAGACTAAGAAGAAAAACAACTTGTCTCTTTAAAACCAGGCAACAAACTGAATAAAAAATTATATGACATAAAACGATGTCTATTATTCTTTACAGTGATATAAAAAGAAGAAATGAATAAATAACTATTTGATATTTCAGTTTGTTGAGAAAAAAATCAAAACTCAATTTTTTTCCCAAAGCTTCAGCAAAATTACTATGAAATTAAATCAATGGCCAGACATTTAATTTCAAAATTTTTAGCATACAAGGGGCCTGTGTTTTAAAGACACAAAATGAAATTGTATTAAGTCTAATTAGAATATGTTTCAAATCCGTTAAAACAAGAAAACATAAAACAAAACTAGATGTCATTTCAAGAAAGCAATGTTGTGACACTGGAGGACACAGAACTAGAACTGGCAGATGCTATCAGCTCTTGTCCTTATTAAGTTCCTTCTTAAGGGATATTTTAAGGGATAGACTTAAGAGATAGAGTGGGATTGGGAAAGGAGCCTTGAAACAAGCAGCTATGTATTTCTTAAAACTACATTTTGCAAAGATTTTAAAGGCAATAGGTCACTCAGATTGCACTGAAGTCCAGGTGAATTTGGTGACTTACTTTCTTGAAACTTAAAGGCTCTGTCTTAAACATATTTCAAAAGAATGCATGCACAGGACTAGATAAACTGTTAAAAAATCCTTCTTTCGTTACACTTGATTATTTTTGTAAATGTGCATGTTACAAACTGTCTTTCTGCAGTAATTTCAGGATAACTGAAAACAGCTCACCTTTAAAAGAAATTAAAGAAACCAACAAACATTCCTCTACAAAACCTCAATATTCATGGGAAGGTGTGTATTTTATATGTCTGAAAGATTGTATGAGCCGCACAGTAAACTTGTTCACTATTGCCAAGAACGTAATAATCTCTCTTCTAGTAGCATGACTTTCCTTAAACAGAAACTATTAAGCAGTCAAAAAGAACCAACCAAACAAAAAACAAAACCACACAAAAACCACCAAAAAACTCCCCCCCAAAAAAGAACCACAAAAACCATTACCACAACCACTCAAAATCTAATAATTTCCCTAATAAGAACAGAAGAATCTAATGTTAATTTTCAGCTACAGCCACTAGAAGTATTTCATATAGACAATACTTCATGAAACAGGGGTGGGCTGGGTGGTTGTTTTATGTTATCTGAATTTTTGAATCTCTATTTTCAACTAAATCAACAAATTTCCTACTGGGTTCTGTAGGTCACAACGGGTTCTAGGGATGCAATCTACATTTCAAAGACACTGTAAGGGTCCAAATCCACAAAACCTGTCCCTAAATAAAATTTTAAAATTAGCAGTACAAACACAGTATATTATTGATTTATTTTATGTTTATGCACTTATTTAATAAAAAAATAAACAAATTACTCTGATTTAGTTGAACACAGCAAGGGAGTTTCTAGCTCTCTCGTCTATTCATTTACTATATATCCAAATATAGTGTTTTATACTTTTTTCTTTCTGCATTTAGTAAAAAAGGAGGTTAAAAATATGGTTATTTCTAAGAAAAGTTTGCTTGGTAATACTGCAGCCAACAAAAGGAGACTACTGCTTCTTATAAAGTTGTTTCCATAGTTTACTTCAACGCATTACCGATAAGGCAATTTATGTAGTGAGTGCTCTTTGATCTTTGAAGAGAGATGGCAGAATGGAAAGTTAACCTCATTTTAATGTTACCTAAATATACTGACAGGAAATTCTAATGTTTCCAAACATCTGGAAATCTGCTTCATGGGATGGTGTTCTTCTTTTCTATAAGAAACCTTTTTCATATACTGTCTTTTACAGTTTTATGTGGCTTCTAAAGGAGCATTTGACATAAGTAAAGTCTGTTCTCTTTACAGTAAGATGCTGCATTTAATTAAAAACTCTTTTTTATAGTGACTAAAGTAGAATTTCTGTGAAGCTTAGCTCTCCTCAGAAAGTTTTAAGGGTAAACTTGCTTTTTACTCCTTACACATTTTACAGTATGTACTGCTCTGTAGAACACTGAGTTTCTTGCTGAATTTTCATCACATAAGGTAGCTTCCACTAATCTGTTAAATAAAGGAATTCAGTATTAGTTCCTCACAGGAGGCTACCTGACAGTTCATTATATGAACCATTGTTCATATCTCAGTAAAATATATTGTATCTCAGTAGAAATATAATTTATCAACAAAGTTTGGGAGAACAAAGCATTTTTTTGAAAGAGATTTTTTCTTTATTGCACAAACTAACTTCTACAGGAAGAACCAAGCTTATTTATGGACAAAATTAAAATGTGCCGCTATTATCTACATTTTTTGTTCATTCAAAACTAATAATAGTTGAAAATACTTAGAAAAAAAGATCTGCTAGATAATCTATCTTCCTGCTTTATGTATTCTAACATACATAAAGCTTTCATTGCTAATCTTCAGTAACTTGATTAGGCGCCGGTACCCTCGCAGCGGTCACAGTTATGGAGAGCAGCTGCCTGGGAGTCTGTAAACTGACCTCTACAAAACCCAGCAAGATTAAATCATCGACATGGTGACCACCCTATCTCAGCCTAGTATCTTTCTGCAGGACCACGGAGCCAGCCTTCCTCGGGCTGCGCTCGCTCCATGGGAAACTGCCCCGCCTACCCTTAGGTCAGCTCAAGGGACCGAACTTTTGGCTTTGCGCAGCAGCTCAGAGCTGGCACATCACAGCCAAACCCAATAAGCTGTCCCCACCTGTGCCTGCTGGGGTTGTTATTTAAATTGCAATGTGTTTCTGGAATGGGCAGCTTTGACTGGCATATAATTTAGTTTCTCCAGAGAATCAGAGAAGTGACTGTTGATAAAGGAAGGCTGGTTTTAATAGATTTAATAAAAACCAGAGAAATCTAAATCACATTTTCATTATTAGGGATCTTTGAAGAAATGAGGGAGAAAAACTATGAAAATTGCATAGAAATTAAAAATTGTATACATTAGTATTGGAAATTACTTCCACCAAAAGTAAAACCAAATCACATTTTTGTTTTCTATAATGGAGAAATACCTGGAAACTTAATCATAGACATTCTATCAAATTTTCTCTAATTTTTATGCCTAACATCTGACCAAATGATCTTCTTCATATAAGTCATTTGTAAATAAATACTTAACTGCTTTATATGTTTTCCTTTTCATATTAGCAGATGTTTTGCGCTGTAAAACGAGACTGACACAGACTATGCCAATGAGGAGATTGAGAATACAGGCAAGGCCAAAACAAACGTGTTTCTCAGATGAGCTGAGGGCTTTTTAAAAAATAAATACTTGTAGTCAAAGTGTTTTATAGTAATAAAAATGGTCCCTCATAAAAATAAAGGTTAAAGTACCATGTACTTTAACTTTTAAAAAGAGTACTTTTTTTTTTTTNNNNTTTTTTTTTTTTTTGTTCCCAGACACAGAAATTGAGATTCAGAGGGGTCATGAAATTTATTTTTAGCAGTTGCCAAGACTGTCATTATATCTATTTGAGATTTCAGGATTTCTGAGCATATGAGAGGGGTCCTGCACTGATTCACTACTGACTGTAAACAGCCAGCAGGAGATAGATATTCCCAGTCCAGCAAACGTTCCAACGCACTTCAGGCTCCTGAAAGGCAGTCCCCATTCTGACTGAAACCAGAGGGAATCCCTCTAATGGGAAGTAACAACAGTCAAATGTTTATATTTGGATTAAGATGTAGTTTGCCACTGTAACTGGTACACAGAGGAATGGATTCATATTTCAAGACTGACAACCTTTACAAATCCCTGATAGTTTGAAGGGCAGCATTTTGGCGTATACTGTAGTTTGATAAATTGCAGAAAGAAACCAAATTCTTCTGCAGATAATTTCAATAAGCAAAGATGATACACAAGAAAAATAATTAAGAGCAATAAAATTTTCCTAGGTGCGTTTCTAGCCATTTTAAAAAAGTAGAGTAATAGCTGAGAGGAAAATATCTACATCACACCAACAGTTATTGCTCAGTGGAAAGGACATCAAGGACACTTGCAAGTAAGAGAATTGGATCAATATTAACGCGATTTTCATTTCATGCTTCCCCAACTCCAGTAAGCTGACAATATACTCTGATTATGTGAACTGCTTCTGAGTAACATAGAAAAGGTTATTAGAGCAAGAGGTGGAAATGGAATGCACTTTTTATATTGACAGGTCTGCTAATAGAGTGTACTGATTTTCAAAGCCATGCAATGTGTTTTCACAATTTGGTTTTGACAGCAAAAAGGAATTTCATTTATTCTTAATTCAAGATATTCACATGTAAGCAAAGGTTCCTTAAGACAGGCCACTGAAGAGGGAAACCAAACTATTCGAATAGAAAAAATTAATTAATAAGGCAAGAAAGAAAAGGTGATTGAATTTCAATATGTATGAGATGATAGTGAAACAATGAAATAAATTTGCTAAACAAGGCATTCTATGCTTTTGACATAGTATCTGATAAAACCTTTTTAAGATGACATAAAAGTGAAAAACATGCCTATGCCACATCTTAATGTTGAGGCCTGGATTATGTCTGGAAAGTTTTAGATTAGTTCCTAAGCAACATTCCCCAGGGAAAGACATGTTCTGACTATCTACTTGCAGACCTTAAAGCCAGGATCAATGTTGTCAGACTTCTAAACTGGCACACTCCATACTGAGAAACTGCACCCACATATGCTGGCCTTAATTTTGCTTCCTGTTCACAAAACCAAAAAAAAATTCTAATTGAAAAGGCTAACAATGATAAAGCCTTGGAAAGAAATGAAATGCTCTTTGAAAATACAAACACTTGATAATGCAGTGACATGAAAGAAATGACATGGCATTTTACGAAATTCCATGAAAAGAAAGTGGCAACCCTCTCTATGACAGGGGTTTGTAACTACATTATCTTTAAAATCCCCTTCTACTCAAGCCATTCTATTATTCTATGAAATGTGATCTTACCTCCCAAATCAGGGTATGCTACCCCAACATTTCTAACCCTTACTTAATATTTAAAAATTAGAGTCTCCAAACCGTGGGACTGGTCCAAACCTGAATATTTTTAAAAGGAAAATGCATACTACACATCTGCAAGTTTTTAATTCTCCCTTTCTGTGGCCATGAGTGATTATGTCTTTGCTAGAAGGCAATTTTGCTCCTCATCACTTAAGCTTTTGCTCTCAGATCCAAAAAAGGTTGGCTCTTTGGAAACAGCCACTGTATAGAGACATAATAGGACAGCAAAAAAAAAAAAAAAAAAAACAAACTTCTCTAGTGTAGGTAATGAATGTGTAGGAAGTTTAACATTTTTTATAGTAGCTATCATAATTCCAGCAGTTACGCAGCCATTACAATTTCTAGCAAGACTACTTATTTGCAGAAGAAAGCTTCAACAGCTCATGATCAGGGCTTTGAGAGACCCATCCGCCAACATATCTGAAATTACTTTATCTTTCAGGTAATCTTTTCAAGTGAAACTCTTCTTTTCTGAGGCATACAGAAAAACCATTTTATGCAGTCTTTACACAGACAAAATCTCCTAAACGTGACATAATGTCACATAACATAATGTTTCTTTAAAGGATTGTCAATGTTATAAATAAATAATAAATTTGTCAATATAAAAATGTCATTAGAACATCTAGATTTACTTTCTAGATTCCCACTGCTTCAGTGTGCTGCACTGTGGCTTTTATGTGTCCAAATGCAATTTTTTCCTCAGGTAGACAACCACATCTTCAGAACTGGTTTACATATTTTCACTCAGCAGCTACAGTAACTGGTGGGAAGAATTGCTTCTATTTCAGTATCAATCAATGCCTATAGCAACACCAGACAAAGGGCAGCACCCACAGGATATGCACATTTGTGAGGCTTCATTGTGGCTCTAACACTGGTATATTTGTGTTTAAATCTTAGAGCTGCTAAGGGACTACACTCTAGTAGCAGCAGACAGCCCTTCTGTTTGGGCCAGGCTGCTGTAAATACATAAGCTCCTCCAAGCTGGAAATAATCTAGCAATAGCAGTTATCTATCAAAGTTATCTATCCAGATAGCAATTATTTATGAAATTAAAATAAAAGGTTTGCAATTTTCTTGATTTTGAATAGAATTTCACTCTATACTTTTTTTTTAATTATTACTTTTAAATTTTTTTAAAGCAAAAATAGCTGCAGTTATAGAACATCTTTGTTTCATGCAGACCAGCAGATGAAGAATGAAAGAGTAGTGGTTACACAAGACATGAGATTCTGAGGGTCTATTATTAAAACAGCTCAATGAGATAATTGAAATGGGTGAACAGTAATCACTGTCCCAGGTAGAAGGCTTGAGTGTGTATTAAGAAGTGCCAACCCACAAAAATCTAAGCAGTAAAGAAAAAAGGAGAGCAGTATTTTATTTCACTTTCCATTAAGCTGCCACATGGTGTCTGTGGCATCTTTCATTCTGCTTCACAAACATTACAAGAGAGCACAAATCTTGCATGCAACTGCAGGGATACTTGAAAAATTTCTATGCTTATGTCAAATTTGTAAGCCCTAGCAACATTATCTTCCATTTAGATGAGAGCTGAGATGATATTTAGATAATAGGATCAGCTTTTTAAGGGCATAGGATTGAATGATTTGTGCTATTTGGCAAAAGGGACACCAGCAAAAGACCTTTTGAGTATTATGCATAGTTCTTTCAGCTGTGAAAGTGTATCTATTGTAGATGATGTTCAGGGTGTTATGCAAGCACACCAGGAGATGTACTCTTTAGGCACACTGTAAGGATAAGAAAAACGTCATGTCATTATGTAATGCACACAATATGAAAAAGAAATTTAAACTGGAGACATGCATAATATGCTGGCTGATAGAGTTCTTAACAAGGGGTTTTCCTTATCATGCTGGTTAGTACTGTATTTGAGAATGTTTTCCATAAAATGCATTTGGCTTTCTTTCACAAGGTGCATCCTCATCCCTGCCTGTAACTTGCACCACACTGAAACTCACAAGAAAATCCAGTTTATCTCATTACACTGGTACTTTTTGTGTGTATTTTTAAATTAACACTATAAAATAATGAAACACGCAAAATAAGTGGTATTGAAGAATTCACTCTACATGTGAGGATATGGAATAGCCACTGCTTATATACCTAAATATTCATTTCTTGTGTACAAATCTTACTCTATACATAAAACATCTACAAGAATTTTCATGTGATATAATAGAGATTTTATATGATAAATGTCAAGTAGTGCAATGTAAAAAGATAAGTAAACGTACTTGAGCATCTTAAAACATATACTGTCCCTGAAAATTAATTCCCTTATTTTCAAAATCTATACATACCAGTTTCCTTTTCTTTGGGAACGACAAGGAATCACCTATACTGAAGAGATTCCTACACTTTTCTTCTGTTGATTTAACCCTTGCAAATAGCCCAGAGGCTCACAAAAACCTGAGCCCAGTGCCTAAAAGCCTGTCACATCTCTCATTGACCACCAGAAAGAGCGGGACAGTAAAGTCTTTTTAGATCTACAGTATGATCTCCTAATTATCCTTATACAAAGGTTGCAGCACTGCTGAAATAATGCCCTTTCATTCCAGCCATATGCTTGACATGCTGTCCTTTCCAGGTCTTCAGAAAACACTAATGATATATATTCCCACTTATATACAAACTGGAGAATGGAATCCTGCAGTGATGATATAAAGAATAAGAAGAGTGAAGAAAATTTAGGAAAGGAGTATTTTGTGGTTTTAACTATTGCCAAAGGAGATTTTTAAAGTGCTGTTACTAACTCCTTAATACAGAGTTTTAAAGAACAGAAAATAGGAAATTAGAAAAGCACGTTAAAACCTGAGTCCCAAGACCTACATTCACACAGCTTTGAAGGACTCTGAAGGACTACTATTAGACTTTCACTGACAGAATGTTCTTCTGAAATGTTTCTATGAGATTCACTGAATATTCATGGGTCAAGAATTTCTATTTCTTTGTCAAATAGATATAGAAATGAACAAATAGAACAAATACAATGTTCACATGAGTTTGAAAACATTTCTCACCATAGCAATTTACTGGGTTTGGTAAATAATCTACTTTCATTTGGGAGAACAGACAGATATTGTGTATTCTTTGTACATGAAAATTTAACTGTGGAAGGGAGAAAAATGCAGTTAGAATTCCAAGAATGACAATAGTTCCAATTTTTAGATCTTAGGAATGGTTTAGCAGGCCAATTTCATGGCTTCAAGAACATTCTGGGGTCATATACTTTCAGATGAAGAAAGAGGTAGTTATGTTAACTGCTGGTAGAAAGCCAGCAAGTTCTGCAGTAAAATGTATTAGCTCAGACCAATAACAGCAGCTAAAACCCAGGTCATGCTGGATAACCTAAAAATCTCAGAGGAAAGGCATTTGGAACCCAACACAGAGGTTTAGAGGGAAAAGTTTTCATATCCTATTTAGCTCTGTGAAAAATTTGAATTAGAGTCAAAAGAGAGCTTCTGACATTCAAGAGTTAAGGGAATAATGACAAAAAAATGACTGTTTAATGAATCTGTACTTACAATTTATAGTAAACCTGCCATAAAAATTCCTATGAATATGCTAGAAATAACATACAACAGGCAGAAGATATTTAGAGACTGTAAGTACTAATAGGATGCAATTGCAACACATTTCTATGACATAGGGAGCAGAAGCTCAGACACTGAGTGCTCAGTAAAATTCAGCACAGCAGTGTTCCGTACTCCACCTAAGCAAATTCCATTACCATTTACATCTTGAAGACGCCTTTCATTACATTACAGTGGGTTTTAAGTAAAAGGATCACCATAATGGTAGATATATTTATGGTATATATTTAATGAGAACATATTTATGATTGGGGAGTGGAGTGGGAAATGTTATAAAGAAGACCAAGTTAAATCTAGTATTTTAGATTTAATTATTCTCACTACTATGATTTTGTTTTGCAGATCCTTCAATTAGTACCCGATGTAAGCTTTTTCCTAGATTTTCTTTAGACAAAACTGTACCTTGCAATTACCATATAAAATACTAAGAGAACAAAACTATCATGCAATATTTTCCCTAAAATCCTGTGAGGATGAAATATTTGGAAGTTTATTTAGTGAAGCAGTGGATGGCACTGTTGGGCTACAATTATAAGGGTAGAGATGAAAATCTTAAATTGCTGTGCTTAAAAAAAAGATTTTTGTGACTCCTTTATGCACACAATTCAGATATAAATTCATTCAGAGTACACTGGAGATGTCACAATCAATGTGGAATTTAGTTCATGTACTGAAAGGAAGTATTGTAACAGGAGAAGTATTATTTAAGGTGCTTCAACTGAAGCAGAAATGTTTACATGCTTGTTTCACATGGCAGCATGATCCCATTTAGGATTTGGCACATGGAAGAATTGTTATGGGTTAATTTAATGACTGTATACGTATTCTTAAAATGTTCACCACTGAACATCAAGTATGTGTGTTTTAATGCCCACAAAGTCAATTCTATTTCTTAAAACTGCTCACAATTAATGGTCGTCTTGTCTTTACTTACAGATTAAAATTGTGTGAATGAATGGAGTGAGAGAACAAAGTTTCTTTTTAGAAAAGGGCTTTCATTCTTCAGTTGCTCCAATGTATTCTCACTTAAGGCATAACTTAAACAAATATCAGTTTGGGGAATTATCTTAGATAAGGGTCATCCTGTATTTCCCCAGAACTACATATTTCATGAAATTTTAGGCATGTATGTGACTGTGACTGTATATGACTGAGTGTATGTAATTTTTAGGATAGTGCCTTAACTGAGGGAGGAAAAAAAAGACAATCAAAAATATTGTCTTGGCTTATGCAGTTACAACAAACTCAATTTCAGCAATAATAACTGTTATACTGAACATGAGCAAATTGATATTAGAAGCATTTTATACCTGTTCATATCTTCATTAATGATGAGGCACAGAGTTCCCTCAGCAAGTTTGCACAGGACAAGAAACTGGGAGGAGTGAGTGGTATGCCAGAGGGGCCTCAGCAGGCTGGTGAAATGGGATGACAGGAAACTCATGAAGTTCAACAAGTGCTAAGTCCTGCATCAGGGGAGGAACAAGCCCAGGCTCCAGTACCTGCTGGGAGTCACATAGCTGGAAAGCAGCTCTGAAAAATGGAGCTGGGGGTGCTGAGAGACACCAGCTTGAACATGAGCTGCCAATGTGTCCTTGCAGCAATGGGAAATGTTATCCAGGGCTGGATACGTACAAAATATTGCCAGTAGGCTGGGGAAGGTAATCCATATCCTCTGCTTTGCTTTGGTGAGTTCACACCTGGATTTCTGCACCCAGTTCTGGTCTCCCCAGTACAAGAGAGACATATATCTTCTTTTATATTTACTTTCACTACTAAATTGATCCAGATATTCTGTAGATATTCTTTGTTTCTCTTGAGGAGGGAAGACTCAAGAGGGCCACATAGTTCTGTATAAATACTTTTTAGTTTTCAGTACTTCCAAGGATGGAGACCACATAACTTCTCTGGACAACCTGTCCATTGTTTGACCACCATGACAGTTGAGAATTGTTTGTTCCTGTTGCCTTTTATCCTATTACTGGCAATCAGCAGATGTCTAGATCAGTTTAGAAGCCAAAGAAAATGTGAAAAAACTCAACAAAAGGGTCTATAAAACTCAATTCTGACAACAAAGCTGTTCATACAGATATAGTATAAGAAAGCAATATTTCATAGATAAAACTGAAAGCATAATTTGATCTTTAATCTCTTACATGCTACATATGTAATGCTCTCACTGCTGATACACCTAGGAAAATAACTGGGTTTTATGCATCTAGTTGGCCTGCTAGCAAAACTCTGATAATTAATGGTGCACTATCAGTTGACTTCAACTTGCTTTCATTTTTGAACCAGTTACTGAAAAAAATACAGGTTTTCTTATGGTTGGTTCTGAAACCAGTGTTCTTGAAACTATTCTGGAAATACACTAGACATTTTCAAAATGCATAGAAAAGTGATAAGGTAAAGAATAATGAAGTCTGAGAACCTTATGAAGTTGAGAAAAAGTAATATAACTCTTTTAGATATATATGATTTATGCAGTAATTTTGACAGAGAGTCTTGAATTTATTGCAAAAAATAGTAGTATTTTCACCAACAAAAGACATCTTTATGTTTTTAGCAATGTCATTAGTATCAACAATCTAATACATCCAAGTGTAGAACCTGAAATGCAGAATGGAAATTAAGAACTAGCTTTTAGGTGCACATTCAGACTTCCTAGAATAGGACACTTGATTTTATAGCAAAGCTTCTGAACAAAGATGATGAAATTGAGCATCTCCAGTTCATGAGACATTCTGATTTCTTCGTGTGTCTTATTACTTGAAAATGTCAGGTAAGTTTCTAAAACAGTAGCTTATCTTTCTAGAACAGCATTTTGTGCATAGCTTCTTGCCAGTTTCTCTGGACACTCTCCCCTCTACCTTGCTCTAACACTGCCTGCAGAAGGCAGGGAGCCCAGCAGCTCATGAGATGGAACTCAGGAGCTATGGAAATCAACCCCTTTGGACTTTTCAGCACCGTGAGGTTGCTCTAGAGCTAGCGTTTCTGAAATTTCATCTTGGGGTATTTCTCTAACATTAAGGACCCTGAAAACATTGAATCTTCCGTTACGGTCACTGGGACAGCCAGATGCCCCATTCTGAAGACAGTTCCTTGTTTGAGTTCCCATGGGCTTCAGACCCTCAGTTTCACAGCAGGAATGCACACAGCCTTGCTTCTAAGGTAGCTCTAACTTGCTAAATAATCTGGTCCTTCAGCAGCCTGAAGGAATCCTTCCTGCCATTCTTTGAAGGTCCATCAAAATTCATCTGCTGTCATGAAAATAGATTTCAGATTTCAACATTCCAGATTGCCAAACCTGATGCTTTTTGTGTTTAATAAAAATGTATTTCTAGTGATGAGTAAACATAGTATTTAGTGAAACTTGAGCACTAACAAGTCCCAGAAGGAGCCAGAGTCTGCTTCATCTAGAACTGCCCTTGAAATAAGGTTGCTAATTAGATATCCAAACACATATGCAAGTTCAAAAGCCATATGTGGCTACATTGCACATATATCTGTGGCTTTATTTCAAAACCTGAACATATTACATTATGAAGGCATTTTTCTTTTTTTCTTTTATTTTTCATTCTAAGCATTTAGGATCTGTCACGCTAATCAGCTTAACAGGCTAAATATTCTTGAGCACATACCCTAGATATATTTGACCAGCTTACACATGTATGTTTAGAATGTGGGCACTGAGTTCATTCTCATTTACTTCAGTGTAAATTAGAAAATGTAGCCTTTCTTGTACTCCCTCTACGTATAAATTGTTTGTGGACCACAATCTTTAAAAGCTGATGGACCAAATCTTAATAAAGGAACTGTTTTAGGTTGACCTTTGTGGACCAGTATTCTATCTCACTGGCAGGGTGGTACAGTAGTGTCTCTTCTATGCTAATCTCCAGTGACTGTAAACTGTTAAGTTGATTAACTAGAAGAGACAGTTCTTTCACCACATGTACAGAATCTCTGTGAATTGGGTCATATCTGCATATTTCACATATCCACTATAGTAAAATTTGGTAAGAAAAGTAGGGTGTATAATCATTTAAATAATAATTTCTTTTTTCTTTCTTTCTTTTCAGTTACAATTTACTTATTTACATTGAAATTCCATCTAACTTAGAATAAGAATTGTTCAATTTATTGAAGTTATAAAATTAAAGCTCTACTAAAACTTCCAGGTAATTCAAATTCCATTTTAGCTTGCACTTTTATACTGCAGTAAGTAGCATCTCTTCAGCTACACAAAAGAGAGAAATGAATCTATATTTTGATTTTAAATAAAACAAAAAGGCACAGCAGATGCTGAACTAATTATGCTTGCATTTTACATCTGGGTAAGAAAATAGCTTTAACAGATCACAAACAAACCTAATGCCTAATATTAAAGTCTTAGAAATGGAGGAGACTAATCCAAAAGGAAGAATTCTCTAGTCCATCTCCTGTAAATGCTGCTATGACTGAGATGCAAACAGTCTCAAGGGACACCTAAGTATATAGCCATAGGAATCTGCTATAATTTTTCACACCATTTTATATAGGCATTGAAATATGTAATAATTTCTCATTGCAATGTTTTTTACTTGTCAGGTACTTTGAACATATATTCATATGTATTCATATGCACACGCACATACATATATGTATACATATTATATTTTATGAAAAATGGAAATCCAAGCATGCATACAGGAGCTGACTAACAGATTGTAGTTAAATAAAAAATTTCATTGTGACAGCAATTTTTTGAGAAAACATTATTTCCCAGTAGTACAACATTGAATGTTTCCTGCAGGAAGTCACTATCATCTAAAATTAACACTTCTCTTTTTAGGCCTTCAAGGTAGAATTTGACATTTGTTTTACTTCTCTAAAACAAACATAGACATAGTTTTCATTTCCAAGACTCCTTCCTTAATGACTGCAAATATAATATAATTACAGTATCCATACATCCAACATCAAATATGATTTAGTACTAGCGTAGCTGTAAAGCACTTTTTTATCTATCAAGGTCATATCTTGATGGCTGCACAAGCTCACATAAATCAGGTGTTAAGCAGGCACATCTCCAAGGAATCTGATAATTCTCTCATCTGCAATCCTCAGCATATCTTATTATTTACTGCCAAAGAAATGACTGATTAGTTTTGTCATCTTTGCTCTGTGATTTTTGCTCAGTTGAAGCTGGCTGCCCTCTTCTGCAATGCCTGATCAGACCTATTTAAGTTGATGCCTTTGATCGCAGACACTGAGGAGCTTGCTGACTTAGGCTTTGACTAAACATTCCTCCATTGCAATATTTATGCACAGAATCCTAAATGATAACGGACAGTCAATGTAGATAACAAAAACTTGTAAGATGTTTCCACTATTTTACTGATGCTCAAGACAGCTTTATCTTGTATCTTTACTTGATACTGTAGAGGTATCAGTCAAGATGAAAAGTTGAAACAAAAGCCCAACAAATTTTCCTTTGATGAATACTTTATTTCTCACAAGTGAAGTATCTGAGGTCAGGAAATAAAATCTGTTATTGGAAAATTACGCAGTCTGATTTTTTTTAAATGCTTTAAATTCTTTCTGTAGTGTGATGTCATACTCAGTTTTGGAAGCTAGGGGCATTTCACTATCAAACTGTTCCAAACAAAATTATCAGAACAAACCCAATAAAAAAACCAACTACAATGAAAGTTAAGCCCTCTGGAAAAAAAATCTGCCTCTAGCTCTTTATTAATCACATTCCAACACCAGAGGCTAGAAGTACATCAAACTGCACCAAATCCTTTTCACATGACAACCTCATAAATTATTAAACTCATTAGTAACACCAAGAGGCATAAAAATAACATCAGTGTTAAGGATGTTTTCTTACAGAGAAAGGTCAGCTAAAAGTTTCAGTATTAAAATCCAAAGGCTTAAGCCTCTGAAAAGTAAGTACATCTAGATAGAATCCATGAATACTTTAATGCATGCTGGTTTAAAATTCCATGTTAATTTTAATACATATGTGAAAAGCTAGAATTATTTTTGAAATTCTGAAAACTTCAGTCTATTGTTAATTTTTATGTAACCACTAAATTTGATGTACACCATCTGTGTATAAACCTGCGTTTTAATTTTCCTGTATGGTGAATGCGCTAACAGGTGTTCTAGACATATGAAGTCCATGGTTTTAGTGATTATTTGCTTTTCAAAAGCAACACAGCAATTAGCACAGTTTTGTACCCAACTCTCATATAATTTCTATCCTCATGTTTTGGAAGAACATGGAGAACATAACCCTTTGTCAAATATGAAATACCATATACAAATGGGGAAAAAGTCTTCTTTAATCCAGATTAAGGAAAGTTTATGACTTGAAGTCCTGCACATGATAGTCTTCACCTTTAAGTAAGGATTAAGTTACACTTGCTAGTATGACTGCACACACAGATATTAATTCATATGTCCAACCTTGTTTGGATCCCAGCTATTTGCCTCATACATCTGCAAAGTTGGTGAAAAGTGTAGGTCATATACAGAGTTAGCTTTATATCTATCATATTCAGAACTTTTGGCAACCTTAGCCTCTGGCTAAACATCAGATGAAAGGTTCAACTGGCTTTGTGAATTATTACTTGAATTTTTTACTCCTAAATGCTAAAGAATCATAGTATTTTCTTTTCAGCACTAAAACAAAAAAAAAAAAAAAAGAAAACTATCACAATATTCTTTAAAAAACTCCTGTCTTTGATATCCTAGAGAGGTATCCCAGCTTAAACCCAAGAAATAAATCTGCTTTAGATTTTGGAGTATTCAGGTTCAGTCTGCTGTACAAAAGTGATAAACATATGAATCTTACATGTTATAGAGGAATTTGTAAGCATGTCCTCATTCCTCTTTTATACTCCAGCTACACCTACATGAAAATCAAGCATTATCTAATCCTTCAGTCTCTAAAACTGAAGCTTCTATGTGTTCAGTTCACTACTGAATCACCAGTTATCCTTAAAAATTATTACTGTTAACAAGTTCTAATGCATTTCACGATTTGCAGAAAAAATACTTTTGGCTGAAATTTGCATGCCAGAATAAAATTTCTGATATTTTAAAATTCCTCATTCACAAAATGTCTCCAATGGAACTATGATGACACATTAGTTTGATGACCTATTTCATTCAGTAACTCCAGAGAGACAAGTTCAGTTGCTTTTACCAGTGTCTCAAAATTAGTGTCTGGGAATGCTAGAGAAGTATAATGTGAATCCCTTGGGGATCAGGGAATTTAACAGCTCACAAGCTCAGGTCTTCTGGTTCATTAAAGTGTAAGAATTGAAAGAATTCTTTTTCTAAGGATATGTTGTCCTAAGAATTCTCAGCACTGCCCTTGAGAAAGAAGGGACATGATTCTGAGGCATTCATGGACATCAAGAAAGCATCATGAGCAATATTTTTAAGCTGAGTTAATACTGACCATATTCCACAGCGGCTTTTAGGAGAGCATCAGCATGAGTAGACCCAAAAGCATTGCGAACGAATCTCCTCCGTCGGCGCAAATCATCTTCCCAGTAATCCAAGCGCCAGAAGTCATGCAGTTGGCTGGAAAATAAAGAACACACACATCAGCACCTACCACAGCTTGAACTGTATTTACATGCATTATAGTATAATTTCACTGCTGCTTTCCCATTTCTGGAATACAATCTTGTAAAAACATGTATTACTAAAACTTACAATATTCTAGCATTTCTTTACATGCATTTATGTATTATAAACCCCAGCACCGCCTGTCTCAAAGTGTTCTGCCTGCTGCTAAAAACATTAATCACACGGAAACCATTAACAAATGCAGCATCAAATTACAAGTATTAATGGCACAGCTTGCTTTCTTTTACAGTGTTTTTAACAAGGCTTGTAAATCATAGAATGGACCTCAGTGCAAATAGTTTGCAATTTAATGACTATGGTCCCTTAGCAGACCGAACTTAAAAGTATAAAATATTGCCCACTTGAATTTTGTGGAACTATGATTAAACTAATGTGCTGAAATATTCATTGAAATAATTCCCCACTGCCCCTAGCAACCTGAGAAAATTGCAATTTTATTCATTATTAATAACACTGAATTAGAGCAGCAAAAAAGTTTCACCATGTGGTAATTGTCTTGGTAAATTATTATTCCAGCACTAACAGAGTACTAGGATGATTTTATAGCTCCCAGCTAAAACAAGCCATTAACAACCATGGCCATCTTAGTGTAGGACTGCCTTTTTACATTCAAAAGAATATTAAACTCCTGTAGAATTATATAAGCCATTGTTAATCTATATTAAAGCCAAAAAGTACACATATATAATCATGTAGTATTCAACTTTGGTTCCAAAGAACTGACCAGCTCCACTTTCAGACAACATCTTGACCTTATCAACACAAATCTTCCACATATTATTTATAAGCTATTTTGGCAAAGCTGCATTCTAAGCAAACATTTTAAAAGTTTTTTGGATCACTAGGAAGAATGCAAAATGTTTGTGGATGCATCCTTATCATCAAAGTCATAATTGAACACACTATACATTTAAAATTATTCTGCAGGCCATGACCTTGTGGACTCTAACTAGGGAACCACTGCTTTAAACCAGTCATTTTCAATCTATCCGTAATGCCCTGGACATTTGTGATCAACAGACAAAGAGAAAAAAGAAAAGAAAGAGAGAAAAAAGTTTACAACTCATGAGTATGGTATACGTTTTTGATGGATTTTTCTAGTTATTTCTTCCACCCACTGTTTTCTATATTGCCTTCATTTTCAGCAGCTGTGTGCTGATCGCCATTTCCAGAGGAAAAGTAGAAATATGCTAAAGTAGGACAGACCTTTTCATTCTTTACAGTCCACTTACACACTTTTTTTAATGCTTTCATTAGTTATTGTCCAACTTTACTAACTGCTGTATCATGAGACCTGGATCAGTTCTGGAGGGCAGGGCACCATGAGGAGTAGATCTAGCATCCAACCTTCTAGCCACTAACAAATTTTCAGAAGCAGCACACCGTAATTTTTAGTCAATACTGCTGTTTTTGGCATTCTGAATGGCATTTTCACAATATGCTTCTTGAGTCTGCGTGAAGGTCCTACTTTTATGGCTGCCTTGCAGAACAGGCATTTTACTTATTTTCAAGCAGTGAGGAGGCAACTTCAGTCGTTTTTTGAAAGGCAAGAAACCTTCCCTTTATAATTCCATTTTGGAGTAAGCCATGATAGAACAGAAGTAAAAATATTAATGAAACCCTTTTAAATAAAGGAGATCTCTGAAATTGTGTATTGGCAGCAATAAAAAAGTCACCCATGTTGATAAGAATGATCTATGTAAGAATAAAATACTTCATGAAATTAAGAAATATTCACAGACTAAAAAATTACATTTTTAATTTGTTCTGTGTTTAATCTGGTAATTCATTACTTTGATTAGTCTGAAGATTACTGTATATTCTCAATTTAACATAAACCAGATTTTAAAGCCACTATTTTAATAAAGTGTTAAGTAAAAAAGTAATGAAATTTTCAGAGGATTAAGTCTATTTTGCAGATCCAAAAAACCATTACAAGTTCACCAGGGATTGAAGTTTGAAATACATAATAATGGTGCTAAATTAAATTTTTTGAGAAAAAAGAACAGAAACATCATTTCTAATCACAAACTATATGACTTAAAAACAGAACTGAAATTTCTTGTTACAGTTTTCTACAGAAGTCTACCCCACAAGAAGTTTTTTACAGAAGTATACTTCCAGGTACTGGAAGTTGGTATCTCAACTCTAAAGAAAAGGTTTCTGAATCTTAACTAGTTGACTGAAGATTGATTTTTGAGTCTGAGCAATATCATCAACAAAAAGACAAGATACTTTTCCTACCCTGTTGTTAGAAAGAAAGCAGACACTTCAAAAGATGATGGATCTATACTTATAGAAACTTTTGAATGATTGAGCTTCATCACTTGAATAACAGGCAGAAAAAATTGTGTGATTTTCCTTAAACGTTGTATTATTACATCTCTAGGTTAGATTAAAAATACTACTAAGTAAAATACTGTGGCACCAGTTCCAGCCTAAAATTTAGAATTTAACCTGCTTTAGAAGTCCAGCACTATGAACTGAATCAGTGTTAAATTGTGTAGCCCATAGATTACAGTACTTTAGAAATACTTATATTCTAATCCTGTGGATATCACTCAGGCTTTAAGATTTTTGAGGAATTAGGTAGCTGTTAAGCAGTTCTAAATGATGGCTGTAAATTGAGAAGAACTAAATTTTCTAATGGTGTACCAGGCACAAGTCAGTCCTAGAAGAGAGCATGTCTGCAAATCGCCCATAACTCTTTCTGCTACAATGCATTTTTTAAAGTGACTTGACTAAATCAAGTAATTTTAGTGATTTATTTTTTTGTGACAAGGACAATATTTCAATAGGCTTTACTTTTCCTTATAATGTATATTATTAATAATCCTTATTTCCACAGCCAACTACACCACATGTAATTTCTCACTCCTCCATATCTTATACCAGTCAAGTGACATCTTGAATCAGGCTTGTTTGAATAAAGAAGTGCATATTAAGCACAATGTTATGAATTTTTTTAAGAACTAAAAGTTTATAGCATCATTTATGAGCTATTTCTAAAGACTTTTAAGAAAAGAGAAATATATCTACATTCCTTCAACTGAACAGCTGTTTAAAATGTATCCTAGAGCACAGGACCCAAAGAACTCCATATGATGAGTTTAACTGTCAAAGATAATTTCCTTACAAACTACAGTATAATCCAATATAAAGTTTTCTCATCATAATGAGAACTGGCATGAAACTAGTACTACTACAAGGCTACTAACAATGAAAAAAATTATTTAGAATGGTATGGTCTTGTAACTTCATCCCAAATTTCAGATGTGGAGTACTTCATATAGTTAATCCAGACAAAGAAAATACACATTTTAATGGAACATGCCCTATTGTACTACATTCTGGAGGATTACAAGTTTTGCTTCATTGCCACTGTCATCACTGGTATCCACTTGACAGCTTGATGTGTATGTTCTCCTACTTCAAATACACTTTTCTTGGCCAGCATGGGACGGAAAGGCAAAGTAGTGTTATGCTGCCCTGGGTAGCCAAGATGGACTTTGATAAGTTGGAGCAAACAGCTTTGAAGTCTCTCAAATGCAGGTTGCTCTAAAACTCAGATCTGCCCAGAATTCTTCATTATATTCTTTACTGCCATACCACACACATCTTCCATGTACATGGCAACAAAGATTATTGAGACAGACTAAAGTGTTTCAGATAGCTCAGTTATCCTCTCAGAGGAGAAACTGTGGCGTGCTTTGCCTGCAAAAAAATTAAGAGGAATGTCAAGTCAGCCTGCACAGCAAAGTCTTCCCTGCCTTTTCACATCTCCATAGCTTGAACATTTAAAAGACCACTTTTGAAAAGATTTTCTGTTAACTCCTATGGCCATAGCTGCAATGAAGAGCATGGGAAGGGTTTTTCCTTGGACTTATGAATACTAGCTGTCCTAAACTGTAAGTCTTTGTCCATCCTGTGTGCATTCAGCATCTGTGACAACAGCTGCATGGCTGTGAAACCCAGTCCCTGTTCGGGAACAAGGTGCAGCTTGCTACACGTCACCTAGAGCTACAGCAGCTAGTGACAAAAATGAACAGTGGAGAGTAGCAGTACACATAAAAGATCCTCAGACTGCAGCCCAAAGGATGGGCTGCCAGATGGAAGAGATTAAGTTTGAATATATTAATGAAGAGGAACAAGCCTGCAGACATGGGGGAAGGGGGAAAAGTTGTTTTGAAAAAGAGGTGGGTCACGGAACTGGAAGGATCTCAGAGAATCCATAGTCTTTGCAATACTGGGAAAATACTAGAAAAGGCAAGGAATTGATGGTCTATAATTTCAAGAATTAGTCTTGGTTGCTTTTATGTAACATATTTTGAAAAAGAAAAATTATTATTTTCACAGCGTGGAATTATGACTGTGCTTTGAGAAATGAGGAAAAAAAAAGCATAAAGAATTTCCCCTAATTTTTTTTCCAAAAAAATTGGAAAGCATAAAGAATTCCCCTAAAGAACAAAAAATTAAAGACATTTAAAAAAAGGAAAGTAAAAGAAAACTTCAAATACAAAACATACAAAAATATTTATGCAATATTTTTAATGGTTAAAGCCAAAATATAAACCTATTTGCCAGAAGATCCAAGTAACAGAAGTCTTCTGTAACAACAACTGAGCAAATAAGGTTCAGAAGTGGTGTTGCAATAGATACAGTAACTGTAAATAATATTAAAATCTGGAAATATTAACCCAGAGAATAAAGACATAATGAATCTGAAAAATACCTAAAGAACTAAAAATTGGAAAAGATGGTAAAAGAGGGGAAGGGTTTCCACTTGGACTTTGAAATAAGGATGAAATAGAGCACAGACAAAATCAAACTAACAGCAAACACTACTACTGATCATCAGAATAGAAGAAGAGGAGTCACCTTTGAAAAGCATAAAGAGAACTGCCAAGAGTTTCTCTCCTATGATCATGTTACTAATGGTCTTGCATTAATAATGAAGGACAAAGCTGAGACAACAGAGAATGAAATGAAAGAGAGAAAAAACTATCAGAAGATGACTAATGATTAAAGATCCACCAAATTTATGGAGAAGAATTTCTAACTGTTTTAAAGGGTAATACCCTTTTCAGAAAAGAGGAAGTGATTTATGGGGCTTTTATTTTCTTCTAAGGCACTGGAAAAAGGAGTATTTAATACACATTCTTAATGACGATTTCCAACTCCTGAAACTTCTGTGTCTTAATTTTGGTGAGAAAACTGAGGACACATCAAAAACTGAAAACAGAAATCACTCAATTTGAATTAATCTTCAGAGAGATGAGATGTTAGAAAGGAGAGTAATGTCAGTAGATGTGAAAGGGAGGCTGTGACAATAGAGATGTTAATTTTAGCTATGGTACTACTTAAACCACAAACTTCTAAGTCAGTAAAATCCCAGGATTATGGATTTTAGTGTATTGCATAGAGTCTGAAGGAAAAAACCCATGATGAGGATTAACAGTTTACTGATTGCCTAGATATTTTATAAAGCTTAGTTCTTCAGAATGAGTTGTTCACTTGGGAATGACTGCAATATTATTAAATAGTAGTAAAGTTCTACCAAGAAGCAGCAGTTGTAGGGAAATAAGACTAATCATGCATAAAGTTTTAAATAGGGAAAAAATTGAGGGAAATAAGCCACATACTTCTTAAAAATAACAATGGAAGTGGCAATAACTCAGATCTCTACAAAGTAAAACTAATGATAAGTAGAATGTTTTAAATTATTGAATTAACATAAAATATAAATTTAAAATAATGAGAGAGAAGTTTGGCAAATCTATCCAAGTACTAATGGGCAATAGTAGGACACTACATGTAGTACAGCTAAATGAAACAATACAATTTCCTAAAGTAATATACTTGGTTCCTTTTAGTGACTTCAATGGCATTGAATGAAGAACGGAAGGAACTTACAAAGCAGATACATGAATTGTCAGTGTTTGACTCACCAGAATCACAAAGGGCTTTTTAGTAACAAAATATGAGTAACAACTGAATGCGATTGCACCAGATTCTAGAGATAATAAATTGTAAACTTAGAAACACTACAATGAAATAAAATTTAGGGTTAGAATTAGGACATAAAAGATTATAATTGAAAAAAAGGAAGGAAAGAAAGCAGTTGAAACAATACTCTGGTTTAACTCAGATTTCTGGTTTGGAGCCTTAATTCTGTTTCAAAATGTGGTTTACTGCCACTCCAAACAAAGGGGAAACAAAGCATCCAAAGTCCAAAAAGCCATTTTATAGTTTTAGATAAAGGAAAATTTGGGTAAAATTCCATTTTGGAAAATACCTTGAAAAAATGGTTTAGGACATTTTAATTTTTAATGCGTATTTTGTTATGTCATGCCACCTCAGTACAATGCGTACTTAATAAGATTTCACAAGTATTGCCATGATGCCACAGTACAACAAACTCCAAGATGGAATGAATTGGGGGTCATCTCTGTATTTCTTAACTGGCTGCACAAAAGAGACAGACAGAATGGCTTAGACTAGGAGCATTACTATAGGGGGCTAAAATTAAGTAAAATGTATTCCATGATAAGTGTGCATGATAATTTTCTCATTCAAAATGTAGAAATATCTCAAAATATAATTGACACAAGACTTGGTCTACCAAATGATCATTGAATTTTAAGCAAAAAAAAATTTGTTCTATGTTTTGACTAGTATGCTATAACATCACATCTGAGATAGGCATCATGACATTAACATACACTCCTGCCTTTAGGAAATACAATATGAAAATAAAAACATTTGAAAACTTTTATTAATTTAGAGAAATGAAAAAGAAAAAAATCCTATATTTTCATAAGATTTTGTGCCACCATAGTTTTTTCCAGAAGACTTAATCAAAATAATGTTTTATAATTTAAATGGGTTTAAAATGAAATTTCCATTTAATTCTTCTCAGTTTTTACAAGCATATTACCTACTATTAGCAAAATTATTTTCCTTGTTAAGAACATCTGTCAAACTAAAAGAAAAATAAAAGTGGGTACCCTCTGACTACAAAAACGGGAGACTTCATGAAATAATACAACTTTTTGTCAAAATGGTCTGGAAAGTATTGTGTGATTTTACAGCTATAATCCATAAGAAATCAGATAAACATCTCAGAAAATAACTTATTTTTCTTAATTTAACAAAGCAAAATGCTGATTTAATAAATGAAAAGAAAAACTTTTAGGACAATTATTATTTTGCTATAAAGATGCTGTTTTTCAAACAGTGTTAACTTTAATATATACAGTTCCTAAGATATTTAAGATATTTCTTATGATATCTAAGATATTTACAGAATTTAGTATGGGATTTTTTCAATTGTAGTTTATCCTCTGAGTTTCAAACATTAAATATTCTTCCAGTAACAATTCTGTAGAATGGATTCATCTGAAAATGCAGTTACCCACTTCTGTTCAGCTTTTCAGCCAAGAATATCAAAGTGCATTTGAGTAGCAAGCATGGTGACTCAATTCTGCCTAGGGAAGGGGAACAATGGTTGCACAAAAAACAGATAAACTGGTGTTATGACCACTGGAAATGAAGAGAATTCTTTCTTGTAGTTATGTTTTGCCTCTTAACTGTCTGACTTAATTGACTCCTTTTTTTTTCACACAGAAATTAATTTTAAAAACCCCAAATCTCAACTGCCCCCCAAAACAACCTTCCCTATCTGGGGTCTTTTAGTAATATTTGCTTGGTTCAGCTGTAGCGCTGAAAAGGGAAGACTGAGGAAACAATTTATTCAAATCTCAGAGACATCCTCCTCCTTTGCCTTCTGCATGAGCACTAACTATTCTACTTATGTAGATGATAGGATATTTTGTTCTGAGTGTAATGAATACAGCTAAGTTCTTTTGGTTGTTTTTTTCTACCTTTTCTGGAGAGAAACTGAGAAAAATCCTAAAACACAGTGATCTCTTTTCCCATCGAATTCTAAATGACAGTAACACCACTTCACTAAGAAACTCCAGCAAACAAAGCTGGAGGTTGTTTTTAATGTCACCCCCATAGAGCCTACATCAGCACAATGCAGAAGTCCTGAGATTTTGCAAATGTTCTAATGAAAATGAAATGTTCTAATGAAGCAGTGACTTTTTACAAGAAAAATAAGTTACTCTGTGTTTTAGGATTTTATGTATCATATTAAACACATATCAAGGCACAGTAGGGTCCTAGCTTATAAAAAAAATTCTGAGTCTTTATGATTTGTCTGCAATTCTAGAAGAGTTAAATAGTACCTAAAATTTTGCACAGTTAGGATTAGTGTGCTCAGACAAATGAAAAACTGTCCCCAGATTTCCAAGTGGGCATCCAAAGTAAAAGAGCTTGCTGAAGCTCTGGAAAACTTCGGTGCCTCATTGGCTTACTTAAAGGTCAAATGCTAAAGGCTCAGACTTGTAAGAAGGGATAACACATGTGACTGCTGATGAGGATGCTGTCCCAGCTGTCTGCTCCATTCCAGATGCACAGATTAACGTGTCTGAATCTCTTGTGAAGGAACTACTGAAGAACCTACTGAGCATACAAATTACAGCCCAGTCTCTAAACTAGCAACGACTTGTCAAAAATCTAGAGCTGCACTTTTAACAGAAACAGCATGGTTGAGATAGACAGCTAGGACTTGTTATCTCATTAGGTTACTGTTCCTGTTTGTAAGTCATGGCATGAAGGTTATGGAATCCAGAAATAGAAATTTAGTCTCTCAAAGGCTTTATACAGAAAAAAAGAGAAAATATTTTGTCTAAATGTTTTAAAAGTGTTATTCTAAAACTAAGAGACACAGCTTTATTTTTTTATATATATATACTCTTTCTTAAAAACCCATAATGAATTACTGTTTCAGACCTTTTTAAATTATTCAAGCTGCAACTGTTTAAAGACAGCTAACTTATTAACCTGGCATTGAGATGAAATAATTAGCTTCCTTGAGGCCTAACAACAAACAGTAACAGTAATCAAAATCCAATAAATAAATAATAAAGTTTTACCTAGGTAATTGTTTTAATTTCCATCATGCAGAGATATTTATTAAAATGCAAGTCTAATAATACACTATTTTAAAAGAATAATTATTTTTGCAAAATGCCAATTCAAGTTTGGTAATTGGAAGTACTTGAATTCAAAATTTATAGAAGCCTGAAGTTTTACATCCCCTGCAAGTTTTTTGGTACAGATTTATTTTTCCCCTATCATCCAGAAGTACAGCATAGGTTAAGAAAAAGCACATATCTATCTTTAACTTAATGTTGTTCTTACGAACTGGAACAAAGACACAACAGCCCAATCAGTGGATATGCCTTGTCTGGTGTATAAACAAGTATTCCTATCCCCAGATATAGCTTGTATTGATGAAATAAACATTTGCCAAGGGGCCTGGCTATGAATGCTATGGAATTTTTAATAGAGACCATGTTTATAATACTATCAAATAAATACTGAAGTAATCTTAACTTTGATCTTTTTTGTTCCTGGGAATTTTTGCGAGAGCTAAAAAGCCAGCTTGGCAAGTAAATCAAAACTTTTCTATTTATACTTTATTTTTGACAGTCAAGAGGTTCTTCAGAAGTATAGAAACAGTCTTCTATAAAACATCCCAAAATACATCAGCATGGCCTAATGATGTATTTTGGGCTCTGAATATATTATACAAGAAGAAGCAGACGTGACATTGCGAAAAAAAAAAGAAAAAAAAGATGACACCAAGTTATAACAACTTCTTTGTTTTCAGTCTTGAAATAAATTTCTATTTTTGAGGGTTCTGAAAAACAAGTAGGATATACTCTAAAGAATTTTTGCATACAAAGTATTTGGCAATCTATTACTCTGAATATACTTTTTAATGTTTTCCTTCCTTTTATCTATTTAATCACATGATTCTGTGTGACAATCATGAGATACAGATGCTTTTTCCCTTGTCTGTAGCACAAATCTGTGACATGACCATGTGTATCTTCTGCATTTTTCATGCATATTTGCAGTTCAGCTGCTGTTGTATAGTAAGTATGACTCCCTACAGGGATATGCTTTACAAATATATTACAGAATGCGTATTTGGCTGTATTTCGGTGTATGTTCTTAAATGAATACTACAGTTAAAGAAAAATCATCAGCAGCAGTTCAATAAATTTATACAACCCTCCTCCATTTTTCTGTGTAGAATCACCATGAGGAATTGCAATCCTCAACCTTGCAAATTAAGCAGATTTTTGAATTTTACATGTTCATTGCAGGTTGTTGGTTTGCAGTTTTTCTTTGAGACTTCATTACCGCAGTTTGTATGGAAGACGGGAAATGAGAAAGGAGTTCAAACCCATCTATTATTACAACAGAAAAGAGAGCTTACTGATTCAGTACTGAATTAGACAATCGGTGGGGGGAGGAATCATATGCCTGGGAATAGAAGGATGTTCTACTCTCCCTTCAGAGCATGGGTAGCCAAATTTCCTCATCCAAAGAAGCAAAAATTGAAAACTTCACAGAACTGTGAAATGCAAACTATAAGTTGAGAAACGGCAAAATTCTAAGACTATTTCAAAAGTGGGACAAAGGGGGACAAAATGGAGCTGGATGCAGTCTGTACCTGGATTTGAATGTAATTTGGTGATGGAATCTTTTTTGGTTTACTTTCTCTGAGCTGTAAATGTGGATAATCACGAATATTTTGTGCCAAAACTCAAGTGACACATGCCCTTGGAAAGAGTGGATTTTGAAGAGTTGAAAAGTCACATATGGCTTAAGAATCACGGCACAGGTAATTTCAGAGATTTTCCAAATTCTAATGACCAACTTGGGCAAAAATACAGTTTACTCTCTGTTCTTCAGCACTTTCATTCTTTTTTAACCTCTTGATTCATTTAACTGCTCCAGATCTCCCCTGTGTAGCTAAACAGACATTATGTCTGAAGATGCTGAGAAACTGACCATTACCTTATCTTTGAAAACTGCTTGCTCTACAGGGACCAAATTGTCTGTGACCTCATAGAATTTGTTTTCCTTTCTTGCAAACTGGGAGACACAGTTCAATTACTGGGAAGTTAATACTAGCAATTAACAGTTGTAATTTACTGGAAGATTAAGGTTGTCAAATTATGCCAAATGATAGCTGAGTTGAGTTTCTTTTATCTAACTTAAGTTGTCAACATTATTGACATTCAACTAATCAGCCCAGGCCCATTCCTCAGGTAATGGAGAGAACTAGTTTCACCTTGGGAAAAGTTGGGTGATAGGATGGGAATCCTAGTGTTCTTGTATCAAGTAACCAAGGTCTCAGCACTACAGAAAGAGAAAACTTAGGTTTCTCAAGAAAAAATCTGCCATCTAAGACTTGCATGAATTGTTGAGGGAAGGATCATGTCAGAGAACTCACACGACTGTGAAATCCGAGAGCCAGGATTCAGAAAATGTAGAATGATAGGCTATATGGGTCCTGTTAAATAAGAGAAATGGAGAATGCGGTCGACTGACTTGTCCCAGTCTTATATTACTACAAGTAAAAGTAACATGGAGGCACCTTTTCATCATCTGATTAACCTGATAAAGGAAATCTTGAAAGATAAAATAGTCAAAAGCTACAAAAATCATCTTCTCTTCACAAATTAATAAAAAATTATTCAAAATTCCACTTTTGAAGAATGGGCTTATCATTTTATTGCTATAAAATGGAAATGAAGAATCAGAGGGTCGCCATTCAAAACCCCCAGATTCAGACTGCAAATGCCTTATTTGAACTGATACCAAATAATGAACATAAATAATAGAAATTCAGGAAAAAAAAGCTATATAAATTCAAGCAATAAAAAAAAGGCTGACACTATATTGTTAAAGCAATTGAGAAAGTCTAGCAGTTAAACACTTAAAAACCAGAGTACTCTTTATTATGTATAATTCAAAATAAAATATCAAGACTATAATTTTGGAGAGACTGAATCTCTGAGGTAGTATATAAATATTTTTATGGAAGAAATACAATTTTTTAGACCCAATTACAAAAAGAAGTACGAGTCTGTTAAGTATATGTTTATATGAAATCCCATTAAAGTCAACAACATATTTAAAATTAGATGTGTTTTGGGATCTATTCTAGGGGCTTAATTACACCAAAATCTGAAAAATGTTTTATGCTGATAGTAGAATATCAATACACTTTTCCATACCACTTTTCCATACCATTGGCAAAGATATATAGAAATTACTGTTTATTACATTAAAATAGGAGTTTAGTTGAGGTTATTAACTTTTTTCTTTCTCTTTTTTAAGAAGAAAACTACCAGACACAAAAGACAAACAGTGAAAAACTTCCAAGATTCCTAGTAAGAAATTGATTGAATTGACACCAGTGTGAAGAGCTGCTAAATCACTCTGAAAGATTATTAATATTTTTTTACAGAAAATAAATGTAGAGTTTATTCTCATGTCCTGCCTTAAAGGACTTTCAATGAAATTCATAAGTCTTGTACAGTTTGAGAATAGCTTTTGCCTATTTAAAAAACCAAAGCAACATATGACCAGGTTGGTTAAAACACGACAGGCCTGTATTCTGTATTGCTCAATAGCTATGCTATTTTTTTTCTAATGTATAAGTGAAGTAGCAAAAAGACTCTTCATCCTATCAGCAGAAGACAAAATAGTTCCGTTCTTTCCTCTATACTGTTGTGTTGATGGATACTTACAGAACATGACTTTCCCTGAGTCTTTCTTTTTCCAAACCATCTAAATTAAATTGCTTTAGTCATACTCATATTGTCATTGACTTGAAGCATCCTTGTCTTTCTGTAGATATTCTGCAGTTAGTTATGTGGGTCCAAATTTCATGTACAAACTAAGGTACAAAATATGTCAGATCTACTATTCTGACAACAGCAATATCCTCCCATGGAGCATTAATTATGAATGCTGAATTATGGACCAACACATCTTTCTAGTTAAACATTTATTCTGTCTAAAGTTTCTTGTGTGATTTTGGGGGAAAAAAAGGCACACACAAAAATGTGTTCCCATTCACAGCAAATAAGGATTCTACTTCAATGTACCTTATCCCATGAAAAATATACATAATACTTCCTTTATTTAGCGACAGGGAGACCTTTGAAAACTGACACTCTACCATGATAGTTAGGTAAATTGCTATGAAAATACTATAAATTTACCCTCCACCACTCTTACAACTGTGTTATGGATTAATTCCTGAGAGGAACCCAGACAAGCTATATAGCTCAACAGATTAATAATGTAAAAAACCCACCGTTAACAACAACTCCAGTGCGTCTCTGACTGTAGCGATTTAGTAAGCAGCCAGAATGTGGTATGATTTAGAATTTATACCCTATCAGTAATCATATCACCTGTCAAAATTCATTGACTTGATAGAGTCTTGGTGCTTTCTGACTGGCCTTTAACCAGCAGCAGGAGCATTGGTCCTTGCACCACAAAACCCTCTTTGCTGATAACATAAAAATCTGTACAGGCCTCAGCATGGCTGACATGGTTAGAAAAGAACCACATTAAAAACCTCACATTCAAGGAAAAATGAAGTCCAGTACTGACTCTCAGTAATACACCCTTCTAATAGTTCTTTTATTTATAATTCTCAGTATTTTCACTACAAATGTTTCTAAAAACAGTTTAGTGAACATCTCCTGCCTGCAACAGGCCTTTGAAATTAAGCAGGAAGAAAGCAATCAGGTCAGATCATTGGTCTTTCTGATACCAAATACTTTCCTGGTGTGAGATCAAAAATTT